>CM053587.1:30607520-30634504 GCA_028646515.1 Pseudochirops corinnae
GAAGTATGCAATTCTCTTATTTTTTTCTTTTTTTTTTTTAAAGAATGTTTTTCCCTCTGATAATGTGAATTTTATGCTATAGAAAGAGACAAGGTGATGTGATATTCTCAATCAAGGCCATCTCATAAGCACATGATAATTTTGAGTTGAGAGATAACAATGGAAAACATTATCAACTACAATTTCTACCTTTGGGATACAAACTGTGGTAAAAGAAGGAATGATGAACTAAAAATGCTAAAAACCTGGAACTGATCCCACTCCTGATATTATTTGAACCTCACAAGAGATTTTACTTCTCCAGTCCTCCATTTCCTTATCTGTAAAATGAGATGCTTTGATTAGATGCTCTGCATTATTGCTCACATTGAAGAATTCTTTCTTTCCTGAGGTTGAGAAAAGAGCCAATAAACTATTATGATTTAGAAAAGAAAATAGTAATATCAAGTGTTTCTTACTCATGTGACAGAGTCAGAAAGTTTCCTTTGGCTCTGAAATATGGTCTGTCTTTAAACATGATGAATAATTTGACTTCTATTACATACAATGCGTTTTCAGTTAGACAAGGTCCGTTTAAGTTATTTTTTCTTCTTCAGTGACCTGTCAGTGTAAAACAATTGTTAAATGAAGATTTTTTTTCATCACTCTTGGCAATTTTTTACTAGATTTGCAATTCATACTCTCTGCTGTATAATTTGTATGCTAAAATTTTGGTCATTTCCCAAGTAGCTATCAGTTAGAAATGTTTTGAAGTTAGATATCAATTTAAATGAATTATAAGATGGATATTCAGAATTTAGAGAAATATTCATAAAACTCACCAACTTATTTAGACTTATAGTTTGTCCTAAAATACTTAAGTTAATCTACAACCCACCTTTTCATGTAAGTTTTTTTTTTATTATTATTCTAAACGTTTTATTATGTCATCATGTATAATTGCTATGATCTGTATAGGAAAGAAAAGTAGATATAGTATAGTAAAAAGTCATTAATTTCTTGCCCAAAGGGGAAACATAAATGAATAGTTTGGGTAGTTTTTCTTGTAGTTGGACAACTGTAGTACTGGTTGAATGGAACTTGGTCCAAATAAAGTTATGATATTTCTACACACACACACACACACGCACACAGACATGTGCATGCATGTCTACAGCCACAAGCATGTAGCAAAGGTTTAACGAGTAAAGTATTTATGGAGCACATATAGTTGCTATATAGAGTTCACACTATGTTAGATATTATGAGGGAAACAGAAGAGCTATAACACAAAGAATCTGTGCTCAAACAAAATTATAGTCTAATTAGAAGCATAGGGACAGCTAGGTAGCACAGTGGATAGAGTGCTGGGCTTGGAATCAGGAAGACCTAATCTCAAATCCAACCTTAGAAACTTTCTAGCTTTGTGACCTTAGTCAAGTCACTTCACTTCCATTTGTTAATGGATCAGGGATGCACTGGAAAAGCAAATGGCTAACCACTCCAGTATCTTTACCAAGAAAACTCCATGGACCCATGGTTTCATGAAGAGTCAAATATGATTGAATGACTGAACAACAAATTAGAAACACAAGACTACCACAAAATTCTCTTGAAGTCATTGAACTGGGAGAAATCAATAAGTGTGATCAACCTACTTAATGAATTTCCCAGCAATTGGTAGATTTTAACTTCAAAATGTTGTGATAGGATCTACTTAAGACAAATATCATTTTAAAAATATGTTATATAATTATATTGAAAGGAATATATAATGATTAATATTTTAATACTACTAGTTTACTTTCTAGTAAAAGAAAAGTATATTATGAAAAATTTCCAAGGCATGCAACATGAAAAATTCTAATATATCACTTGAATTATAGATAACACACTATTCTGTACTATCACTATGATGTAATAGTGCGAAATCCAGAATAAAGTAGACCTTTAATGCCATTCAAGGGGTTTAGGCACTGAAATAGCAATATTATTTTATTATGTGTTTTTTCTTTTTAACCTCTTAGGAAATACCATATTCCTTCTAGAAAGCTAATTAAGTCAGCTGATTTGTACAAAAATTAAAAGGACAGGGACCAAATAACTGAAGAAAAAAGTGAATCTCAAATGTTATAGTTCAGGAAGTCATTGGTGCCCATTTTTTTGAGTGAAAAATTCGATGTTGACATTATTCTTAGCAAATTGATAGTGCCGACTATGCTATGGCATTTGTATTTTGATTATTTTCTAATTGTGAAACTTGAAAATAAGTCCTTGAAAAAAAATATGAACCTTGTGCTTAGTTTGCAATTTTAAAGCAAACTAGAGTAGAATTTTAAATAGAATTTTAAAAAGCAAAATATCTAACAAAAAGGACACTTAATCATGTGTCTGAAGTCATTTTCCCCAAAAAATAAACATAAAATCAGTAAGACATTAAATCAGAAAAAACAATTCAGGAATGATCATGAATAGAGAAGTATTTGCTACATTTTTGTTATATTTGGTAATAGGATCATTAGGAATTTAACTTTATTTTAAAGAGTTTAATTTTAATTAATGTTGAATTCAAAGATTAGAAATATTTTATTGGGTTTTACTTGTTATGAACTATCTATTTCTTGAAAACCAAAACTATAATTCTTTATTTAAATCAATTTATTTCTAATATTTTTTTTCAAATTTGAGGAAATTGATACTCAGAGGTGCCCTCCTCCCCCAGATGAAAGAGCTGGAATTCTACCTTCTTTCTGACTCCAAGTCTAACACTATATCCAATGCTGTCAATTATTTCTTGAGTATGTGTCAGTTATATGACATATATATATATATATATATATATATATGCGAATATGTTATTTATATTTTAAATACATATGTAAATATACCTATTTTATTTAATATATTTATTATATGAAATTGTATATATATATGTACTAACAAAATATTTAACCTATTACTATATAAATATGTATTTCCTTAAAAATTAATTTTTTTCTCTCAAAAATATTTTGAAAACATTTTCACATTTCTAAGTGACCTAATTCTACACAATGTGCTTTTTAAAGCAAAAGAACAAAGCCTATGCAATCCAAGAAATACTGAATATTTTCTATGTGCACAATACTGGGGTTGCAGGGAAACAAAGATGAATAACCACATATCATTTGCCCTTCTGAAGAGAAGATGTGTTCAACTAGGCATAGGGTATGGTACAATGTAATAAGTTTAACAGGAGGGGTACAAAAAATAAGCGCTATTTTTTTCAAAAATTTTATTTTACACTCAAAAGCCAGAACATAAATAGAGAATAAGGGAAAAAAATTTCATAACCTTAAATATTGGAACTTAAATACAAAATTAGAAAGAAAAAAAAGCATGCCGTGTACATAGCAGAATATGAGAGAGGATTCAAAATATGTAAAAATAATTTTCATTTCAAGAAAACCCATGTGACAAATACTACTCATTGTATTAACAATTGTCCATCTTTGCTTCCTTGTGAATTTTCTTTTGTTCCCTGCTGTGCACTTTTAAACTTTTTCCCTTCCCCCCGAAACACCCCAAGAAAGCCACCATAAGTTTTAGCTATGTTTTTCTATATCTATAAATGTATACATACCCTCCCCCAGCTCCCAGAAGGCTACAGTAAAGTTTAGATATATTTCTCCATATATTTCTCCATAAACTATATCTCCTTACAGATATATACATAAACATATACATATATACATCCATATATAGACATATACATTCCCAAACCTATTCTACTCTTGATCTTTGTTTTATGTATATGCATATCTCTTATTTCCTATCCCTCCTGCTTCCTCTACTTTACTTTTACCCACTACCTTGCCTTCCTATTACTTGCCTACCCCACTCCAAGCCTCCCTCCCCTGTCTTTACATTCCCATAAATCTAAACACCCTTCTATATCCCTATTTACCTTTTCTCTCACTCTCCCCTCTAAAAATCCCTCCCTTGTCCTCTCACACCTCCCTGTGCCCCTACCATTTTATTTCTTCTGAATTTAGAAGACTTCTATACTCTTTCAAATATATGTGTAGGTATGTATGTATATATGTATGTATGTATGTATTGTTGCCTCTTATACTCATTCCCAATGAAAGCAGGTTACCAGAACTGCCAGCCCTCCTTCCCCATCTAATTCCTGTGTATCAATTCTTCCTATCTTATATCACTAAGAGAATCATTATAGAGAGAAAATAGTCCAAAGACAGTACTTGATGACATCCACACTTAGAACATGAGATGAGGAAGATGAACTGGGGGAAGAATTCAGGTAATCACAGAACAAGGAGAAAAGAATATGACAGAAACCAAGTGAAATTAAACTATCAAGATACACATGGTGTCAATGGTGTCAAGTACTAAAAAATGAAATTTTGACTGAGAAAAGATAATTGGATTGGACAGTTAAGACATTTTTGTGATCTTAGAGAGAGGAATTTCAAAAGTCAGATTACAGAGAATTCTTATATGAGAACACAAAGTATAAAACAGCTTAGTAGTAAAGAAGGCAATAGTAAGATAATATTAATTGTGAAAAGGTAATAGGGCAAGAAAAAGCTAAAGTTGTATCCTAAATGTGCCCATTATGCTATTCAATAGTGCTTGCAATGGAAGCAGGGGAGTGGTTCATGATTATGTGCATCTTATCTAGGATATGTAAGCAGTTATAATAAGTATGGATCCATAGAGTTTAACTAAACCAAACAGAAGATATGACCAAATAATTTATTTAAGCTTAAACTCTGGTAGAAAAGCAAAACAAATTATTTTTATCTTAAATTCTAACTCAGGTTTTATTTGGAAAATCAATTTAATTAAGTTCAATTTAAAGTAGGTAACCTCAATAAAAATATTTTCCATTTAACTGAAATTTTCACTCTTTAAGGAAACATTCTGCAGCCATATTAAAAAAAAAAAAGCTTTGGTAGCTATTGATAAAATGTGCATGATAAAAAAAAATATAGAAAAGAACTTTTTCGACCATTTTTCCTGTTCAATAAAAGTTTGTTGAGTTAAATCATCACTTCCCCCTCACCTGCCACTAAATTGTAGTTAAATCAGGCTGTGGTGAGCATTAACACAATTTTTTACCTTCTCCATACATATCCCATTGTTCTGCACTCAGTAAGTGCTTAACAATTGTTTTGTTGTATGTTTGACATTTTGTGTATCTTTTTATGTTGTTCCTTCTCCACTTCCCCAACAATGAAATATAAATTTCATGAGGGCAGAGACTATTTCTTTTTTTTTCTTATTTCATCCTCACTGCCTAGTGGGAGCTTGATAACTGAATGAATAAATGAATTGAATGAATAAAGATTAAGTGGCATGCCCAGTATCACAAAACAATCAGAATTAATTCCTTGGGGACTTACTTCTCTCACTTGAACTGAAAGTCATTCTGCGTATTAGAAATCATTTCCTTTTTTGCCAGTGCTTATTCCAGAGTACAGATGGATTACACCTGGCCCATGTCACTCTTGTACAAATGAGGCAAAGTAATATTTCTTTTCTCAATCTCCTATGTAATGTAGAACAGATTAAGGCACTTCATGTCACGCTCAGAGTAAGAAGTCTTAAAACCATATCAGACTTTAACAAGTACTAATTAGACTGGGAAGGATTTACAAAAATTCAGTCCTCTAGCACAGAGAAATTCAAATGTACCAATGTTCCCCCTAAAAACAATTCTCTGTAAAGGAGAGCTTGTTTGTTTGTTTGTTTGTTTGTTTAGTTTACAAAATGTGCTTCCTGTAGTTCTAAAGAATCAAGTCTCCTTGTTAAGCAAACAAGTATATATTAAGTACTTGCTGTATAGCTGGCACTGTGCTAAGTGCTGGCGATATACAAAGAAAGATAAAAGATAACCCTTGCTCTCAAAGATCTCACATATAATGAGAGCAGAGGAGAGAAAATGCAAACAACTACGTATAAATGCTCTATAGAGGATAAATTGGAGATAATGCCAGAGGGAAGGAAGTAACATTAAGAAGACCTGGGAAAGCCTTCTTTCAGAAGAGGATATTAACTAAGACCTGAAGGCAGCTAGGGAAGCAAGATGGTAGAGGTGAAGAGTCCAGCTATCGAGGAAAGGCAATGAAGAGCAGCAACGTGGGCATTGGATCGTAGAGTATATGTAAGGTAATAAGTATAATATGACTGGAAAAGGAAAATGGGAACAAGTTTATGAAGGGCTTTACAAGTCAAATAGCTTTAATATTTGATCCTGAATGGTCAGTCAATGAATCAATATTTATTAAGTGCCTATTACTATCCAGGCCCTCTGCCAAGTGCTAGGGACACAGTCTCCAGAGTTTATTGAACAGGGAATGACGTCGACAGACGTGAGTGTTAGGAAAATTGCTTTCATAGCTGATAACTTGTCATAACCTTCAGTTGGTTGTTGTCCTTCACACTTGAAGAGGACCTAAATGACATCACTATGTCAGAGTCAAGGTACAGTGTATATGACTGTTGCTGATCAGACCAGTTCAAGTTTGGAGGCTCACAGGACAGACACAAATAGCAAACATGAACATTTAGAGTGAAAAGGTCTCTAAAAATGTAGCTCACCTTTTTTTTAGAGCTATTATAATTCCACTTTGTTCACAGAGCACCATACTGGGTGGTCCTCTACCAGTGACTCCCATGTCTCACAATTAATTGATTTCAGAGTGATTCAAAGAGAACTTAAAAGTTTCCCTGTATCAGTTCTTTTGACCATGTGAGTCCTCGCCTTGTGTGAATTCTCTATAAAATGTACATTTGGCATAGGGTCATATAGGGCACATAGGGCCAAAGACTTATGGTGCATGGCAACTACTCAGTGCTGACAGAGCCATATTGATTAGTCATAAGGACATGATCCTAGAGAGATGGGCTGAACACTTCCATAGTGTTCTCAACAGACCATCATCAATCATTGCCAAGGCATTGGCAATGACCATTTATCACAGGTTGAAGTTAATCCCTCTCTAGCTGAAGCTCCAACTGAAGAAGAGGCTTTGAATGCCATTAGACTCCTTTCATGAGGCAAAGCACCTGGTGCTGATGCTATTCCAGGTGATATTTACAAAGTAGGAGGTCCATTGCTCATACAAAAGCTGAGTGAAATTTTCCAAGTTATATGGAAAGAGGAGCTTATCCTCCAGGAGTTCAAATATGCCTCCATTGTCCATCTCTATAAAGGTAAAGGAAATAGATTGTCCTGTGATAATCACAGGGGGGTCTCTCTCTCTCTCAGAATCCTCCTTAATGGGATGATTCTTCACCTGGAAAATGGTCATCTAACTTAGAGCCCTCGTGGCTTCAGAAAGGGCAGAGGAACAGTTAATATGGTGTTTGCTTCCTGACATCTCCAGGAGAAATGCCAGGAGGAGAAGAGAGGTCTGTACACAATGTTTGTAGATATGACCAAGGCTTTTGATACTGTTAGTCATGAGGACTTGGAAAATTATATCAAAATTCTGTTGCCCAGAGAAGTTCATGAGCATTGTATGTCAATTTCATGATGACATGCTTGACCAGGTTCTAGATAATGGACAATCCTCTCATGCCTTCCCAGTCACAAGTGGCATTGGAAAAGGCTATGTGCCTGCTCCCATGCTTTTTAGCATCATGTTTTCTGTCATGTTTTCAAATGCTTTCAACGTTGTCAAATGCTTTCAATAAGAATGACGACGGCATCAAGGTTAGCTACTGCACTGATGGTAAATTCTTCTATTTGAAAAGACTACAAGCCAAGACCAAAGTGACAACAGTGTTGGTGCATTATTTTCTGTTTACAAATGATTGTGCACGCAATGCAGCCTCTGAAGCTGAGATGCAAGAAAGTATAGATCAATTCTCTGCTGCTTGTGCTAATTTTGTCCTAATAACTGACACCAAGAAAACACAGGTGCACCATCAGCCACCACCACACCATCAGTATATAGAACCATTGGTTATAGCAAATGGAGACGTTTTCAATGCTGTGGATAAGTTCACTTACCTTGGTAATGTACTTTCCAGGGATATACATATTGATAATGAGGTTGACTCATACATTGCCAGAGCTAGCTCAGTGTTTTGGAGGCTCCAAAAGAAGGTATGGGAGAGAAGAGGTGTTAGACTGACTATGAAACTGAAGGTGTACAGAGCTGTTGTGCTGACCTCTTTGTTGTATGCCTGTGAAACCTGGACAGCCTACTAGTGCCATGCCAGGAAACAGAAGCACTTCCATTTAAATTGTCTCAAAAAGATTATGAAGATCACCTGGCAGGATAAGTTTACAGACACTGAGGTCCTTGCTCAAACTAAATGGCCAAGCATTCAAACTCTGCTTCAGAGAGCGCAACTCCAAATAGGCTGGTCACATTAGAATGTAAAACATATGCTGGCCAAAAAGAATATTTTATGGACCACTCACACAGGGTAAGCATTCACAAAGTGGTCAGAAGAAGTGATACAAGGACACTCTCAAGAACTTCGGAATTGATTATATGACATGGGAGACATTGGCACAGGACTGCTCAGCATGGCGTGCCCACGTCAGAGAAGGTGCTGTGCTCTATGAACAAAACAGAATTGAAACAGGTCAAAGGAAATGCAGGATGTGCCAATTTAGAGAATCCACCCCAAATGGTCACACTGACTATCTGTGCCCAACCTGTGATAGAGCATTGCAAGCTCATATAGATGTGATTAGCTACAATCACACATTGACACTTGACTTCAGCATAGTGATGTCATTTTGGTCCTCTTTGATAATGAAGGACAACAATCAACCAAACAACATTTGGCATTCAAATGAAGTGGCCAATTCTCTGGCATTGTGCTCTCTGCAGTAGAGTTTGAATGGATGGCAGTTCATTCAAGAGAGGACCTTAGTGTCTGGTACTTTATCTTGCCAGGTGATCACAATCTTGCAAAGACAATTCAAATGTAAGAAATTCAATTCCCTGCCATCTCAATTATACTTCAGCAGATTGTAAATAAAGGTTTGTAAATCCTGGACCAGGAACGCTCATGTTTGTTTGTTTGTTCATTTGTTTTTACTGAATCATTAGAAAACTTCAAGAAAATACTTTCAAAACAAGGAGTGCTTAAAAGGCAAAAATTGCTATCAACAGGAGAGTAAATGTAAAGTAAATACATAGAAGCTTATGTTTAAGAGGAGACAAAAGATTAAAGCCAGGTAAGTACCCTGGAGAAAAGTATGACAAAGGAGCCCTAAATCAATACCATATTTAGGTACTTCTTGGCGGCAACACAGTCTTATACCTGATTTCCCAAAGTGTGCCTTCTTGAATTAGCTTAGATTACATTACCCCAATGCACCACACCATGTTAGAGAACCTGCAACAATAGTCCTGCACTTATTTCTCTACTGATGTATTCCAAGTTCCAAGCAGGCTTGTTTGTAGCCCTGGCTCAGCAAAAAGAAATGTGTTCAGCTTACTATAGGTTCCTTTTAGAATCAATGTGGATTTTAATGCATGCCAGCTTCCAATAGACATCCAAGGTTTTGTCTAGCTATTAGACAGATGGAAAGGTTTCTATGGCAATAGCAGGGCCAGAAGTCTGGTTAGGGGTAGGGATCCTCAAACAACACAAGAGAAGTGAGGAGAAAGTATTCCCCAAGTCTATGGTTCTAGTGTATCCATTGTTCAATACAATACAGAATGAAGGAAAAACTCAGGTATGATATGCAATTGGCAACATAACAATGCCATCTCTATTTACAATGAACGTTCTGATTTTCTTCTCATTTTATTTGTCATCCCAAGACACTTTGTAATTCTAGATTCATGAGAACTATTTTCAGTATGGAAAATACATGTATATATTATATTTAATCAGAACTTAAGTACATTCTGTTCACTTTTACCTGTCAGCTTCTTCGCATTGAAAGATGTTATTTTGTTCTATCACATTTTCTAAAAAGTTCCTAAATAAAATGTGTGCTATATATTTCAGATACAAACAGAATACACACACACACACACACACACACACACACACACACACACATAAACAGAGTCTAAACTAATGATCGCAACTAACTAAATAATGTTTGAAAGAAAGAGAAGGCAAGTCAGTCTATATAAAACCAGATTTGAGATTTAGATGATGCTCCACACTCCTTATTTGGAAGCTTTCTACCAATGTGGATCTGGAAATATTTTTCAATTTATATTCTTATATAGTTGAGAGGTTGTGTGTTATGGTGGAGTCATGAAGGTAAGGGACTTTCACAGGGTCACATAGTCAATGTATTTCAGAGGATTAACCTCAACATGGGTATTCCTTATGCTGAAATGAAATCTCTCTATTTAAACTTAATGAAGCATGTTTATTTATTATTCCATTCTGATTCTTTACTAGGCCTATCTACTTTATCAAAATTCTTAGAATCCTGTTTCTCTTATTACAAAATATTCTACATGTTCTCAAATCTAAAAGGTTCTTCTTCTGCACAGGGCACCTGATCAATAGTTTCTATTCTCTTGGCATGAGTTAATGCTCATAAAAGCATGCACACTCTTATTTTAATTGAATTCTGTCTTACTTTTCCTTTCCATCATCTTCATGACTTGGCAAATAACAGTCCCTACAAAAGTTAAGTCATTAATTTGGGACCATTTAAACCAGTGGTCCTCAACCTGTGGGTTATGTTCAATTTGTAACAATGAAAATACATCCTGCATATCAGATATTTACATTACGATTCAACACAATAGCAACATTACAGTTATGAAGTAGCAATGAAAATAATTTTATGGCTGGGGGTCACCACAACAAGAGGAACTGTATTAAAGGGTCGCAGCATTAGGAAGGTTGAGAACTGCTGATTTTAAATCAATACACAAAAAGTTAAATTGTACACAAAAGTTTAATTGTATCATGTTGTAAGTATTTAACAAAAATCTATTGGTTGATTGCTACATGTGTGTTTATTTACCCTTTTTGAAATGTTACCTGCATTCATTTTTATTAATGGTATGTCCTTGGGAAAACATTAAAGTTCTAAGAAGCTCTAATATGGGTCTATGATTCAAGATTATATATCTCTTATCTAATGCATGAACATAAGTAAAATAAGCACAACTTTGTGAGGTTTAACTCAGTGAGACTGACAAGAATAAGTCATCAATATTTTTTTAGAAAAATCTGAAAATTATAAAAATGTCACTGTAGCACCAAAAGTCATACAACTGCAATGTAGACCCTTTTAAATGAAACTTAAAACATTTTCACCTGATAGGCTCTACATAACACAAAATAGTTACCATCAGTATTTGAAAAGCTGTCATATTTAAACAGAAATAGTTTTGGCCTGTTGAGCCCCAGTGATCATGACTAGGAACAATGGATAGAAATTACATACTCATACGTCCTTTATCCATTATGGTACACTGATTCCTGCCGATGCTTTCATAATGCTCATTGAATGAAGGAATGAATCCTTTCAAAGCAAACAACCTTACTAAATTATATTAGTAAATTATAATAAAGAGGAGTAATTCACATTCAGTTTTTGCTTTAGGAAGGATTGAATAAAAGGAAGTGATTTTGCTGGATTACCTTTGGGAAATTGTACATTATTAGTGTTTCTAAGCTGTTCCCTATTACAAAAACCCAACATTTTAGCTGCAATATTATCCTGATAGGAAGCCTGCTATAATAAATAGAAAGTTGCACTGGGACTCAAGGAGACCTCATTTCAGCCACTTCTTTTTAAAGATATTCTGACAAATAACCACTCAATATCTAAGGCAACTAAGACTAAAAGTTATAGACTTTTGGTATTCTGTATTGGTACAAGAAGTTTCCTCAACTATGGATCCCTTTATTAAATAAATTATAGGGTTAGATCAAAATCAGATCTACTGTTGATGCTACATGGCCATGAATCATGTTACATTATTATTTTAATGGTAATTATAGTACTGATAATAATAGCTCATTTATTAGACTCCTTGAGGTTGTTAAATACTTTAAACTTTTAATTATAGCCTGAACCAGACTGAAATGTCATTGGGAAATATTTAATAAAATAAATACAAATTCAACATACCTTGTGGGTTTCTAGGTCAACATGTGGCCTGAAGTGATCTGTTTCTATCTGATTTTGATACCACTCTTCCATTGTTTTATGGGTATCTTCTATGGCAGACATAGGAAGGAAGAGACAAGCATTTCTCAGGATAAATTGATATTGATGAATTGTGAGAGGCACTGGGAGGAGAACCTATATTTAGGAAGTTGGAAAATCTGTTGAAGTTTCAAAATATGAAGTATATGAAGCTTACTCTTAAGATTACCAGCATTCACAATAGTCTAGGTAGAATTAGAGCTTATATCTGCAAAAATGTTTTCATTTCTTTCCTTTTTTTTGTTTGCTTTAATTAAGGGTAGAAGATGTTAAGTATCGCTTATATAGCTTTCACTGTTACCTACCTTGATTTTTTCTTGATAAGTAATTGGTACCCAAAGTGTTAAATATATGTTTCTGCCAAAACTGAAGATTTAAATATCTGTTTTTCATGATCAACATTGTTGCAATTGACCACCATCAGAAGGGTATGTACTTTTGGCTACTTTTCTTTTAGTCATTATGGACCTACACTAATCTGAAAGCCCTCTTTCAGCAGGTCACTTTTGTGATAGAGAAATATTTGCACCATTTAAAGGATATAAACTATGGCAATGGAATAGAATAAATCTATTTACCACACTAAGGCCTATGACTTTGGTTTACTTCTATAATCATTTCTCAGGTCAAAAGAATTCTATGAACTGTTCTTACAACTAAGTTCATCAATCATAGCAAAGATAATATAGAATATATTGGTAGTAGAGCACAACAACCAATTAACAAACATTTAGTAATAGCCTACCATATGCCAGGGACTGGACTAGGCACAAAGACAAAAAAGAAAGAGCCCCTAATTTGAATGATAAAATTATCAGGGAAAAATAGATACAAAATAAACATAATGTAAATAGGGATGGGATTTGGGGAGTCAGGGATGATTTTATTTCTTTTTATTTCTTTTTTTATTTATTTATTATTTATTTTCTATCCCAATCTCATATTCCATCTTCAGAAATGGAACAACTCATATTATCTTTTTGCATGGCCATTCAAGATAGCAATTATAGCTTAGTGTCATTTAAAGAATTTGATGTTTATATTTAAGTTAAATAAGTTTTTAAATATTTTAACAACTATACAATCCATACATGTCTCATTATCCTAATGGTGCTAAATCTGATACTTTTTTTGCTTGCTTCGAGAATATTTTAGTCCCTCTAAAAGTTAAGGAAGTGGTAAAAGAACTATTCCTTTGATGAAGTAAAAGCATAGGAAACTTGGAGGTAGTCTTCATATCATTGTAGAATTGTCAGGGGCCAAGAAACACAATTCTGAGCTCATTACCTTGTACCATAAGTTTTAATAAAGCAGATTTCATAATGTTCCAATAAATTTTTTTTTATGAAACCATGATTAGAGATGATAAAAGTAAAATTCAGCCCCAAAAAGGAGAAAGTATATTCTCAAGATCACATAGCTAGTTCAAGATTCCATACAAACAGAATTATTTTTATTATGTACTGAGAAAAGTATGTTCTGCTAAGCTACTCTGATCAATACAATGACACAAGGCAATTCCAAAGGACTCATGATGAAAAATGCTATCCAATTCCAGAAAGACAATGGATGAACACTGAGTATAGATTTAAGATAGATAGATAGATAGATAGATAGATAGATAGATAGATAGATAGATAGATAGATATAGATATAGATATAGATATATAGATATATAGATATAGATATAGATATATAATAGGTATCTTATTACTTGCCTCCTCAATAGGTGAAGGAAGGGAGAGAACTTGGAGCTTGTTTTTTTAATGAATGTTAAAAAAAAAAATCTAAATGCAAATATGTCCTCTGCATTTTTACTGTGTCAGAATCACAGAATCTGAGGGATAGAAAGCCTCCCAGAAAAGGAATTACACCAGAACTAGAATTCTCTATGATATACCTTATTAGACTTAGAGGTAAAATACCCCTGACACCTTCATCACAGTATGCTGTTCAAATGAACAGTAAGAGAGACATACAGAAAAAAGAGCATCAAACATTACATGTTTAAATATATAAAAAGAGGGAAAATGTATAGAAGATACACACAATAATAGCCATTTCATTACCTTGTTAAATCTAATATACTCACAAACATACTTAAAAAAAAAAAAAGCAAGCGCTATAAAACATTATCTCTTATTAGAATAGGAACTCGCTGAGAGTTTCCCCATCTCACTGCTCTCCAGCCAGGGTTTGACAGGTTAGACTAGTTCACCTCAAACTTCTTTTCTAATTTTAAACTTCTGTGGTTCTAACTTCACACTCTACCAAAGAAAATCAGGCAAATATCGAAGTTTACAGCACTCCAATGGGTGCTTCTTCAATGCTCAGTACAATTCTATGTAACATCTCACGTTTCATTTTTTAAGCTATTGTTCAATTTAGAAGGTACTGCTAACTTGCAAGCCAAATGAAACCATTTTTTTAATTGCTCTTCAAAGGGTAAGATTATACAATTGAATTGCCGGGAGCATTTAGATTTAGCATAATAGGGAGGTGAGCCAATACTCTCTACATGATTAATTAGTTAATGTTTTTAAAGTGTCTTGAATATTAAAAACTTTATAGAAGTTTTAAGAATTATTATCCAGGTTTATAGGGAAAGGCAAATATATGCTTGCTTGGCTTTGCATCTTAATATATGGCTTAATAAAAAGAACTTTTTAAAAATGATTCCATTAAATATAATGTCCTAAATTAAATTATACTTCCGGAATTTTTTTAAAAAGAATGTTTAAGAATTTTTTTCGTTCAAGGAAAAATACATTAGAAACCAAATAATTTTTCAAACACGTTTCCCAAATATAAGGCATTAAGACTTGTTTCATTGATTCTGATAAAACTTATTTTAAAATTTGAATTCAATAAAAATTAGTGAGATAATAACATATTATTTGTATATAATGAAGGCAATGTCAGTGATGGTATTTTCAGGTCTGTAGCATAGAGACTCTTAGAATTCCTAGTCTCCTTCAAGAAAGTTTCAGAATTTTTTTTTTTTTAATGAAGCCTCTTCCTAATTTCCCTATAACTGTCAAGAGCACCACTGTCTTCTCAGTCACAACTAGGCTGATAATGTTGGCATCATCCTTGACTCCTCTCTATTTCTCATCCTCATACCTAATCAGGTGTGAAGTCTTGCCATTACTCTAACAGTTGCCCCTTTCTCTCCTCTGACACTGCCAACACCCTATTTCAGGTCTTCATCACCTAGTACTTGGAATATTTCAATAGCCTGAGGGTGGGTCTCTATGCTTTAAGTGTCTGCTCACTTCAGTCTATCCTCCACTCAGCTGTCACATAGTTCTTCATAATGTGCAAGTCTGACTATATAAGCCTATTAAATAAACTGCAGCAGCTGCCTTTTCTGATCTGCCTTAATGCTATGTCATTATTTACAATTTGTCCTGTATCTACTTTGTTTGTATGCAGTTGTTTGCAAGTTGTGTTCCCCATTAGACTGTGAGCTACTTAAGGGCAAGCCCTCCTCTGCCCCCCCCCCCACATACATTTGCCTTTCTATATATCAATAGTGCTTAGCATGGTACTTGACATATAGTAGGTACTTAATAAATGTTTTTTGATTTGACTTAGTTTGATGACAAAGTTAAGTCAGTCCCAGTGCCCTCCTTACCAATAAAAATCTGTATCTGTTGCATGTTTTGTAGATTCTATATTTAAAAACTTTCCTACCCAACACAATATAAATTCCTTAATAGCTGGGCATGTTTCCCATATATCCCTTCAGTTGCTACTACCTTTTGCTTTTAAAAAAATTATATCTGCTGTGCAAGTATCTTTTATATATGAACATATACACACATATGTACATATACATATACATGCATATACATGCACACATATTCATACTATACCTATCCACATCTAATATAATATAAGATCCTTGAAAGCTTTTTTTTTTTTTTAATTTTTGTCTCTATATATTCAGGGCCTACCACAGTGCCTGAAGCATAGAAGCCACTTAATAAATATAGATTTATTGATTGATACTTGGATAATTGCTTTCTTGATCTGTATGGTGATCAGAGTTTAAAGAGTGAAAAATGATATGATGATATGATAGGATGATAATATAGAATGAGAGAAGCAAGTTAGGAGAATAATCAACTTAAGTAAGTTTAGAGGAGGAAAATGATCCAAGATGCTCAGGGAGGTAGGAAAATAAAAAGAAGGGGATATTTTCTCTGAAATTAAAGACTGAAGGATAATTCAGTAAGGGAAAATTAGCATTGTAAAATTCCATTTTTTTAATTCAATATTTAGACAATGTTGTACAAACATCATCATTTCTCTCCAGTTATTTGATAGAAATTGCTACAATGTTGTATCAGCAATGCAGTATTCACAATGCCTATAGCAACTATGAATATGCTGATATGGTTATTAATCATGAAATGTAACAGACTCTCTACATAAGAAATATAGCTAGAGCACTCATTTAAATACCAGAAAACGGAGTCCCAAAACCAGAAAGTCAAAGCCAACACAGTAGTGATGAAGTTGGCACATGTGATCAAAGAAGTAAACACCCACATCCTCAAGCCTTCAAACAGGACAGGCTACCTCAGGCAAAGATCCTCCTCTCCTCACACATGCAACTGCTCAGCATCCAGGCAGCTTGCTCCCAGCAGCTCCCGCCCCACCGCAGTTGACGTCCGAGGCAGTCCTCAACAGGAGTCCTGAGCAGAGATTCTGGCCGGCTCAAAGCAAAAGGAGTTCGCAACTGGGGCGCTGCCTCTGCCGCCACTTCCAGTCAACACCACATGGAGACTAGCTTAGTTTCCGGTTCTCTTGCTCCACTCCTTCCTGCCATGTCAGCAAGTTCAAGGGGCGTGGAAGATCTTCAAATCCTAGTATCGTTACAAATGTATAAGATATAACAATTATACACACACTTGTAATCAGAAACTTCACATCTGTGAAAGTACTCTTTCTTTCCCAGTAGATACCACTTGGTATAAAAATATATAGTTGCTCAAAATCATACTATCAGATACAAATATAATATAACAAGTGAGGGTTCAATTATTCTTATTAGTTGCTTCCCCTAGAATTTTGACCAATTCAGAATACCCCTCCTTGTTCTTCCTACCAGCTCTGTTCTGACATCTGAAGACATATGAAACCAAGATGTTCCACCAGAGATCCATACTTTTGTACTCAGCATATACAATGAGATATGCCATCCCATGCATTACAGCCCAACTAGAGTTCTAAAAATTATCAAAGAATGGTCATGATTATGGACATACTTGCTTTATACATGATCTTAGTAGAAATGTCTTTAGTTTATCTCTATTTTATAAAATACAGATTTGTTTTTAGATGGGTACTCTTTATGACATTAAGGAAATATTCATTAATTCATACTTATTTCTAGTTTTAAAGAAAAAGAAGGTGTATTGATTTGTAGAAAAATGTTAGGCATTCATTGATAAAATGACATTATTTTATTCTTATTGATATATAATAATTTATCATTTTACTGTTGTTAAGATTCATTTTACCAATATCATTTTTCTTCACATTGAAATTATTTTCTGGAAAGCCTCCCCTATCCTACTCCTCTGCCTCCTGCAAGAGTGAATCCTCCATTGTAACAAAAAAATACAGTTAAGCAAAAACTGAAGCAGTGACCAGTTCTGGAAAACTACATAACATTCTGCTTGAGTAGTTTCCCAGCTCTTTTATCAAGTTGTAGATGTGTGACATCATTTGTTCTCTCTGAAGATCATAAGTTTCCATTATTAAGAAATGCATTTCTTTTTATTTTTCTTTTCCTTGATATTGTTGTGGTTGTCTCAATTCTAATTATACAAAACATCATCTATTCTACTAAATTACTAATACTTCCTATTTCTAATTACAAATTGTTTAATTATATCCATAAATTACAGGTTTTTGGCTTTTTTTTTTTTTCCAACCACTACCCCATTTATGGGCACGCATTTCCCCTCTTTTTTTTTTTTTTTAAAACACAAAGGCAACACAATTGCCACAACAATTATCTTGTTACACAATTAACTTTTGTTTCTACCTTTAACTTCTGGTGCATAATGGCAGACTGACTGGATCTAAGAGTGAAGGTAGTGTAGTCATTTTTTTTTTCATTTGATAGAAAAATAATATTGAAAACAATTTTAAAAATTCAAAGTTCTCCAAGATTACATTAGTGTGGCTATCTTCCAGTATCTACTCTCATACTGACTGTCCAATTTTTGGAGTGATATTTTATGCTTCTTTGGAGGAGGGAGGGCAGGACAAATGGGGTTAAGTGACCTGCTCAAGGTCACACTGCTAGTAAGTGTTAAGTGTCTGAGGCTGGATTTGAACTCAGATCCTCCTGACTCCAGGGTGAGTGCTCTATTCACTTTACCACCTAGCCACCCCTTTTGGAGTGATTTTTAATTATTTTCCTTAGTGTGAGGTAAAAATCTCTAAATTGTTTAATTTGTACCTCTTCCACTATTAATGTTTTGCGGTAAATTTTCAAATGGTCATTTAGTTTGGAATCTTTAAAAAAGACAGTTAAAGCATCCTTTGACCACTTTAAATTTCCTATTTTGGATATTGCACTTTATTCAATGAAATTTTATACGACTATTTCCCACTTGATAGGTTCTTTTCTTATTCTGTGCCATTGATTTTGTTTAAGAAAAATAGTTTTTTTAAAATTTCCCTTTATTTGAAACTGCCTATTTTAATTATCGCTATTACATTTTTTTTAAGTTCTCCCCACCGTCATAGTTTTAAAATATACCTAATGTCTCTCTGTCTTTGTCTTTCTGAATCTCTCTTTCTCTCTCTCTCTCTATCTCTTTCTCTCTCTTTCTCTCTGTCATATTCAAGATACATGTCCATTTTTGAGTTTATTGCCATAGTGTAAGATGTTGGTCTAATTCTAATTTCTGCAAAATATTGTGCAGTTTTTCCAATAGTTCTTGTAAAAAAGAATGCTTCAGTGCAGTATTTTTTGTTTTTAATTTTTTATAATGAACTTTGATGTTTAATTGATGGGGGGAATGTTGGATAGCTTTTGTACTATTATAATTATTTTAATAGAATTTGCATAATGTCAGAAATTATTTTCTGCCCTATATAAAAATTGTAGCACTGCATGAAATTATTTTGTATTCCTGATAACTTCACTAAGAATGTTAATTATTTCAAATAGTGTCTATGTGGATGTTTAATAATTCTTTAAGCATAAAACCATATCATATATAAAAGCATGAATAATTTTATCTCTTTGTTCATGTAATATCACTATAACCAGCAAATCTATAATTACTTCAAGTAATAGTACAGAGTGGGAACACCCTTGCTTTCCTCCTGTTCGAAGTAAAAAATTTCTAGTGTTTTTGCTTTAAAAATAACAAAAGTTTTTTGTATTAGAAATTTATTTTTGTTCATATGTAAGAAGGACTCTATAATAATTCTATGTCTATATTTTTAATTTTTTTTCAAAAAGATGTGTTAAGGGAATTAATGAAAAGGAATGCTAGGGAATGTGACCTAGCCATAGCAGATTTTAATCTCTATTATAAAGCAGCAGCCATCAAAACTACTTGGTACTGGCTGAAGAATAGAGTAGTGGATCAATGGAATAGATTGGGTACAAAGACTCAGTAGTCAACGATTATAGTAATATACTGTTTGATAAGCCCAAAGACCCCAGTTTTTGGGATAAGAACTCACTATTTGACAAAAACTGTTAGGAAAACTGGAATATAGGACAACAGAAACTGGGCATAGATCATCGCCTAACATCGTACTGCAAAATCAAGTCCAAATGGGTGCACAACCTAGGTATAAAGGTTGATACTGTAAATAATCCTGGGAAGCAAGGAATAGTTTCCCTGTCAGATTTATGGAGTAGGGAAGACTTTATGACCAAAGAAGAGTTAGAGAGCATTATAAAATGCAAAATGGATAATCTTGATTACATTGAATTGAACAGTTTCTGTACAAACAAAGCCAATGTAACCAAGATTAAGAGGGAAGTGGGAAACTGGGAAAGAATTTTCACAACTAGTGTCTCTGATAAAGGCCTCATTTCTAAAATATACAGGGAATTAACTAAACTCTATAAGAATGCAAGTCATTCCCCAATTGATAAATGCTGAAAGGATACGAACAGGCCATTTTCAGAGGTGGAAATTAAAGATATCTATAAGCATATGAAAAATGCTCTAAATCACTATTGATTTGAGAAATGCAAATCAAAACAACTTTGAGGTACCACATCTCACCAGCCAGATTGGCCAAGATGACAAAATAGGAAAATGACAAATGCTGGAGAGGATGTGGAAAAATTGGAACACTAATGCATTGTTGGTGGAGCTGCGAACTGATATAACCATTCTGGAGAGCAATCTGGAACTATGCCCAAAGGGTAATAAATAATTGCACACCTTTTGACCCAGTAATACCACTTCTGGGGTTGTATCCCAAAGAAATCATAGAAGCGGGAAGAAGACCCACATGTACAAAAATATTTATTGCAGCTTTCTTTGTGGTGGCAAAAAAAATGGAAATTAAGTGTATGGGGAATGTCTAAAAAAGTTGTGATATATGAATATAATGGAATACTATTGTGCTATAAGAATTGGGGAAGAGATGGACTTCATATTTACCTGGAGAGGCTTATACAAATTGATGCCAAGTGAGAAGAGCAGAACCAGGAAAAACTTGTACACAATCACAGACACATGGTATACGTGATGACCAACATTGATAAACTGGACTCTTCTCAGCAATGCACAGTTATAAGACAACTCTACAAGTCTCAGGATGGATGGAGATATCTACATTCAGAGAAAGATCTAGAAAGACTGGAGTCTAGAAAGACTGAAAGAATGGAGACTGAAGCAATCTACATGCTATTGCTCTTTTCCATGTTTGGTTTTGTTTCTTCTTTCTCGTTGTTCACTTCTTTGGTTACAACCCTTCTATACAACCAGACTAATGTCCAGTGTGAAAGCATTTGCAGATTCTATACTTGATGGTATGCCGCCATTGGGGGGAGGGAGGAGCGCGGAGAGGAAGGGGAGAAAACTTGAAACTCAAGGGAGCCATTGATGCTGCCACTGCCACTTCTTGCTATCACCACTGTAGGGACTCTAGCTTGGCACCAGCTTTCCCTTGCTCCACCCCTTCCTGCTATGTCAGCAAGTTCAAGGGGCATGGAAGATCTTCAAATCCCATTACCATTACAATTAAAAATCTGAAGTTGCCAATACACTGCTTAAAAGAAACCAAAAAAATGAGAGATATACACAAAGTTCAGATAAAGGGATGAAATAGAATTTATTATGCTGCAGCTGATGTAAAAAAAAGCATGAATAGCAATCATGATCTCAGACAAAGTAAAGCTAAACAAGATTTAATTAAAAGAGATAGATTAAATACACACACAAATACATACATATACACATATATGTACATATATACATATACATATATGTATATACACATGCATATACATATATATGTATACACACACACATACACACATATATATAGACAGTATAAAATTATAAAATATTTGAGAGTATACCTGTCAAAACAGACCTAGAACTGATCATGGGTAGGCAAAGTCAATATGATGATTTAAAAAATGACAATTTTACTTAATTTATTCAATGCCATCCCAATTGTATTATTTTAAAAATTATTTTGTTGAGCTAGAATCCAAATGAATAGAAAAATTCATTTGGAAGAATTTCAAAGAAACTAATAAAAAAATGTAAAGGGAGGATATTCAGAAGTGACAGACCCTAAACTATATTATAAGGCAGTAAATATCAAAACTATCTGGTACTGGTTAAGAAATAAAAATATAGATCAGTGGAACAGAGTAGAGATACAACACATAGTAGAGAAGGACTATAGTGATCTTGTATGTGACAAATGTAAAGATTTAAGTTTTGGGGGTAAAAATTCATTATTTGATAAAAAAAAATCTTTGGAAAAGATGAAAAGTGTTCTTGGCAGGATATGGGCATAAACCAATATCTTAAGCCATATCATAAGACCAAAATGGATACTTGACCTAGATATACAGGGAAATATTACAAAAAAATATTTAGAACATAGAACATATTACCTGTCAGGCTCATGAATAACATAATAGTATCTGAAGAAATGAGAAGTAAAGAGCATTGGGGGTATAAATGGATAATTTTGATTATAATAAATTTAAAAGTTCTTATATAAATAAAACCAAAGTAGCCAAGATTAGAAGGAAAGTAGAAAAATAGGGGGGGAAACGTGCATATACAATCTCTCAGATAAAAGTCTCATTTCTAAAACATAAAAAGAACCTAGTCAAATATAAAATGATCATTCCCCAGTTGATAAATGTTCAAAGGATATGAACAGGCAGCTTTTCAATGAAGAAATCAAAACTATATATAGTCATATTTTTTTTAACTGTTCTATATCATTAATGATTAGAGAAATGGAAACTTGGCTTTGACAGGGCAACAGTACAGAGAAGTAGTTATGGGGGAGGAAAGGGTTGGTATTAGCAAGGAAACTGCACTGATAGGTGCAAATATTTACTTAAAAGAGAAAGAAATGTATATATGAACATATTTATTTATGGTTGTAATTGCAAGCTTATATATTATTAATTTCTGTGCACATGTATATAATAATCACCTTCAATGTATATATGTATGTATGTGCAAGTATATATTTTTGTTTCTTCCTCTGTTTTCTGCTGCTGGTGCTCTTGATTCAGGTTAGTCTTCACACTGGTCCTGAAAGCTTAAATCTTTCTTTAAGCATGTTGCAAAATTGTTCACTGTTTCATTTTTCAACAAATTTCCTTTAAGAATTTGTGTTTGGATGTCCAATGGTAGTCTTTTGTCCTGTTGCCAGATTAAAAGCATGTAAAGATATCTTAGGTGATTTTGTGTTAAGCTCTACCTCTAATATATCTCTTTTTGTCATTGTCCAAATGATCATACTAAGCCCAGAAACTCATTCAACATGCCGTTTCACTGTTAAAAATTGAATCAATTAGCCTTTTAGCAACATCTGCTTTTGCTACCTGTCAGTATAGTTTTTATTTGGAAAAACTTAACATTGTTTATGCCTTCTGGCTTCAATGTTCCTTTGTCTCCTAGCTTCCAAAGCTATTTCTCCATATGCAGCATAAACTTGGAAGGATTATTTCCTTCAGAAGTGAATATATTGAAGAATTTGGTATAAGTTTTCGGGGAATCATCTGCAATACCAAAGTGCCTTTGAAAGCCTTCTACCACTGGGAGTAGATTCTTCAGATCTCAGCCTGCATACTGGATAAAAACCTGACCCCTTGAGCCTGTTCTGTAGTCTCCTCCATTTATATACTTCATTCATGTGCCATTGCCATAATGTCTCTGTGGCAAGATCCATCTAGCACTTGATTTATTCAATAGTTTCCAGACATTCTCCTCAACTCTTATCTTCCTGGGAATGTTAAAGAGAGCTAGTGATGCAAATAGCTTATAGAATAGAAACAAAATTCTGCCTGCTTCATGCAATGCTTAATAATCACTTCTTATCTCCCCAAATTATCTGCCAACACATTCAATACTTCCTCTGTATCTCAGTTTTCAGTGCCATTCACAAGTCTATACTGAAAAAAAATCTTAAATCTGCATTTAATTCCCAAACTTCATATCAAAGATTCAATAGCCATAATTCCCATATTACCATAAATTGCAATACAACTAAAATACTTAAGCACACAATAAACTACCTATGTATCTAGGTCTTACACAATCTACTCTTTTTCTCTCCCACCTCTCTCTTTCTCTCTATGTCTCTGTCTCTGTCTCTCCCTCCCACATCTCTCTATTTCTCTCATGTCATCTTCTTATATACACACTCTAAATCCTTCTTTACTAAGATAAGATTTCCAAAGTTTCCTTCCCCTCCTATCCTTTATCTGGGAATGTGGTTTAAATATGACTTATTATACCTCCAAAATGTAAATTAATTACTCTGTACTCTTATTGTAGAATGATTATTTCATTCTTCCCTAATTGATTCTCTGTCTCTCTCCACATACCAGCTATTCCAAATATACTTTTCTCCCTTCAAGCCTCCCATACCTCCCTTCTCCCATAATCTCAACAAAAGGCCTTGCTTGGTAAATTATTGAAAAAGCAGAAACTCTTCTCCATAACCTTCCTCTTTTTTCCCCTATTCTATATATAAAAACCTCTTGACATCATCTCCACTCACTCTTCCTTCATTCTATTTTGAGATGAAGAGATACTCTTCAGTAAAATCCCTCTTTTTCTGTTACTGATATCATTCAATTTCATATTCTGTGCCTACTCCTCCCACCATTGGCCCTTCCTCAAATTTTAATCTCTCCCTATATACTGGTTAATGCTCCACCACTTACAAACATATCAAAATTCCCCCTTCTTAAAACTTTCACTTGACCCTACCATCCCTTCAAATTACCACACTTTATCTCTACTCCCTTTCACATCCAAACTCCCTTCTTTGCATCTCGTGAATTTATTTCCCTGTAGTTTGGTTTTCTTACTCTAATTGAACTGAAATTCCTCTCTCCAAACTTATCTGTTTTTAAATTCCACGTTTTCTCTTCATGCCTTTACACTTAATATCCCTTGTACCTAGAAAGTTCTCCCTCTAGCTATTAGTGCCTCCCTTTTACTTACCTTGTATATATTTTGTATATACTTATTTTGTACATGTTATATGTGTTGTTTTCCCAAATAGAATGTAAGGCTCCTTAAGGCCAAAGGTTACTTCATTTTTGTCTTTTTATCCCTAGGTTACAGCAGAAAGTCTGGAAATTAGGTAAAAAATGGACCTGTGATTTCTTTTGTATAGGGAAATCTCTAGAGATAAAACTCCCTCTGCCAAAAAAGGTCATATATTTTTCTGAAATTTAGGCTTAGGGACTCACCCATGTTTCTACAACTTATGTGTGTCAGAGATGAGACTTGAATCTGTCTGAGGTCAATCCTTCATCCAGTGCACCATTTTATCTCTCTGGTACATTTGCTTTTCTTGTTGTTCAGTCATTTCTAGTCGTGTTCAACTCTCTATGACTCTATTTTGGAGTTTTCATGGAAAATATATGGAAACAGTTTATCATTTCCTTCTCCAGCTCATTTTACAGATAAGTAACTGAGGCAAACAGGGTTAAGAAGTGACTTGCCCAGAATCATACAGCTAGTAAGTGTCTGAGGCCAGATTTGAACTTATGAAGATGAGTCTTCCTGATTCCAAGCCCACTGCTCTATCCACTGTGCCACCTAGCTTCTCCATCTAATATGTATGTATGTATGTATATAGGTACCTAAAAAGCATTTATCCATTGACTGATTGCTTATGGGTGTCCAATGTTTTCATAACTCTGTCCTCTTCTGTCAATACCTCCAGAATCGTTTCTTGCAGGATTTCCTGAAATGTGCCTTTCAAGCTGAAACGCAACCATTCCATTACCATCATCACATTCACAATCATGATTTTTTTTTTTACCTATTCATTTCCTGCAACTGTTCAGCACAAATACTGGAAATCAGTTAATGTTTGTCTTTTAAAATTGGTTCACTTATGTATATTTCAAGGTATGACAGTCAAGAATCTACAAATGGACTAATTCCTTTATTTCCAATTCCAGGAAGAGTCTGTTAGACAATTCCATTAAGCAAAATGTTCTTTGTGTCTTCTTATTTCATTTATGGAAAGAATTTTTTTTTTAAACCTTTCTTCATTGTGAATCTTTCGTAGGTCATCTTCCATGACAGTGGAACATATTTTTGGCTAACAAATGATACCTTATTTCATTCCATGCTTGACATTAATAATCAGAGGCATCATTAAATGAACTGCCTCTGTTTTTCAACTTATGAAAGATTCAGCACTTGACTTCCTTGCCAAACAAGAGGATATGACATCAAAAAAAAATTATTCATAACACCAAGTCATTTTAAAATCAGTATTGCAAAAGCTGATGTACAGTACTGCATCTTAAAAGAAGTAAACTAAAAATATTGGAAGTAAAATCATGGTTTCAAAAAATTAGATATGAGAGTGGCCTAAGCCATATCATCCCAAAAAAGTTCACCTACGAAATAGACAAAAAAGCAACAATAGGAAGTTTTGTCACCATGTCTACAATGATATATTTTCATCATCAAGGACAATGGAATACTTATATTTAGAAAAATATCTCCTTTAGTGCCAATGTGGCTATATATGAATATAGCTATGATATTTCAACAAGAAAAAGGACTAAGTAAGATCAAACGCAAACAAAAGAAATCTGAATTGGGCTTCAAGCAACCATTAAAGCATTAAGAGACAATTGATTCCAGCCTCTCCACTGAAATTGCTTTGTTCACAGTTCACAATGTTCTTTTTACTACTAGATAAAAAGGTCTTTCCTCTGATGTCATTCTACTATACTTGACTTATCTATAGTTTTTAAATTATTGGCTACCTCCTACTTCTGAACTTGCTTCCTTTGGCTTCTGTAATGTAACTCTCTCTTTTTTCTTGGATCTCCTCTTATCTCCCTGACCATTCCTTAGTTTCATTTAGAGAATCATCTTCTTACACAAACATATTAAGCATAAATATTCCACTATTTTCCTTATGCTATTTAGATAGATAGATAGATAGATAGATAGATAGATAGATAGATAGATAGAAAGATAGATAGATAGATAGATAGAAAGATAGATAGACAGACAGACAGACAAACAGATAGATAGATAGACAGACAGACAGATAGAAAGATAGATAGATAGAAAGATAGATAGATAGAAAG
>CM053587.1:30635004-30654646 GCA_028646515.1 Pseudochirops corinnae
GAAGGCTATATATACGCCCTGATGTGAGGTTTTGGTTTGGGGCTCACTTTGAGAAGAGTTGTGTGATTTGGCCAGAAGAGACTCTGGGCAGCCGTTGAGCCCCCCGGCTGTGAAAAACCCAGATGTTGGTGCTTCCCTCTCTGGTAACTGACTAGGTAACTAATGTAATGGTCAGAGGCTGGAAGCCGTCTGCTGATCTGTTTTTCTGTTTGTTTGTAACTTCTGTTTGTATTCTCTGACGTTCAGGGGGCTGACTTTTCCCCCCGAACTAGATAAATGATATGTTTGATTAAAGTAAGATTGTTAACCCATGTTGAGTTGCTTTCCTTTAGAAAAGCAGATCTAAGAACGTGTGCTAGTAGCCGCCCTAGGTATGCTAGGGTGCTTGCTGTTACAAGGAGTTCACATTCTAATTGAGAAAAAGATCATGAAAAAAGTTTACCTTTGCTGAAAACAGCAAGTCCCAGAAGGCCCTAAGATGCATTTGTGGTGTGGATAGTTAAGGTCGAGAATTCTTGAATTACAGAATTAAGATGATAGTACTAGGGATTATGGGCAATAGTTAGTGCAGACATTAAGGCCTAGGGCTCTGATATTCCATTGGAAGAAAGGGAGTTGTTGACTGTCATCTCATTCAAACACTGTGAGCAATGGAACAGTCAAGCAGTCCAGGAAAGAGGGAAGTGAAGAGAATGTAACCATCAGTGCAGTCTGGGGGGAGTACTTAGTAATGGAATTCTTAAGATATAAAGGGGAAAAATTCCAATGAGAAGGAGAAAATAAGATTTATCTTAAGAGACTGATGTTTATGAACAGAGAAATCACCATCTAACTTATATTTTCAAAGGTAATATACATTGGATGTAAAAACAAGATTGAATATGAGAGAGACATGGTTCAGTAAAAATAACCGCAGACATGTTAAAACTCACTTTTTTCTCCTCTTTCTACAAATGAGAATGGCCTTTACACTGAAATGACAAATAAAATATGACTATCAGGGGTCAATATCCAACATAAGCAACAAAATAACAATTGAGAAATGAGTATTTTTGATGAATTCAGGCCACCAAGCCCAGATGAACTATATCCTCAGGTCCTAAAATAAACAAAATATGTGATTGATAAGTCATGATTAAATGATAAATAAAGAAGATGGGAAAGTTACAAAGAGATTAAATAAAAAAATATTATGTCCCATGTTTTTAATGTGAAGTTCAGTTTAATTAGTAAACATCTAGAAAGAGAAGAAATGACTACAAAGAGTCAGCACGCCTTGATCAAGAATAACCTTATTTCCATTTTAGAGGATTACTAAATTAGTAGATGAAAGGAATATTGCGGACAAAATTAACTCAGTTTTGGCCAAATCTTTGATAAAGCATCTCATGCCATTCTTTTTTAAAAATTAATTAATTTATTTTCTTGTTTACGTCATTCTTTTCCATGAGATTTGAGTTCCAAATTTTATCCCCATCTTTCCCCTACCCAACACCTCAAAACAGCCATCCCACTGTATAACCCTTCCCCCAAACTGCTCTCTCCTATGTCCTCCCCCATAGCCCCTCTGACTTTCTGGTAGGGCAGGATGGATCTCCCTACCACAGTGCCTGTGTATCTCAATTCCCAGTTGGATGTAGCTAATAATAATAATAATAATAATAATAATAATAATTGTACATATTTATATATATACGTATATATTTCTAACATTTTATTATAGAACTTTACATTCTAGATCCTTTCCCTTCCTCCCTCATCATCCACCCCCACTGGAAGGACAAGTAATTAAATACAGGCTGTACATGTGTAATTACGCAGAACCTCTC
Source organism: Pseudochirops corinnae (assembly GCA_028646515.1). Lineage (NCBI taxonomy): Eukaryota > Metazoa > Chordata > Mammalia > Diprotodontia > Pseudocheiridae > Pseudochirops > Pseudochirops corinnae. The sequence goes on from CM053587.1 coordinate 30,636,834, forward strand.
CACAGTGGGCATATTGTGAGAGACTGATTATATGTCCCTCCTTCCTATCCCACCCCCCCCCTTGTTCTATTCTCTACCCTGTCACTGTCCCTTTACAGAAATGTGTACTTCCATCAACCCTGCCCTCCCCTCCATCATCACACCTCTCATACCCATCCCCCTTATTCTCCTGTGTGACAAGATACCCAGTTTAGAATTTCTGTCATACCTTCCCTAAGCCAAATTCAATTAGAGTAAGGTTGACCCTTTCCCTTTTGCCTTCCTGTTCTTCCCCTCCATTTTAACAATTGTTCCTTGCCTCTTCTATATGAGATGATTAACACCATTCTGTCTCTCCCTGTCTCCTCTCATTCTAATCCTCTCCCATCTCAGAATTTCACCTTTTAGAGTATTGTCCCTTCCTATTTAATTGATCTTGAGCCCTCTATGTATTCATATATGCACATACTCAGACATGGGTTTGTATGCACATATAAACCCTCCTATATAGACATGTGTATGTATATGTATAAATACATTTGTATTCCCTTCACCTATCTTCATACTGAGAAAAGTTTCATAAGTTACAAATATCATTTTTACATGCTGGCATGTAAATAGTTCAACTTTGGTAAGTTCCTTATGATTTCTTTTCCATGTTTACTTTCTCATGCTTCTTGTATTTGAGTGTCAAACTTTCTTTTTAGTTCTGTTTTTTTCAGCAAGAACGTTTGAAAGTCCTCCACCTCACTGAATGACCATATATTCCCCTGGAACACTATACTCAATTTTGCTGGGTAGGTGATTCTTGGTTTTAATCCTAGCTCCCTTGATCTCAGGAATATCATATTCAAGGCACTTCAATCTCTTAATGTAGAAGCTGCTAGATCCTGGGTTATCCTAATTGTGTTTCCACGGTATTCAAATTATTTCTTCTTGTCAGCTTGAAATATTTTCTCCTTGATTTGGGGACTCTGGAACCTGTCTATAATATTCCTAGGAGTTTTCTTTCGGGGATCTTTTTCAAGAGGTGATTGGTGGATTCTTTCAAGTTCTATTTTGCCTTCTGGTTCTAAAATACCAGAGCAATTTTCCTTGAGAATTTCTTGAAGGATGCTTTCTAAGTTCTTTTTTTGACCATGGCTTTCAGGTAGTCCAACAATTTTTAAATTCTCTCCTGGTCTGTTATCCAGGTAAGTGCTTTTCTCAAGGAGATATTTCATATTGCCTTCTATTTTTTCATTTGTTTGGATCTGTTTAATAATATTGTGATTTCTCATAAAGTCATTTGCTTCCATTTGCTCCACTCTAATTCTGAAGGAATTATTCTCTTCAGAAAGCTTTTGAGATTCTTTTTCCATCTGGCAAAGTCGACTTTTTAAGGCATTCTTCTCCTCATTGTCTTTTTGGGCCTCTTTTGCCATTTGAGGTAATCTATTTTTTAAGCTGTTAATTTCCTCAGTCAGGGTTGATTCTCTTTTCATGATTTTCTTGCATCATTCTTATTTCTCTTCCCAATTTCCCTTCCACTTCTCTTATTTGGTTTTCAAAATCCTTCTTTAGCTGATTGATGGCTTTTATGCAGTCTTCATGTTTCTTAGAAGCTTTTGGTGCAGGAGTTCTGACTGTGTTGTCTCCTTTCTGTTCCATGCTTTGAGTCTTCTTTTCCCCAAAGAAGGAATCTAGAGTTTGGTTGCTGTTCTTGCTTTGCTTCCTTTGCCTGCTCATGTTGGCCAGTGAATGATTTTTTAGCTTTGTGGAACTCTACTTCCAGAGGGGAAAGCTCTGTCCTAAATCACTGGGGTTTTCCCAGCTGCCAGAGCTATTAGACAGCTGTTGTTTTTTTTCAGCCTCTATCAGTTTTGGCTTACTGAAAATTCACCCCAGGACCACCGCCCAAGACCACAATCCAGATCCAGACTGCTCAACACAAGAGCACTTGGCCTCTGAATTATCGCTTGGCCACCCTGCAGTCTGCAGGCCAGGAGCTCTGAAGGAGCCACATGGAGATGACTGCAGGGCTGCCTCTTCTGCCACTTCCTTGTCCTGGAGGTAGTTTGGCTGGACTGCTTTTCTCCCCCATGTTTAACTGAGTTCCACTGACCTTTCACTTAGTCCTTGTTTCTTATGGCTTGATAATTCTGGAAACTGCCACAGCTGCCGCTGATCCACTCTCCTGAAGCTCCAGCTGCGGCTTGTCCTGGCTGCCCCTTTGGGCCAAGTCACAGTTCCAGGCTGGGCTGGTTTCTGCTCCCAGAGCTGAGATGATCCCTTTGAGCTGAGCTGCCTTCAGTGGGAGGTGTATTTGTGTGAGTTTTAGAGCCCTAAAATTTGTTTAGAGTCATATTTTATGGATATTTGAGGTGGCTACATGAAAGCTGTGGTACCTTGCTGTTCCTACGTGTCCATCTTGGCTCTGCGCCCTCATCGTATCATTCTTGTATGTAAGTGGAGAGATATAGACTAGATGTTAATATATTTGATGTCAACATAACTAGTTGGATGCCAAGCTTCAAAGAATAGATATTAATGGTTCATTTTTAACATAGGAGGATCACATATATATCAATGTTAATGTACTGGTAGATTAACCTAGGGAGTTGTGCTTGATTCTAAGTTATTTAATATGACAGTGATATGGATAAAATTACTTATGCTGATGCTTATCAAATTTAGAGTTGACAAAAATATGAGAGGAATAACTAACACAATGGATGAAAGAATTAGGATCTAAAACAATCTAGACAAGCTAAAACACTGACATAAATCCAATACTATAAGCTTTGGAAGGGATAAATATCAAACCTTACTTTTAGTTGTAAAAATATAAACTTCACAATTAAAATATGGGGAGTCATGGTTAGAAAGCAAATATTCTGAAAAAAAATTCTTTGGTTTTCAATTGACTGAAAGTTCAATATTAAAAAGCAGTGGAATGTTTCAGGCAAAAAAAATTAATGTAATCTTAAATGTCATTAAGGGAGATTCCTGAAATAAGGACACGATCGTTACTATAATTCGCCCTAATCCTAGAGTATCTTGAGTATTGTTATCATTTCTGGATACAGTAGTTTAAGCAAGGCCCAAATAAGATGGACAATGTACAGAGAATGCAACAAAGATGATGGTCCTAGAGTCAATATTACATGAAAATCGGTTGAATACACTGGGTGTATTTACTCTGGAGAAGAGAATTAGCTTTCTTCAAGTATCTAGAGGACTAGTGTATGTAGGAAGGATTAGACTTGTTCTATTTAACCTAAAAGAAAAGAAACAGGAGGAATGAGTGCAAGATGGAGAGATTTACTTAGGTTTGATGTCACGTAAAGCATCCTGACACTTTCACTTTCTAAAAGTGAAATGTCAGTATAACCTAAGAGATAAAGGTCTTCAAAGACAGGCTAAAGGACCCCTTTTTTTAGCTATGGTATAGTGGAGATTCTTTTTGTGTATGAGTTTGGACTAGATAATTGTGGACCTATCTTCAGAATCTCAAATTCTATGATTGTTGATTCTGTAAAAGTGGGTAGCTACCTAAAGACTCTGGTTTAGTGATGTAGTGAATTCTTAACTGAATCATATATTAAAAAGACATATATGTATATTATATATATATGTATGGATGTATGTATGTATATATGTCATATGACAAGCAAGAGAGAGGACAAGATTTTTTTTTTTTTGCCTGATCCCCCTGGCTTCTAAATCCTCTCAAAAAAAAAAAAAAGTATGTGCCAGAAAGAAAGTAGTTCAGCTGTCTTTGTGGTTGGACTACAATACTAATAAACCTAAACAAGGTTAAAATTTGATGAACTCATAGCAGAGAAAGTCAATAATTAATTCCCCAATGTATGCTCACACAACCCTCCTTCCCATCTCCCACCATGTTCTAGGAAACATTGCAAAACATTCCATGGGCTTATAAGGCCTCATTTACACACCCTGACACACCTCTGTGGAAATCCAAAATCCTAGTGGCAGAAAATTGCTCAGGCTACAGTCACCTCTTTGCTGCAATCTATGCTATAAGAGCTCAGCCTGATTGGAGTAAAAGAGAACACAGAGCATAAACCACATCTGCACCTTTAACAGAGTTCAATTCTATAAGTTCCCCTGCTCCCCCTTCTATTACAATGGAATAAAAACTCCAAACCCCAGAAGTTTGCTCTGGCTGTGGCAGTCATTTGTCCAGAGAACTGGGCAAGAGGAGGAGGTGGGGCAAGACCCATGTGAATAAAACTGGTGGCAATTTACCAAAGTTATGGGAAAGAGCCCAGCATCTAGGTGGGTATAGTTCTGTCCCACTGAAGTCATTTGGGGCAGAGACATTTGTTGGTTAACCATGAATTGCCCAGTATGAAAGGAGACAAAGATGCTTTCAGGCCCCCAAACACCATTATCAGAGGATACAAAGTCAGAAAGTAAGTGACTTTTGGGGAAAAAAAAGTGCGGAGAAAGAAAGAAATTAACAAAATATGAGGAGGAAAAATATCAAAGACTTTGAGCATAAGCAGATAGTCAATAGATAAAAGCAACAGAAGTTTATGATGTTAAATGAAGAAATACTTCATATTTAGTAAAAGAGCTTGGGCATCTATGAATAAATGCTGTAAAACAAAGCAAAAAATATTCAACTGTTATTGAGGTATAGAACTCTGTGAATATTTTTTAAATTAATTTTTAAATTTTCAGCTCCAAATCCTCTCTCTTCTTTCATCCCATCTCCCACCCATTAAGAAAAACAACCAATATGATGCTCAATACATATGAAGTCACAAAAAACATATTTCAGTATTTGCCATGTTGCATAAAAAGCAGGAAAGATAAAGTGCAAAACACATATTTGAATCTGTACTCAGAGTTTATCAGTCGCCTCTCTGGAAGTGGATAATATTTTTCATTGTGAGTCTTTTGGAAGTATCACGGATCATTGTGTTCATTAGAATAGTTGTCTTTCACAATTGAATATCCCTACAATATCACTATTACTGTGTACAATGATTTCCCCTGGTTCTGCTTACTTCACTTTGCATTCATCCATATAAGTTTCCCTAGGTGTTTCTGAAATCATCTCTTTTGATATCTCTTATAGCACATGATAATTACATACCACAACTTATTCAGCTGTCATCCCCTCAATTTTCAATTCTTTGATACCACAAAAATAGCTGCTAGAAGTATTTTTGTACATGTAATGTTTCCCTCTTTTCTTAGATCTCTTTGAGATACAGACCTAGTAATGGTATTGTTGGGTCAAAGAGCACGCACAGTTTCATAACCCTTTGGGCATACTTCCAAATTGTTCTCCAGAATTGTTTGACCCAGATCACAACTCCGATAATGTGATAGTATCCCATTTTTTGGTATGGCATGAAATAAGTAACTTAATTTAAGTAGCATTACAACTTTATTGTATTGTTTCAGCTTACCAAATATTTCTCCAATTGTTTCAATCTATCTTTATTTTTGTGAAGTGTATTATAGTTTTCTTCTTACAGTTCCTTTCTGAGACTCAGTGGGTAGGCTTCTAAGTATTTTATACTATTTGATGTTACTTTAAAAGAATTTCTCTTTCTCTTCTTGCTAGGTTTTGTTGGAAAGATATAGAAATACTGCTATAATTTTATTTTATATTTTGCAATTTTGTGAAAGTTGTTCACTGTTTTGATTAGTTTCTTAGTATATTCTCTCAGGTTGTCTAAGCATGCCAACCTATCACAAAGAGTGGTAATTTTGTTTCCTTATTGCCAATTCTTATTCCTTCAATTTCTTTCTTTCTTTTTTTTTATTTTTTGGGTAACTTTTATAGCTAACAATTCTAGTACAATATAAAATAATAGGGGAGATAATGGATATCTTTGCTTCACTCCTGATCCTACTGAGAAGGTTTCTAGTTTGTCCCCATCACAGATGATGCTTATTGATGGTTTTAGATAGATATCACTTACTATTAAAAAAAAAGCAAAAAACCCTCCATTTATTACTTCATGTTCTAGAGTTTTTAATGGGAATGGGTGTTGTAGTTTGTTAAAAGCTTTTGAGGGACATCTATTAACATAATAATATGATCTTTATTGTTTTGTTATTGATGTGGTCAATTATGCTTATACTTTACCTAATAGTCAACCAGCCCTGTATTCCTAGTATAAAGCCCACATTGTCATGGCGTGTGATCTTTGTGATATATTTTTTGTAATCTCCTTGCTACTATTTAAGATTTTTGCAGCAATATTCATTAGGGAAATTAGCTCGAAGTGTTCTATGTTTTTGCTTTCCTTGGTTTAGGTAACAAAATCATATTTGTGTCTTATAAGGAATATGGTAGGACTTTTTTTCATCTTTTTTTAAAATAGTTATGTACTATGGGAATTAATTGTTCTTTATATGTTTGTTAAAATTTGGTTGTAAATCCATCTGGCCCTGGTTTCTTACGGAGCTCAACTATGGCTTGTTCAATTCTTTTTCATAAAATATGTTTATTTAGGAGTTTATTTCCTCTTCTGTTAATGTGAGACAATTTATATTTTTGTAAACATTCATTTATTTCACTAATATTGTTAATTTTATTGGCACATAATTGGCAAAATTGGCAGGAATCATTGCTTTAGTTTCAACTTCATTGGTGATGCCATCATCCTTTTTCTTGTTTTGATGCTGGTAACTTGGTTTTCTTCTTTTAAAATCAATTTAACCGATATTCTACTGTAATTTTTTTGCTTATTTTGTTAAATATTTTCTCCTTAAATTTTAATCTTGTTAGGGTTGCATTCAGGAGTGTTGGGGCAGAAATACCCTTCCCTCCCCTGTTATCTTTTTGACACCTCATCAGTAGATATAGCAAACTGTTTGAAAAAAGAAACTGTCTTGCTATCCCTGGCTAAGTCCAGGTGACAGTTTGGTTAGGTGAACTGAGAATTGATTGAATGACTAGCCCTAAATGGAAGATATTCCAAGGGAAGGGTCATAGGAATTCATACTTGGTTTTGTGAGATTCACCATTTTTCATTATATATTTGAATGTAATCATAAAAGGTACATTTGTCAAATTTGTAAATAACAAAAAGTGCTTGGAGGTAGTGTTAATGTAGTGAATAAATGAAAAAGGATTCAAAAAGAATTTTTCAAGATAGAATGATAGTTTGAATCTAATAAAATACAAATTTTAAACTCAATAGACAAGATTTAACTCCCTGCTATGCATTTTGCAGTAGTGATAAAAAGACAAATAACATTTATCATCACTGAAATTTTATTTTATAAAGTAAAATATATATACATACAAGTAAATAAATGAATTGTAAAATATGAAGATGAACACTAGAATTCAAACACACAAAAAATCAACTTTAGAGTTACAGGGTTAGGGGACAGAAAGTTCAATTTACTTCAGGTACATGAAATGTCACATAAGTGAATATAACCTAAATTGTGTTTTTAAAGGTTGTAAAAATGAGAGGTAAGAGTTCCACTGTACCCTGCCTTAATGAGAACATATCTGGAGTATTGGGCTGCATCTGTCATACTAGAGGAAATATGACTAGCTGTATTTCTAACAGAAGTGTAACTCAAGATTGAAGAATATGCCATATGATGATCTGATGAAAGAACTGAAAATACTTTGCCTAGAGAAGATTGGGGCCAGGCAGTGTGATAGCAGGACTGAACTATCTGAAGATCTGTCTTGTGGAAGAGAAATCAGATTTTTTTTTAGTTCCCAAACAGTAGAACAAAAAGGAATAGTAGGATATGAGAAAAAACTGCTAAAAATGAGACATGCCTAACAGAGGAAAGTGGTTTAATTCAAGAATAAATGGGTTCTTAATCACTACAGTGTCTTTAAACTGAAACAACAAGGCTATTTATCAGTGATACTGTAGAAGGGTTATTGATCAAATAGAAATTGGGCTGTGTATCCTCAGAGGTCTTTTCTACCCTTTAGCTTCTGAAATTTCTTAATTTTAATATACTATATTGCTTCTCCTCACACAACTTTCTGGAGATTACTATTGCTGCCCCCAATTTTTTTTTTTTCCATTTCTTCCTTTCCTTTTCTTTTTAGCCACTGGAAGACAGAGGAACTTTGTTATGTTTGATCAATTATTGTAACTTGAGATTTAAAGGAGAATCTTTAAGGTCACATTCAGGACTCAGAATCTCAAAGTCAATAAGACCACCTACACCGAACTATGGGTAAGGGGAATTCTTAAAATGAATTCAATATTCTTAGGTGCTTGTAGTGCATATGAATACATGAGATCAAGTAAACTATGATCAAAGAACAAATATAAAGTTTAAAAAATCTGAAAGATAGGAAAAACCAGCAAGTCATTAAATAATTCCCAAATTACAGTAGCTACTTCGCCACCAAACTAATTTTTTAACTTCAAATGACAAGAAAGACTAGGGTCAGGCTATGTTTATAATTTCATTTTAATGCCAAAGTTGCAACTAGAGGCCATGTGTATGCCAAGAATCAATGGGTTTCATATATCAAAGCACTTCCTTTCAGTAAAAAATATAACCTCCAGGGATGTATTCTCATGGTTAATTACTGAGACTATGTAAAAATAGAAGAATTTCTTGCAGGCTGTGATTTAATGGTAATAAATATAAAGCTTTACACTTGGGTGCAAAAAGTTGACTTCCCAAGTACAGGATGGGAGAAGTGTAGGGAAGTGATTGTTTCACTGTGTTGTCTGTCCATGCCAGAAGAAACCTGGAATGTTTTTGCTTCAGTTTTTGGCATTAGGAAGACCACTGGCAATTGTTCAGTGTTGGGCTGGGATGAGGCAATAGAATGTTCAAGGAAATTAGAGTTAATGACATAGTAGGACATATTGAAGAATCCGAGGATGTTTAGCATGGACTAAAAAAGGAAAGGACATAATTATCTTCCAGTATACTTGAGAATTTCTTGGAAAGAGGGAATAGACTTGGTTTGCTCCAAGGATCAGAACCAGGAATAATGGAAATTATGATGAAAATTTAGGCTTAATATAAGAAAAAATTCTTTAAAATTGTAGATATCCAAAAAATGGGATGGGCTGATTTAGTGTGTTACGGGTTCTCCCTCACTTAAAAATCTTCAAGCAAAGATTGAATGACCACTGGTGTATGGTATTGTAGGTGGTTTTCTTAGGTGTTAAAGTCTCTTCCTCTTCACTGGCTTCTTTCTCTATTAAAAAAAAAAATGTTTCCCACACAATCAAAAAACATTTCCCTTGACTCTTCCAACCATTAAGCTATCATGTTATTTATCTCCCCTACTTCTGTGCCAACTTTGTGGGAGAAGGTTGTAAAAATGAAGTAATAGGAGTATGGCTATGTTTCCTTCCCCACATACCAGCTGACACTATAGGCCTGTGGGGAAGAAACTAAAATATGTTATTGGTTAGAAGCCAGGTGGCACAGTGAGACTTGGCCTGGAGTCAGGAAGATCTGCATTCAAATGTGGCCCCAGACACTAACTGTGTGACCTTGAGCAAGTCACTTAAATTCTATCTACCTTAGTTTCCTCACCTGTAAAATGGGAATGATAATAGTATCTACCTCAGAGTTATTGAGAACCTCAAATGAGATATTTATTAGGTGCTTAGCAAAGGGCCTGGAACATAATAGGCAATATATAAATGCATTTCCCTGCCCCTGTGTCTTTGCCTTTCATGTTATTGAATGTAATCAGGGATCAGGTGAGCAATATCAAAGAATATTCCTCCCACCCACCACCCTAATCTCATTTATAGGTACTTCATGCAAGACTACTTTTAACAGTAAGTATTTGAGTCCTTTAAGAGTAGTGGGTAGATTTTGAAATTCTACAGATTTTAGTGAAACTTTTATTCATTTTTTTTAAAATATAAAAGACTGCTGGATATTAGGCAGATACTTCTACATGGGGATCAGACATTTTATAGGTAAAACAAAATTTGGATACAATGAGCAGCTGAACACACCAAAATAATTTGGAGGAGAAAAAAATAAACTGATTCTAAAGAGGGATTTTAGTGACAAACATGTTTACAAAACATAATTTTATAAGGATTTGCTAAATTGGAATTATCTTCGAAAATTCAGACATGCCCTTTGGGTCTCCTGTATAACTACAAACCATTTTAGGAACTCAAGTATTTGCATATCTTGTGACTTAGAAGAGAACAACTCTAACCAAGCACCTGAGAGGAAATCTCTTGATGGGTGGAGAAGTAGGCCCTTTGTCCTACTTGGGCAGTGGATGATTTTTGAACATTTGAGTAAGGAAACGTGAATTCTTTACTGGGGTCCTACCAGCATTAGCAGAATAGCAGTGGCTGGATCAAGAACTGAGCAAAACTAGATATGCTGACTAAGCAAAGACAGATTCGATATCCTACAAAGGACACAGCGTAAAGTTACACCACTCTTCAAAACAACTTCATGGGTACCCCATAAAAAAGAAAAAAACACTTCCAGCAAATAAAAATAGTTAATTATCCCATTTCTACATAGGTTCTATAAGATTGAACTCATATTTCTCTGTTCTCAATTCATACCAATGGGAGAGTATGTCACACACTTTAGTGAGGGGGTAGTGTTTGCAACCAAATGTTCTTACTTTATTACCTTATGTGAAAAAAAAAAGCTGCTTCTAAAAGCTAGTTATGGCTATCTGATTAATTGATACCACCTGATAATCATAACCTTAGGCATTGGTGGAGGTTCCTGAATTTTATAATAAAAGACCCTGGGGTGGCTAGGTGGTACAGTGAATAGAGTACCAGCCCTGGAGTAAGGAAGACCTGAGTTTAAATCTAGCCTCAGACACTTAAGACTTAATAGCCATGTGACCTTGGGCAAGTCACTTAACCCCAATTTCCCTACCTTCTCCCCTACAAAAAAAAAACAAAAAAAAAGACCCAAATGATCCTGAGGGGAAATGTAGCAGCCATGTTCTGGATTCTTGACTTGACAGTTCAAGTAGAGTTGGAAAGAACGGCTTCAGAGGGGGTGACTAGGTGGCACAGTGAATAGAGCACTGGCTCGGGAGTCAGGAGGACCTGAGTTCAAATCCAGCACCAGACCCTTAACCCTTAATAGCCATGTGACCATGGGCAAGTCACTTAATTCCAATTGCCCTGTCTTCCCCCCCCCCCTTCCAAAAAAAAAATAAAAGAATAGCTTCAGAATATAGACTGCATTATGACTGGGAAGATCTATGTGTAGATTACTAGATACTGAATAAGAGAACTAAGATAAATTAGTGCCCTATGTCACAAATTCAAGAGGTCCTAGATTGTTTTAACATGGTTTAGATGGCTAAACCTGTGCTATCGGATTTCAAAGTATCTTGTACACTTCTGAACTTTTCACTGACTTAAGGAGAATCATGTTATCTCGAACTACTTTGAAATGTTGGTATACCTAGATGACTCCATTACCTTTGAGAAGTAATTGGAAAAACATGAGAAAACACAAAGGCAAGTACTAGATGCTGGTTTGAATCTGTCAGTTCTCTATATCAACCATATACCATGACAAATTTGTGCTAGGAACTGTGTAAAACACTGGCAGTATAAAGACAAATGAAAGAGTTTGGGGCCTGAAGGAATTTAAACTAAATTGATACTTTCCTATTTTTCAGAGCCTCTGTCATATATATGGGTCACAAAAGTGTCTACATGAGATGTGAGCACATATTCAGAGAAGACAAAAGAACCTGCAGTTGACCATCTCCCAAAGACTGAGGGGTATTTGGTGGCTGGTATAGAAAATGTGTGATGAATTAGGGTACCCTACTTCAGCTGTTCAATTATCTCACTTGTGGCTATATGGTTAAAAAAGAAACAAAAGTAGAAGATTAAGAATGGTCAGTATAGTCTAGTTTGACCCATTCAACAGAATTTATAGATAGTTGGGATAAATGGCATAAACAAAGCTATTAATGACTTGGCCAACTACTTCACGCATGTGCCAGGGTCGGCTTGGGCAAAATGAGTCAAGGGCTTTGTGTAGTATATCAATATGTCAATCAATCAATCACCTATGGATAAGTAATGAAAAGAACAAATGCAAGATGAAGAACTATGAGAGGCAATAAAAATCAGGAATTAAGAGAAGGTAAACATATTTATTAAACACCTACTATGTGCCAGACAGGTAATCAGACTTTGTTCTCTAGAGAGACTTTTACTGTACAGCAGTGGTTCGCAACCTGTGGGTCGCAATCCCTTTGGGGGTCGAATGAGTTTACCTAAGACCATTGGAAAACACATATTTCCGATGGTCTTAGGAACCGAGATATCACTCTTCTATCTGTCTTCAGGTGGGTCTGCCCACATGCAGATACTCCCACATATGAGTATTAAAAGGTCATGGCATTAGAAAGGTTAAGAAGGTAGAGTATTGAAGCAATATTAGAAATATGAAGCAATATTAGAAGGTTGTAAATAATCCCATATTTGGTAGCAAGAAGCAGCTGATGCCGCCCAAAGCATTTTTCTTTATGGTCCTGAAAGCATTGCATGATAATTTTGGCATTGGGTGAACAGAAAACATGATTTAGAAAATAGACTTTATTACTCCAAAATAGCAGCAGATGTCTATTAGAAATGTTGTACTTTTGTCTGATGTTGTGAAAGAACTTGAGCTTCTTGCTTAGAGTGTATAAGTATAGAATGTCTTGGCAGTATTGTGGGCACTGAGCTTTTGTCTCTGGTGGTAATGGTAAGAGATGGTAAGATGGTAAGAATATGATTCACATCTTAGTAATGAGTGACCATTTCACTTGGCATGCCCAACTATAACCCATTTAAGAACTCTAATTGCTAAGGTGGAAGAATTTTTTTTTTCCCTACAGCTTCTCTAATAGGATCTACTATGATCAAGGTAGAGACTTTGAGAGCAAACTACTCAAGCACGTGTTGGCTTTAGCAACAAAGGAGCGATCTAAACCCATCTTATCACCCAAACAAGCCCAAGTCTGAGTATTTGGACTGCTTATCATATTGAGCAGAAAGCTAAATGAAAACAGTGCATGATATTTTTAGTGTATGCTTACAATATCACCAAAAATTATGTCATAGGCTTTCTAGTATACTCACTGATATTTGGTGAGAGACTATATTTTCCATTGATTTATAATTTGGAATCTTAAAAGATGGAGAAGAAACAGAGTACCAGTATGTATGGAAGTCAGTATGTATCTTGGCAGAGACTGATTGAAAGAGGCCTACCGCCTGGCTATGGCCTTAGCTCACAAAAGCTCTGACAATCAAGGGGCAGTAGCATGTTCAAGAAACTCCTCACCAGCTCAGACAAGTTGTTAAGAATTCTAAGAAATTTTAGTGTTCAGGGAGCATGTAAGATTCTAAAGGAAAGTCATCTCATGCCAAATAGTTGAAAACTTAGGCAACTTGCTTGTCTACAAAATAGTCCCAGAGAATGGTGAAAGCCTTATAAAGATAATGCATTGCAATCACCTATTTCCTATATTCAGACTCCCTGATAAGTAAAAGGAAAGTAGTAGCGGGTAGTCAGTTAAGTAGACTCTAATAAGCACCTCATCACCAATCCCAAAGATACTTCCAGCTAAATAGCAGATCTGAAAAATATGATTTGGATGAAGAAGAAACTGGGTTTTGGTACCCATTATAGGGATCAAGGAACTCACCTTAGTGTATGCCAGACCAATGGGGACCTCTGGACTTCTTTTCAGAAAAAAGAAGGGAGACATAATAATCAATTCAGAGTAACCTCTTCACATCCTAAAACTCCTGGTGTGGAAGCCTAGAAAAAAGAGGGCATTCCAAGGAGATAGGTAGTCCATTTATGCCCTCTATAAATATAGAATTTGAACTGATGATCTTCCTCAATTATCCACAATCTCAGGAGGTCAAAGAAGACTGCCAGGTAGATTTAACTAGGAAAAGAAATAGTTCTAAGGATTTAGGACAAATGGCATAAGTGGTTATTCAAATAACCAGAAAAATTTAACTGAAGGAATGTACATAATTGGTGCCTTTCATGTATCTGAAATATGCTGTATTATATTTTGCATATAACTAATGCACCTTGCTCAGCAATAGGTTATCACTGTTGGGAAGGTATCATGCTATCCTACACATAATAAGAATGGCATGAATAAAATTATGAATGTGTACTACAATGTAAGGACAATGCTCTGCTAAGGACAAACAAAATACAGCTCCACCTTTCAGCTTTCTACTTGACTTATTAAGGGGTGGCATAATTAAGGAGGTGGCACATCAATTCCCATAAATATTATTTCATTAATTATACATAATGAACATTCTCTTATTATTACACAAATCTGAGTTCCTATTCCTCTTCATAATATCCAGAGAAATTCTTTACATACAAGTTTTCTGCCTTCTTTCCTTTTCAAATTCCAGTTATATACACTTGAACAGCGTTGTTACTACTGTTAGATGATATTCCAAGTCTTAATGTACTTTTAAGCCTTTAATCTATTAAAACTTTGCCAACACATTTGAACACTCTGTGTAATTTACTAACAGTAGCATATCATGAGAAGAAATATATCAATATTCCACAATATCTTTGTTGTCAGTAAAGTCATAGCTGAATCACCTCTAAATAGCAAGTACAACTCCTGCCTCCTCAACACAGGAAGCATAATCCAAAAACAATTCTCTCAGGATGGCAGTTAAGGTCTCTTCTTAGGATGTTTTCTTCATTGAATAAGAGTTAAACTCAATTCTCTCAAAATGCCTCTCCAGACTCTCTTTAAGATGACAGTTAACTCTCGTAGCTTCCCATAAACTTGTTCTTCAGTAGTAGTTCACTTGTAAGTGCTCTTAGGGAAAAAAAAAAAGTTTTCCTAGTCTTGTCTCAGTCCTCACACTGATTCTCTAACACATACAAATGTCACTCCTCAAAATGCTATTCCCATTCTTCTAAAGGCACATTAACAGGAACAAATTCTCTGTGAATCCATGAAAGGGTCTACCTAAATTTAGTTCGTAAAATTTTGTTTCATTATATTGTAGTGGTATATGATATTTTACATGTATACAAATGAGTTTACATATATGTGTATATAAACATATATATATATAAAATGCATAAATATATTTGTGCTTACGTTGACATGCATATGCCATTGCTATATGTGACTGTTCTGTTACTATATATAATCAGTGTGCTCAATTACTATAATGATTCTTTATCCAGTGAAAAAATGAGTCCTAGGACAGCTAGATGGCACAGTGAATGGAGCACTGGCCCTGGAGTCAAGAGGACCTGAGTGAAAATTCGGCCTCAGACACTTGATGTACTTACTAGCCTTGTGATCTTGGACACTTAACCCCAATTGTCCTGCCCTCTCCCCTTCAAAAAGCAGAAGAAAGAAAGAAAGGAAGAAAGTAAGAAAGGAAGGAAAGAAGGAAAGAAGGAAAGAAAGAATGAGTCCATTTATAAAGGGCTTACTCTGTGTTAAGAACTATGCTATGTGAAGGGATATAAGTATAAAAGTTGAGGTAGTCTCTGTTCTCAAAAAAATTTATCTTCTAAGTGGGGGAGACAACACATATAAGACAATGGTGACAAGGGAGAGAAAACCTGGTTTGCGAAATAAATGTGGTAAATGAAGAGAACCAAAGGAAAACAGAGTGATTCACTTTTTCTAGTACCAAAGCAGTATTGATTTGATTATGGTTCCAGAGGTAGAAAATGGGGTGTAGCATGTCAGGGGAAGAAGGCAGAATGTGCTGAAAGGTTAATGGTTTATTAACGGGGCAGCTGGTGAGAAAGTATCCTGGACGTGACTGAGGCTGCCTCAATATACTAAGCCATGTAAGGTATGAATGTTGCAGGACAGTGGGGCCCCATGGAGGCTCTCTTGGCACAAAAAAAAATTAAATCCTCCATGACGCTGTAACCCCATATTCTGTGGGATTCACATTCTGGTTATGTATGTGAATGTTATCATATTAGTGAATTAGCTGTACTATGTGAACTAAGTGATATGGTGACTGTTGTACTGTATTTTTTTTGCCAAAAAAATCTTTATGTGGCCAACCTTAGGGAAAAATTATAAAGGTGTCCAATAAACCTTTTCATAGACACACAAAAATGCAAATCATTGCAAGAAATTTGCCCTCAGGGGAGTGTTTGTGGCAGCTAGGTAGCATTAAAATAGAGCACTGAATCTGGAATGAGAAATCTTGAGCTCAAATCCAGCCTTAGATATTTACTAGTTGTATGATCCTAGGCAAGTCACTTAACCTCCTCCTGCCTCAATTTCCTCAGCTGTAAAACAGGAATGATAAGAAGACATAATTTACAGGGTTGTGAGACTCAAATGAAGTGATAGTTATTAAACACAGAGTCTGGAACATAGCAGATACTGAAGAAAAAAAAATGATTCTTCTTTTAACCTTATGTATGTTCCAGTGACTTTCCCATTCTCATTCCTTTGAATGGCAAAGAACATTTTACAATTGAAAAACTGGGAAACTCTGAACTTAGGAGGCCTTGGCAGTTTGCTAGAAAAATAGCCCATAATATATATGATCAATTTTTGCTTGAAATCAAATAGTAAGGTATTGCTATCCCTAAGTAACTGAATACTCTGTTAAACATCAAAGCCCTAAAGAAAAATGTATGCAGAAAAAACTATCTGAGGGTATTCATTATCTAGCTAGGAGAGTACCTAGTCTGTGATCCTTAGAGCTTGGTACCCTTGAGAATACAATGTCTGTTTCTAGCCTAGGCTCTGAAAGAAACAGAAAAACTATTTCTTCTTGGGGTGGGGGTAGGAATCAAGAAAGGTTTTCTTTTCACTCTACCTCCCAGTCTGTCTCAATCTGTTAATGGTTTCTGATTGCAAAAAGACCTGTAGAAAATCTTACGACTTTAAAACTTTAAGAGTATATAGCAGAGCTTGTTTGTTCTTTGAGGAAGGCATAGCACACCAGCCAAAGACTCCAAGCTAATCCAGAAGCTAGGAGAAAAGAGAAGCTGTGCCTAGAAGTAAACCTAAGTAGCAGTGTAGTAGCGCCAGACAAGCTATGCAAAACCAGTAGTAATCAATGCCCAACAGATACTACTCGAAGGTGGAACATTCATTGGCTAGATTTATTTCAAAACCCTTTTTGGGGTCACAATCCACAGCTTAAGAAATGCTGAAGGGGTCAGTAGTAGAAAAAGTTTAAGAAACCCTGGACTAAAACACTGGGCCTAGAACCAAGAAAGTCCAAGTTAAAAATCTACCCTGGGAGTCTCTCCAGCTATGTGACCCTAGACAAGTCATTTAACCTCTGTTAGGCTCAGTTTTCCCATTTCTAAAATAGTGATAATAACAGCATCTCCTTTCAAGGATTTTTGTGAGGATCAAAGGAGATAATTGTAAAGTACTTATTAGATTGTCTAGCACATAGAAAGTACCATATAAATATTAGCTTCTGTTATTATTACTCATCCAGCAAAGATTGCACTCCAAGCAAGATGAGTGAAAACCAGGTCAGTGAGAGTAGTGTGATGTCATTACCAGAAGATATCAGCAGCCTTGGAAAGTAAGAACCATATCTTGCCTGTCCACACACATCCACATGCTTCCTATGTGTGCCCCAACCATATGTGTTTCTTCACATGAGTTCTAGCCACTTAGTTTCCCTATATGCAGTCCTCATCACACATATTTAGTATATGTTGTATCAGGAAGCACCCTAGCATACGGCTGCTGGCACAGGTTCTTAGATCTGCTTTTCTAAAGGAAAGCAACTCAAAATGGGTTAACAGTTTCACTTTAATCAAACATATATCATTTACTTAGTTCAGGGGGAAAAGTCAGCACCCTGAACTTCAGAGAATACAAA
>CM053587.1:30655146-30701284 GCA_028646515.1 Pseudochirops corinnae
ACAGGAAAGCAAAAAGGAAATGGGTCATTCTTGCTCTCATGAATTTGGCTTAGGGAAGGAATGACATAAACTCTAAATTGGGTATCTTGCCCTACAAGAGAGTAGGGTGGGGGGGGGGATAAGATGGGGGATGATGGAGGGGAGGGCATGGTGAGGGGGAGGGTTGTTAGAAGCACACACTTCTGTAAAGAGACAGGGACAAAGTAGAGAATAGAACAAGTGGGGGGCGGCATAGGAAGGAAGGAAATATAGTCAGTCTTTCACAATATGTTCATTGTGGAGATGTTTTGCATAACTACACATGTACAGCCTGTATTGAATTGCTTGTGTGTGTGTATAATTATTATTTTCATATAACTGGGAATTAAGAAATACAGTTACTGGGGTAAGAAGATCCATCTTGCCCTACCAGAAAGTCGGAGGGGTGATGGAGGAGGATATAGGAGACAGCAGATTGGGGAAGGGGGTAAACATGGGATCTCCGTTTTGGGGTGGTGGGTAGAGGAAACATGGGGAGAAAATTTGTAACTCAAAATCTCATGGAAACAAATGATGTAAAGTAAAAATAAACAAAAGTTAATTTAAAAAATAAAAAATTCACATATGCAAGATAAAAGATGAAAGCAAACAAATACATACACACATTATATATATTAATTTATTTTATTATTATTATCAATATTATTTATTTATTATTAATTTATTATATTATTATCAATATTATTATTATTAATTTGTAATTAATTAATTTATATTAATTTATAACTCTCCTTCTCAGAACTAGATAAATCTAACCACAAAATAAACAAGAAATAAGTTAAGGATGTGAATAGAATTTTAGAAAAGTTAAATATGGTATCACTCTGGAGAAATTTGAATAGAGATAGAACAGAATATACCATTTTTTTTGTTTCTTATTCTTAATGGGATATGTATATGTCACCAACACAAAAAGTAACTATGAATTGGGGCATAAAAACCTCATAAGCAAATGCAGAAAAACAAGTAGTAAGTGCATTCTTTTTGGATCATGATGTAATAAAAATCACATATAATTAAGTCACATGGAAAGATTAATTATAAAATAATTGGAAACTAAATAACCTAATCCTAAAAAAATGAGTAAGTCTAGCAACAAATCAAAGAAACAATCAATAATTTCATCAAAGAGAATGACAATAATTAGAAAACATACCAATATCTATGGGATCCAGTCAAAGCAGTCCTTAAGGAAAAACTTATATCTCTAACTGCTAGGATCAATAAAATAGAGAAAAAGCAGATGAATAAATTGGGCATGCAACTAAGAAAAAAAAAACATTTGAAATCCCCAATTAAATACTGAATTAGGAGTTCTGAAAATCAATGAAAAGATTAATAAAATTGAAAGTACGGAAACTATTGAATTATTAAATGAAACTAAAAGATGGTTTTATGAAAAATCCAAATAAAACAGAAAAACCTTTGGTTAATTTGACTTTTTAAAAAGGAAAGAACCATAAATTACCAGTATACAAAAGGAAAAGGATGAATTCACCACCAGTGACGCAGAAATTAAAGTCATAAATAGGAACTATTTTGCCCAACAGTATGCCAATAAACCCAATAATTCAAATGAAATGGATGAATATTTACAAAAATGTAAATTGTCCATATTAACAGAAGAGGAAATGAAATATTTAAGTAACCCCATTTGAGAATAAAAAAATGAACAAGCCATCATCACTGTACTCCCTGGGAAAAAATCATCTGGACCTAATGAATTTATAAGTGAATTCTATCAAATATTTAAACTATATAAACTATTTAGAAAAATAGGTGGAGGAGTTCTTATTAATATCCCTTTTATGACACAAATATGGTGCTGATACCTAACCCAGGAAAAAACAAAACAGAAGAAAAAAAATTATAGATCAACCTTCCTAATGAATATTGATCCAAAAGTATTAGATAAAATAATAGCAAAGAGATTATAGCAATGTGTCAGGAAGATAATACACTATGACCAGATGGGATTTATGCCAGGGCTGGTTATATGGTAAAATACAGTATTTGGTACTGGCTAAGAAATAGAGTGATGGATTAGTGGAAAAGATTAGGTATAAAAGACCCACTACTAAATGACTATCTCAGTCTGCTGTTTGGTAAAACAAAACATTTCAGTTTTTGCTTTTGCTTTGTGTAAGATCATGAATGTCACCCTTGCCTTTTTTTTCTTTTTAACTTCAGCTGAAGCATATTAGATTCTACTCCAGTCCATTATTTTAACTCTGGGTGTTTGTCTTTTTCTTTCAAGTGTGTCTATTATAAGCAACATGTTGGATTCTGGTTTCAAATTCCTTCTTCTACTTTAGTTTTATGGGTGAGCTCATCTTATTCAAACTCATAATTATACATGTCTCCCTCATTCCATTTTCTTCGCTGTCTTCTCTCTCTTTTTATCCTATCTCTTCTCAAATGTCCATTTTGCTTCTAATCACTGCCTCCCTTAATCTGCCCTCTTTTTATGACTCTCCCATTATCTTATATCCTTCCTTTCTTATTTCTCTATTAATTTACATTTCTATACACAACTGAATATATGTATATATACATATACATACACATATACATATACATATATATTCTTCCCTTTTTGAACAATTCTAATGAGAGTAAGGCTCAAGTATTTTCTGCCATGCCTCTCATTTTCTCCTCTACTATAAAAGCTCTTCCTTATGCACCTCTTTATAGTGTTAGAAAAATTTCCCTATTCTTCCTCTATCTTTCCCCTTCTCCCATTGCAACCCTCTTCCTTATCTTTTATTTTTTTTAAACCATTCCAATATAATAGACTTACACCCATGCTTTTTGCCTATGTAAACTTAACTGCCCTAATAATGAAAAAGTTCTTTAAAGTTACATGCATCGTCTTCCAGATAGCAATATAAACAGTTTAACTTTATTAAATTTCTTATTATTAATTTTTCATATTTAATTTCTTATGGATCTCTTCTGTTTGAATGTCAGTTTTTGGTATTTTCATCAGGAATGCTTGAACATCCTCTATTTAATTAAAATATTCATTTTTTCTCTGAAGAGTTATACTCAGTTTTGCTGGGCAGTTTATTTTTGTTTATAATTCTGACTCTAATTTCTGAAACATCATATTCCTAGCCTTCTTATCCTTTTACATAGTAATTGATAACATCTGTGTGATCCTCACTGTGATGCCATGTTATTTGAATTGTTCATTTTGGGTACTTTAAGTATTTTCTCTTTGATCTGGGATTTCTAGAATTTGGCTATAACATTTCTAGGAGTTTTAATTTTGGGATCTCTTTCATGAGTTGATTGTTAAACTTTTACAATTTCTATTTTACCCTCAGCAACAAAGATATTGGGACAATTTACCTCGATAAATTTTTTTGAATTATGAAGTCTACACTCTTTCTTTGATTACGGCTTTCAGATAATCCAATAATTGTTAAATTTTCTATTTTCTAGGTCAGTTGTTTTTCTGATGAGATATTTCATTTTAAAAATTCTTTTAACTTTAATTATTTCTTGTGGTTTTATGTGGTCATCAGCTTCTACCTGCTTAATTCTAATTTTTAAGGATTTTTTTCATTGAATTTTTGTCCCCTTTTTAACATTTGGTCAACTCTGTTTTTTAAAATATTATTTTCTTCAGCATTTTTATGCCTCTTTTGCCAAGCTGTTAATTATATTTTTAAATTTTCTTTCATTGTTCTCATGCCTTTTTTCAATTTT
The DNA here is from genome assembly GCA_028646515.1 of Pseudochirops corinnae. Taxonomy (NCBI): domain Eukaryota; kingdom Metazoa; phylum Chordata; class Mammalia; order Diprotodontia; family Pseudocheiridae; genus Pseudochirops; species Pseudochirops corinnae. Next base: position 30,658,900 of record CM053587.1, read on the forward strand.
TCTTCTAAAATTCTTATCTCTTTCTTTAAATAGTCCAGGAATTCTTTTTGGACTTAGATTTAATTAGCATTTTGCTTTGAGGATCTGTTTGGAGCTGTTTTCTCTTTGAGGCATTCTTCTGTGTTTGTGTCTTGGTCATCCCTGCTACCGTAATAGCTTTATGTGTTTGTATTGGTTTTGTTTGTTTGTTCGTATTTCCAGGCTATATCAACTTTGAACTTTATGTTAAAGTTTAACTCTGCTCCTCTTGGAATAGGGACACAATTCTACCAAACTACATGATTTTTTGTGATGCAGTTTTCAGAGCTAGTTCTGGGACTCTGAAAGTTCTAGTACTTCCAAGGTGCTGTGATCATAGGATATATGTTGTCACTGCTCTCCTGGCCTGTGCTCCTGTCCTTACCCAAGAAGAGATTCTTCTCCCCTGCAACTACAAGTGCTAGTGCTTCTGTTTTCCTTGGAAATGTTACCAGGCTCTCTGCTCCCTTGTGACAGGCCACCAGCCCTTCTCTATTCCCTGGAATTCAGAACTGTGTATGGGCAACAGAGTTGCCAATAAACACTAGCAATACCCAGTAGCAGCAAAGAGTCCTGTTATCTCTTTCTGGCCAGTTTTCCATTCATGTATTAACAAATGGAAAATTCCACATTATAAATACAAACATCAGAATATACTGTCAAATTCAACAAATTAACCAGAGTCAAACTAGACTATTATCACAGATGGAACTATTTCCCATAGCTGGTTTGACATTACATTAATCTATATAAACCTAAGAACAACACTTTTAATTAATGTTACATTACCAAATCCTCATAGTACCTCAGATACTTGGAACAAAAAAACCTTTTAGAATATAACAAAGTATTGGAAAAAAATGAAAATTATATGGTTACAAGATGAGGTTCATAAAACTTCAATATCCTGTCTCCTATTAGAACTTTACTGACTGTTTTCATTCTGCCTACAAAACATGAGTGTACATACTAATACTTCCATTATGTTATAAGAAAAGTAGCTAGTCCATTTATCTATGCAATAGTCAGTCCATTGATCAGCCTGTGCTAAGTAGAATAACTTCTGCTAAGACCACTTGAGATAGATAAAAAGAATGATATAACAATACAAATAATGATAATAAATATAAGAAAAATTAAATAATCTGAGACTAATGATGGCAGCTTAGGTTTGTATGTTGTCCCCACTTGAAACTGTCTTGATGATGATTTGACATTAAAGGCAGTGGAATAACTGCTCTTTCATGTCCTAGTACCAGAGAAATGCAAGATGCCTAAGAACAACTCACAAAAATTAATATCTCACATAAATGCAAGATTCATAAGTCCAAAATATTAATATCTCCCATTCTCAAACCCTTTTAGTAGCAATGGTGAGCAGAGCATGATTTACCCATGAAGTGGACTGAAGATAGGATTACTTTAACAATGCCTATGTTTGTATCATGTCAAAATTGTAAATGAATCTCATCAGCTATAAGAAAGTTCTTCAAACTCATTTTTCTTAATGGTACACTTTGTCCCAAGTCACATAACAATATCTTATCAATAAAGGATCTTTATGACAAATCTCACCCCTACCAGTACTAATCCTTCTACTACAATTAGTAATATCATTATACTTGGATATTTGGATAACATAAAAGATAAAATTGAAGAGCTATGAAATCTGAAAACATAGAGTTAAAAAACATGAGGTAATTGAAAATCTTTACTTATTGCAAACTGCAGCAATTATACCTTGTAATGAAAGATGAGAAAAACAGGGCTATCTCAAAAAAAAGCAACATCCACCTGCTCTTCAGTCAACAAAGCATTAAACTTTAAGGATAATAACAAGATTGTAATTTGTCTTCAGATTATTTTTACCTGAATCTATAAAAAGAGATAAGAAAAATTAGCTTATGACCATAACAATGATAGTGGATTCTGTCATTTATATTGCACTTTTATGTTTTACAAAACTTTAAAAAATATATTAGCTTCTTGTATCTTCACAATATTTCTGTTATATAGCTTATATAATTATCCACATTTTATTGCTGAAGAAATCAAGCCTTGGAGAGATTAATTAACTAGCCAAGGATTACAAATCTAGTAAATCTGTGGTGAGAATCAACCCCTATTTCCCTTCTCTACATTTTACCTTTTTATACTAGTAGTAGTCATTCCCCAACCAAACCTTGCATTTATATATCAGTATAGCCACATGCAAGTATGTCTTCCTAACTCAGATACATCAATAAAGGTTTGGCTCAAAAAATCATTCACACCACTGCCCTTACCATACACTACTACTTGAAAACATTGGAAGTCACCCAGTTCTATTTACATACCATACTAGAAGCTACCAAGGCCTTGTAGAAATTCACTCCTACTATCAGTGCCTTGAACAATCCTAAGAGGATGATGACTAGGTTTGGTTCTTATCCTAGAACATCTTTCTTCATCAGCTTTCCAAGATTTGGAGGGCTCTAACATATATAGCAAAAGTCCAGAGGTCTTTTGGTATAAACTCTCTGCCACAATATAAATCTACATAATCCTCTTAAAGTCACTGCTCTGGAAGGCAAATGAAGAGTCCTAGCCTCTGTCTCCTTCCACTGGTATCTGAGGATCATTAGAAACTATTTCCTGAGAGTAATCCCAGATTCCCAGTATTAAAAGAGTCAGTATGGTACAGTGAAAAGAAAAAAAATGATAATAAAGATCTGGCATCAGAATATTGGGGTGATCTTAGTCCTGTCATTTCTCCTCACTGAATCTCAGTTCCCTCCTCTATTAGATAGGGGAGTTATATTAAATGATCTGTAATACTCCTTCTAGTTCTTAAAATGCTATAAGTCTAAGAATTCTAATAGATTACAGAGTTTGCAGTTCAGAAGATCATACATAGAAATGTACCAGTAACATTCATTGTCATGAATTGGTACCAACTTTCCATTAGTATCCTTCCCACACAGACTAGGAAAATACCCTGATAAAAAGGGACACTGTCTAGGAGCCACCATCCTGCTCCACAAACACAGAAGTCTGAGCAGGTACTAGTTGGTCAGATGGAATCTGTGTAGAAGAAAAGCACACTTGGAATTCGATTCCTGACACAAAAATTGACCATCAATAGCAGCACCAGATCCTGACTTCTGAAGCAAACTGAAAGTTCTTTGCTAATTCCTCCCTGTATTTGAGTTTAGACTTAGCTTCCAGTTTCCTTCTCAGTGAATCAGAATACCGAAGTTAGCTCTCTGAATCTCACTCAAGTGATATTCTATATATAAGGATCTCATCTGCACCAGCTCCAAATATGTAACTTTTCAAATGAAGTACAAACACCCCATTCCACACCTGCTACGATAAGATACAAAACTTTCATTTTGCCATGGTCCCTTAGAAAAGCCTGTCATCTGAATTGTCCTTTGCCATGGTAGCCATAACTTCATTCCCCCTAAAATCATGATATTGATATTTTTAAACAGTATTTTTTTAAAGTTAGGTAATCAAATTCTATGCTTCCGAAAATGGGAAATGAAATCATGTGGAATGGTTCATTCCTTAACAATCTGAGATAAATGAGGCATGGGATACATAACAGTAATAAAGCATAATCTAGTTGAGAAAAAATCTAACAGAACAAGTGTTTAATAAAATTGCATTATATATTATAATTACATGTACAGGTCATACAATGCTTAATTTAGATATAGAGATAATTATGGAACCATGAAATTTACAAAAAGGTTGTAAATTTTCAATACAGAGGAAGATCATGATGGGCTAGAGATATGAGCCCACATGGCACAATCTCTTAACATTAGGAGATATACTCAATGCATATTTCTTAAATGAATGAATGAATGAAATAATGGTTCAGTGATGTCTTTATTGGTTGCATAATATTAAATTGGACCCAAAGCATCAATAGAATATGAATAGACAAGGGGGAAATACAAGATATTCCAAGGTGAGAGGAACACAATGAGTAAAAGCATGAATGTGTGAGATCCAGTAAAAAGAAAAGTGTAATTGACTCACACTATTAATTTGGGGAAGAATAAAAATAAGTATGAACAGTTGTGATTTGATCCAATTGTGAGGACACATGAATATGCTTTATTTTTTTTTTACTGTGGTAGAAATCAGTATCAGCCAGTCATTCGTTAATATACTTCCTGCCATGTATAATTACAGACCATTCTTTAATTCATTATGTTGATAATACAATCGTTCAACCTGCAGATTGCACCGATTTTAAGGTTGGTATTTAAATGAAGCTAGTGTAAGGAGTGGAAATGTTAGATTTTGGAAGCCTATCCTGGGAAAAGGGCAAAAGAAGGAGAGAATGGGAAGAATAAGGAATGGAGTTTTATGGAGGTTGTTGTTTTTTTTTAACCTAAAATCCAGGGATTGAATACAACAACTCAAGTGACATGAGCAAGGAATAAAAATTAAAAGCAATAGAGTTTTTGAAACATGGTATAGTGCAAAAGAAAGGGGGGGAGGGGTTGGAAAATAACAAAAAAACCTGGGTTCCAGCCTCTTTTCCTTCCAGAATGATGAGCAAATAACTTGATCTTTTTGCACTTATTTTCTTATTTTTAAAATAGAACTAATATTTGTTCTTTTTCAGTTGTTTTCATTTATGTTCAAATCTTCACAACCCCATTTGAGGTTTACTTGACAAAGAGACTTAGAGTAGTTTTCCATTTCTTTCTTCAGCTCATTTTTCAGATGAGGAAATTGAGACAAAGAGGGTTAAGTGACTTTCCCAGGGTCACATAGCTAATAAGTGTCTGAGTCCAGATTTTAACTCATGAACATGAGTCTTCCTCACTCCAACCCCAACACTCTATCCAATGCACTGCCCAGTTTCCTGGAAATAATATACCTTCCCCCCCCAAATGTATGAGGCTGAACAAAATGAGGGAATGTATGTGAAATCGGCGTATAAATAGCCAAAGTTAAGGTGATGATGATGATGATGACAATGACCACAACTAATTTGTAGACTATATACACCAATCTGTTTTGAGGAAAGATTTTGAATAAAATAAAACAAACACTTATTTGAATGAATACAGCTGTTTATAACTGGTTTGTATATTTAGATACAATTTAAATTACACCACAGTATTCAGTCAAAAGTCAATCGTCTGGATTTTTTTATCTGAATAACCCTAAATGACTTATAGGAATATTTAAAACAAAGAAATTAACGTAGCCCTTGCATGAAGAAGAAGAATTTCCCAGGACTTACTCTCCTGTCCCCTCATGCCTTTCAGTCCATTCAGGTACCCTCATTTATCTTCACCTCAGAGCAGTAAACCCCCAGAAAGCTTCATGACTTTCATTTCAATTTAGCAAAGATTTATTGAGCACTTTCTGTATGCAACACATTATAGAGACGCAAGTGGTAGTGCCTACCCTCAAAGGAGATTATAATCTGATCTATTCCAATAAGAATAAGTCATAAGATACTTTATCATTTTGTAAAACATAATAGATTGAAGATGACAGACTGATTAACAAATTGTACTTGAGGTTTATCTCGATACCCTTTAGAGAATAGCATATTTGGTCAAAATAAGTCAATTTCTTTCAAAAGTTGTCAAAGAACAAACAAATTTCTTTTAAAAATATTTATTTTGTTAAAAATCCAAGTTACATTTAAAACATTTTAATTATTTTTTTTAATTTTGAGTTCCACATTCTCTCCCTCTTTCCTGCATCTCACAAATTTCAATACAGAGGAAATTTATAGTGATGATATTTATAGAAGAGTTGCATTTTAGAGGCAATGTTTTATAAAGGAAACAGCAATAGAGAGTAGGAAGGCTTGATTTTAAATTCCATTTCTGTCCCTTATTACCAATAAGGGGTAATTACCAATACCAATTTACCATTGGGTAAATTACTCAGTTTTTTTCTGATTGTTAGTTTCTTGTCTCTTCCAGGCCCCATCTATGCTTCTACTTTATTTGAGATGGAAGTGGGCCAGACCTACAAGACCTACAACTAAGGTAAGCCAACTAGGATTTTGCTCTGGGACTCCACATGGATGGATAGTGAGAGGAAGTAAAAATTTCCTTCCTGAGGTGGGTATTCGTTCTTCCTGTGGTGGTCTAGAGTACATTTTCTATATCTTTCATGATATCCACTGCACTTTATAACTCTGCTTCCTCATTGACTTTTTTCTTTGGAACCCATCACCATGATGCCCCTCTCCTCAGGCTCACCTTCCCTTCCAACATCTACAAAGACATAGGAAGGATTCATTCCTCTCTCCTGTTGTGAATTGCATCCATGATCAAATCATTCTTTATATCAGTGCTCCCACCATAACCCACTCACAAGTAGTTTTTTTTTTTTTTCCCAGCTTCAGGGATTTCTAGTTATGGTTCCAAAATGTACTTGAGAGATTATTGTTTATTAAAGTATCAAATTTACTTGTACTCATCAGTACATGCATAAAGAATTTGATTTATGATCACTTACCAAAGCATCTCCCCCAAAGAAGATTGTTCAATATATCAAGCATCTGTCATTGCATATGCATGGATACTCCCTCCACTAAAGCATATGAAAACACCTTTAGATATTAGTAGATAGCATCCAAGTGTTTTATGGCTAAAAATAATATATTTATCAACCAGTAGCCAGCCTGGTCAGAAACTTTTTTCAAAAACAGACAGCCTTTCACAAGACCTGTATTTGAAGCCTTCTCAGTTTGGTCAGACCTACTTTAGGGCTTTTGCACTTCAGTCCTAGACTTGAACAACCCTAAGTTCAGAGCACCACAGCATAATGAGGTAAGAATTTCCCCTTGTTTCATTAAATATTTAGAAAGAAATTTTAAAAATATCTAAATATAAGGCTCATATATCACTGTCCATAAACCGCCTGTTTTACCATCTATTATCTATTTTTTTAGAAATGACAAAAGATTTATTATTACATCGCACATTAAAATAGGATTTAAGAGAGAGTACTTAAAACACAAGAAGGCACTATATAAATATTAGTTATTGTTTGTCCTATTTGTTTCTCCAAAATAAATTATTCTATCTTTTAAGGGTATACAAAATTATTGCTATTACTATTATTTAAAATATTTTACATAGATTATCTCATTATACTTTGAATTATGAAATGCCACTCTTTCCCAAAATATAGGACACATTAATATAAAAAGTAGAATGAATTTAAAAATTGAAAGTTAATTTTAAACCTCAAAAGGTGTTCATTCAAACACATTTTCTTAAATGTTATTTATCTTGCATAAAACTTCATCAATACGAGGATAAGAAAAAGGAAAATAAATATGTTATGGTGGTTTTTAGCACTGAGTCATTGAAACTTAAAGGTAAGATGCTAAGAATTCTCTTCTCTCTAGAAAATAGCTAGACATATTTTTAAATGTTAGTAAAAAATAAGTAAAACTATATATTTCTTATATCAACTATCAAAATCACCAGGCAAAAGGTGGCAGCAGTGAGTCATGCTGCAATCTCATATTACATGCAATGATTACTAGTACTGAAGTTTCTATGTAATTTTTTTCATAAATTTACTCAATACAAATTAGATTTTGTTAAAGTGAATGATATTTAAATGTTGCGTAATTAAATGACCATGACAAATACAAATAACAATTCCGGAACATTAATTTTCCTTTTCTTAAAAATGCCTTACCCATATTCTATGAAGCTCTACTGATAGCACCTGTGGGCACTTTCCAAACATCTCAATAAGTAAAAATGACTTGTTCCTTGCTATATTCCAACAATAATATAAATCTTTGTTAGAAAGTTTCCAAGAATTTAGCTCAGTTTATTTCAGTTTATTAAAACTGAAAAGAAAAAAATCTCTTCTGTAAATATGCAGTATTCCTTTGGTGTATAGATTAATCGTTATTACAGACATAATTTTCCTAAAAATAGTTTGTCTTACTGATTTAAAATATATAAATAAAATATATAATTGTATATTTATATAAATATGCTTATATGTATTCATATAATTATAAATAAAATATAAATGATTTTTCCCTCTCTTTTCAAGTTAAAAATAAAAGAACAAGAGATGCAGCATGTCATAATGGAGCAAGAGCTGACTTTACACTTCAAGTCCTCCCTTTCATGATACTAAGTTACCCTGGGCAAGTCACATAACTACATAGTGCCCTAGGAAAGTCTTTAAGACTGACATTCATAGGGCAGGTGACAATCACTATTGCATAATGAGTTTTGTATACCAAAGAAATCATATCTGATCTAAGAGGGGAAAAAAATGATCTGCCATAAATAGGAACAAATATCTTTTAATTTCTAGCAAATGTGGCATTGGTCATTATAAATAAATATTAATATAACATTTTAAGTACAGTGTTATTTGCCTTTTCATTCCAAATTTTTCCATAGTTTCTATACCTTTGTACATTTTTAAGAGTTCTAATCATTAAAATATCACATAATATGTACCATCAAATGGCATTATGATAATATTTCCAACACTTTAGAATTGTTTCATTATAAAAACAGCTCCAGAACTAGAAGCCTTAATAAATATCTGTCGGATTAGGGAGTCTTTATGCTCACAGTCCCCTCTGTACGTACTTAATTTAGGAATGTTTATGACTTTTTTTTCTTGATTTTCATTGCTTCACCTTCAGTTCTACTACCTTACTACCAAACTATATTATTCAATGTCTTTAATATTTCTGAATGCTGTTTCTCTTAAAAATTCCCATGTGCTTGTATTCTTAAAACCATAGTTCATTTAAAGAAGCATCTATTAAGGTATCTACTTGGCATAGAATATTATGTGCCAAGGGAGAAACAAAACCCAGATGAGACACTGTCCCTTCATTCATGGAGTCCAATCTAGAAAAGAAACATACACAGATAATTAAGGGCCATGGTTAAGGCTCAGGACTTTCAGTCAAGGAGACCTGGTTTCAGATTATGACTTAAATACTTACTGGCTTTTGCTGGACAAATCATTACATCGCACTGTCTCTGTTTCCTTATCTGTAAAATAGGGATGATAATCACACCTATCTTACAGATTATTGTATCAAATATGTTAACGTATGTGAAGTGCCATATAACCTTTGAGGTGTTATGAAAATACTAGATATCATTAATGCTATTATAATACAAAATGTGTGACATGTAAATTAATGAGGCACAATAAAAGCCTTATATGAAGACTGGTAGAGTCCTGATGATGGACATCAGGGAAAGTTGCAAGGAAGTAGTAGCATTAATCAGGTAGCTAGGTAGAACAGTGGATATAAATCTAGATTTGGTGACAGGAAGAACTGAGTTCAATTGCTGCCTGAGATATTTCCTATTTACTAGCTGTATGGTCTTAGGTAAGTTACTTAATGTTCCTCAGTCTCAGTTTCCTCATCTGTAAAATAGTCCAAATATTAATAACACCTGACTCCCAGGATTGTTGTAAGGATCAAATGGGAAAAAAAAAACCATATATAAAGTCTTATATAAATTAACTGATCCTTTTAGTCAAGATCAGTTAAATATTCAGAATCTCAATCATAGACTCTGTCCTGACCTCTCATTTTCAAGATGAATAAACTGAAACAGGGAGAGGTTCCAAGGTCGTGTAGCTAGTTAGCTGCAGAGCTCAGACTGACTTCTAGGTTAAATTTTATTCAGACTTTCAACTTGTATCAGAAAATTTGCATTTTAACTTAGGAGCAGATTTCAACTAGGAAGTGTGTAGGCTAAGGGGAATCCTAGGAACCATACCCTCTAACATGTTTTCTTTTTTTTTTCCTGAAGAACACTATCTTAAGTGATGGTGATAATAAGAACTTCAAGGTAGTCAGGGATCAGGTGTGGTACACAGGTTGCATAATTACAAGAAACATTTTTTTTTCTTGTAACTGAGCATGTCTTTTGCAGACTACTAAAGCTTTGCAGGTTCAATAGAAACCTATTATAACATGAGTTATATTATTATACAGATGAGGATATATCACAGATTAAATCATGTCCCCTGTAATATGGCAACTTTCTATATCATTACCCTGACATATGAAGATAACATGTAACATGTGTGCTTTGTGTGATGATACTGAGTATGTATTTCGAAACGATGACAATAAATTTCAACAAAAAATTATACCTTTATGGGTTGCCTCAACAATAGAGAAGAGGCAGGGAAATAGGTGGGGTAAATATGAGGTCTGGGATAGGAATCAAGTCAGGAAAAAAAAGAGAAAGTGATGTACAGGGGAAGAATATAACGTGGTAATTGAAAATAAAATTCTAACCATTAGTTGAGAGAGAGAGAGAGAGAGAGAGAGAGAGAGAGAGAGAGAGAGAGAGAGAGAGAGAGATCACCATTACCTAAGGCAACCTATTCAAGTTCCTGTCAGGACAGGTTCATTTATTGCCCAGGCATCGCAGATGCACAGTAGAATGATTTCACTAAAGGAGAAAGTGACAAAGAGTCTGAGGAGGCAATGAGAGTTGGACCAGCACTCTGGAGAAGATATCAAACAGGTATATATATATATATATACATATATATATATATTGCTTCACCTCTCATGGTTTAGAACTACGATCATTGGGGGGGGGGGGATAATATCCATCTCGAAACCCTGCCATCCCTGTCCTGCTTGAACTCCCCTCTTCCGTGTCTCCCGTCCCCCATTCCCATGACTATTCATGAATTTTTCCTTCTTTGTTTCCAGATTGTTTGACATCTGCTCCAAAAAAAAAAAAAAAAAAAAAGCCCCCAGCAGAGTGTAAGGGAATAACTTGTTTTTGAGGGAGTAAATTCTAGTAAACGGGAAAACAAAATACTTTCCCGAGGTTTCTTTCTAGCTTTCTTGGGGGCCCAAGTGTTTCCACCTTTCTCAAGTTCTGGTTCAGTGTTCCATCAGATGCTTTTCCTGTCTTCCAACTCCCGGCCTCCTCCCTTTGCTGCTGTTGCTGCTGCCGCCGCCGCTTTTGCTGCTGCTGCTGCTGCTGCTACTGCTAAAACCAGGAGAAGTGGAATATGCACATCCAAGTGCCTCTCTCTCTCGTTTTTCTAGCAGTTGAACTGGGCATGCTCGGCAGCTAGAACAGGCTTCAGTTGCAAGGAGGACGTTTTCCCACTAACTGGGCTCCAGAGCCTGAAGCTGAGGTATAGGTGCAGGCTGAGGCTAGGGCTGCTGCTGCTGCTCCGGAGCAGCCTCGCCCCTCGGCGGCAGCACAGGTGGCGGCGGCGGCGGCGGCGGCGGCGGCGGCTGCGCTGAGCTACGGAGGGAGGGCAGCTGCTCTCCGGAGCAGCCCAGACGCAGCATCAGTAGGCGCGCGCTTGAAGGGAGAAGGCAGAGAGAGCAGAGGCAGCTGTGTCTTTACTGGGTCTGCTCCAGCAACATCGAGCGGCGGATGTGCGGGAGGAGGAGGAGAAGGCGGAGGCAGCAGCAGAAGGGATAGATAGCGGCGGTGTCACCACGGCGGCTGCACTACAGCGCCGCTGCTGTGTGTGCTGTAAGAGCCCCGGATAAGAAGGCAGGAGGCACGGACAGTGGTGGAGGAAGCCAAGGAAGCAGAGGCTGTGCTTGGGTAGCCGGTAGCAAGCTGTAGAGCAGCCTTATCCTTACCCCTTCTTTTCTTCCCTGCCCAGCATCACTTGTCCCGGAGCCGCGCACAGACAACAAAAGCGAAAGATGCTGCAGTTGGGCAAGGTCAGGACCTTGCACTGAAGCCTGGAGGCGGCGCACACACCTTTCCCTGGAATTGAGGATTTGTCTGTTTTGGTGGGTGCATGTTTGGGAGAAAGCAGACAGGCTCAACGCCTTTTGGTGAGTGCATTTGCTGGGCTAGCAGTGCCAGGATTATTCTCCTCTTTATTGGCGGCGGGGGTTGTTCCTCCAGCTCTGAGCTGTCTGTCGACGGCGGATGCTCAATATTGCTTTCCGTTGGGAGGACCACAATTGCCCTGGTTCCTCTCTCGGAAGACAGCTCTGTCTGGTGGTGGACACCGAGTTGGTGCCTTTCTTGGCGAGGTAACAAAGTGGCTTCTCGTCTCCCTCCCCCTCCCATCTACAATACGTTATCCGGAGGCATATATAGGGCATCACCAACAATACTGCTTCCTAACATCCTGCAATAATCTACTCCTCGCATTAATGACGTCCTGAATATACGGGAGAATAGAAGGGTGGGGGTGGGGTGGGTCACACTTCCCTCTAGTCTTTAAGCTCTGATTTCAATGTCATTGCGATGTTTGGGTGGAACAAAATGGAAATACTTAGTCATATATATCCATGTCCCTTTCTTCATCTTCTGGGTTTTTTTAAAGACTATACTTAAAGCCCCTATGGTCTATATTTAGCAGGCTCAGCTCGAGCATTTTTGGAGCAATCCACAAGGTTTAGAGTCTTGGGTGCGCTGACAATGGGTAGAGAGGCTTTTGAAACCGATGTCTGAAGCACACATCTCTGGAAAGCTTTTTGTGTGTGTCTGTGTGATATGCAATGTGATATTTGGCTAATCTATAATTAATGGCTGGAAGCAAAGATGCTTTTCTTTTTTCCTTACCTTCCTCTTATTCTGGTGTGTAATGTGTTTGAATCGATTGTTCCTCAGCAGGCTCAAGTCACTATAGAGTAAATTAAGTCACTACAGAGGTGATGCAGCCTATATGGTTTTTGTGGTAGCAAGTAGACTTCTACAGGGTTTGTTTGTTTTTGTTTTTTTTTTTTAAATCAAGAATTGCCCATGAAACTGATAAGTTTGGCATTACACAATAATGCTAGGGTTGTGAAGCCTATAGAAACACGTTGAATAAAAAGGCTGTTTATTCTTACATATTTTTCTTCTTCCTTGTGTTTGAGTTGTAACAACATGATTAGCCTTGGCTCAGAAATGATGGTTTTACTAAGGTTAGAAAAAATAGGAACAGATTGATAGGCCTGAGACCAGTAATTGTTAACTTTTATAAGCCCTGTGACTAATATTTAAGTGCACTCTATATTTTCTTCTCTCACTTTCATGAAATCAGGGAGGTACTAGAAACTATGCCCTAAAGTTATTTTATTTTATATCCCTATAAATAATATGTGACAGTGTTGTCCATCTTGTTAAAGTATTAACAATATTATATGCCTATAATTTTTTGAAAGCTATTTGAGCTACAATCCTCAAATAACATTATGTGAAATGTCTCCTCTGTTTGATTACATATTACGTTGTGCATTAACATTTTGAATTATTTGGGGGGTGAAGTATAAGGATCTACAAAGTTAGAATCCACTTTGACATCAATTAGGATTCCTTTGTTGATGCATTAAACATTAGTTTGGAGAAATAGTGTCTCAAAAATAGCCTTTCTTACATGCAGAACTCATTGTTAATATTCCTTGCAAAGCTATTCAGTGCTATCCTTTTTGGTCTGTGGGTTAGAACAAGGCTTTAGGGCTTGAATGAATCTGAGTATATTAGCAGTTTTCTTTTTAACTATAGGAGGTCTGTGATCATAGTAGTAAAACTTAACACTTTCAAAGATTCAATTCTAATTCTGTTTGAGTGATCTTTTTTTTCTATTTTACTTAGTTACATCTTGTATTATTCACATTTATAAACCTTGTTAGAAAATGACATTCAGCTTTTTCCCCCAAGATGTTTAAGATAAAATGCCATCTTATAGGAAGGCAGGAGATGCAATAAATAGGTGAACTGTGAGTTTTGTCCTTTTAGAGGCTATTATCATAGTTTTTAATGATACCATGAAAAGACTGCTTAATGTCCTTGTGTGCACATACAAAGCAACTGACAGGCAGGGAAAGAGGATAAAAACATGTATCTTTTAGTGTGAGTTACATGTCCTGCTACAGATTACAAAGTTAAGATACTGATTGAGTGGTCAGTGAACTCAATTAGCTCCTCTACTTGAAGTTATTATTCTAATAAAATTATGGCTCAGTCTCTTGTATTTAGCTTTTAAAAGTGTGTGTGTGTGTGTGTGTAAATAATGTCCCCTGGTTTTTTTTAGAGCATTGAACTTTCAAACTATAGGATTTAAGCCTAACTTCACTAGCTCTCTTAAAAATAAGTTTATCATGAAGTTATACTTAATTTAAATGTAGAAACTTAAGTGTGCATGTTTCCCACGATTTTTTTTCCTCTCAATGTGTCTAGTTTAATAGTTTTCTTAGGTTGGAAATTTCTTCAGGCTCACCAAATAATGATAATAAAAGAGGTTTGTTCTCTTTAAAATAAAAGAAACTACTTGTTGTGTTCATCTTCAGTCATAACATGTAATTTTTGCTTTTGACGTGCTGCAGAACTATAAAATAACTATAGAGTGAATTTCAGGTTCATTGTATAGGACGTGTAATGATTTTTATGTAGGTTTCCACTTTCTATTTGTTATATCATCAGTATTTCCCACTGAAGTTTCACAGGATTTTCTTTCTTCTGCCTACAAGTGAGGAAATACTGTGAAGTGTAAAGAACACTAAATTTGAAGAACCTAGGAGAACTGGGTTCAAATCTAGGCTCTAGAACTTAACTGTTGAGTGACTGTAGGCAAAATTTTTTAACCTTTTTTGAACCTCAGTTTCTTCATCTGGGAAATGAAAGAAAACACCTGAATATTTAATTTATACTGTTACTTTGTGGAAGATATATCGAACCTCTTAAAGTGCCAGCTAAATATGTTATCACTTATGTGAACTTGATTTCATCACAATTTTTAAAGGTATGCTTAAAATTAAACAAATCTAGTATAGTTGGTTTGGCATAAAGATCAAAGTTTATGTGTAATAAAACTTGGCCAACAGATATACCTGGTTGAAAAATACTTTCAATTTTGAAAGAAATACAACAAATTTTCTTACACTTATGGTTATTTAATAAGTGTGGGAAATGTCAGTACAAGAGCAATATAATGCCTTTGCATGACTATTTTTCTACCTAAGCATTGCTTCCTTTTCCATTTTGGAATGTTCGGTAGATTCCATGATGTATTGCCAGTGACATCCTTCTTCTATAAGTGAGATTCAAATGCTCCCAAAAATTCAGTTAGTATTTTTTAGTGGAATCACAACTTAATCACTCTCTGTATAACTATGAATAAATCCTGAGATCTGCATTTGAGGCAAAGGCATTGTCCTGCATTATAGCCCCAACAAAATAATAGGAAAAACAGTAAGATGATGTTTAAAGTCAAGCTCATTTCTTGATCATCTCTTTAAACAATGAGAATAAAGTTCCTTAGCACCATACTCTTTATTTTGAAGCGCTAGTGAAGATGCATCTGTAGTTCCGTGTGAAAAGTTAATTTGAGTGGGAACAGTTCATGATGCTAGTTGCTAGTTTCAAGTTTATCTGACTGTATGCCAAACTAACAGCTTTTTATATTAATGTAAAATATTAAACATGTCATAGATAAATAGTTTCTATCACATTCTCTGCCAATCCAGCCTACTGATTAATAATCTGCCTGTTTTGGTTTAGCGAATCCAATTACACTTATAAACAGTAGCTCCAGCACAGGGGGGAAAATATCACAGAAATGTTGTATCACACTGTGTTTTCACGCTTTTCATTTCTAACTGTATGACTAGTCACTGCTTTGTGGGCATCATCAGGAATGATTTTGGGTGATGTAACACCCAAAATATTGTATCACTTAATCATAAATCAAGCACTCAGACTTCCTACTCTATAGTGACTGGAGAATAAACTATGGCTAATCATTAATATTCCACTTGTTGCAAACTAACTGATGCCAAATGGAATTAACTTCTGCAAATAAAGCTCAAATAAGTGTGATAGAGTTTTTCACAAGGTTAATAGCCTATCCATGTCTGCATCTATCCCTCAGTAAAGGGATTTTTCACTAGTTTAATTCATTGCAGTCATGCATTAAGCATATAGTAGGTTATATATGTGTATATATATATATATATATTTATATATACATAACAGATACATACATATATAGACATCTGTTGCTAAAAATTGTCAGCACAACTACCTTATGTATTTTAAATATTACTTTTCTGTTGACTTTCAATAGGAAATCTAAAATATGTTCTTACAGAACAAAGTACTGCCTTAAAATTAACATTGAGTACAGTCAGTCTTTTAAAAATCACATAATTAAATGTAGAATGACCATTCTTTCAGAGTATAATGTTCAAAGGTCCTAAATTAAAGCACTAAATTTAAATATACCAAAAACTGTAATAATTTTTTGCATGAGTCAATGTAGGGGCCAGGAGATCACATTAGCTCGAATCACTGGATTAGCTTCTTGGGTTTGATTCACATGTGTCTATTTTATATTTATTTTAAATATGTTAAATCTTCAAATGCCATAGTATGGTGTTGGTAAATTGAAGTAACTAGTCATTTTTGAGTGATTTCAGTTGATTCTTATTTATATACTAAAAGGTAGTTATAACAACAAGGGAACAAAGGGGATTTTTATTTTACAGCTTCGAAAGTTTATTGGTTTTGAAAGGGGATGGATCAAATGGTTCAAAAACATATGTGCAGGTGGAAGTAAGTCCTAGGTTAGAGTCTTCTCTCAGTGTAAAGTTGTTTTTGTTTTTGTTTTTCCATCCTACTCCCTTATATCCTAGGGGGAGGAGTTTGAGGAAGACTACAGATTGATGATGATACTGGGATATTGCTTTAAGTTTTCATTTCAGAATCTCTGAATTCATTAGTGTTGGGGAGTAGTTAGGTCAAGATAGTTCAAAAGATGTCTTACATCTCAAGTAAAATACCAAATTCATTCCAATTTTTCAAATTATTAAGGGAAGAAATAATAATTCAAAGCAATGCCAACACTTTGAATTTAGTAGTTTTTGAAGAAAAAATATCACAAAATATTACATTTTGATAAAATTCTATCTCAAATAGAAGTGCTCTATATCACATGACCCTCTCTATAACATTGCTTATAATTTCATAGATTTCGCTATATATAGTGAATAAAAGTATACCTTTTAGAAAATTAGAGTAAATCCATACAATGGATGCTGTCTCCCTAACATAAATGTTGAAAGAATGTCAACCTTTTTACAGAATTATTACAATTCCTAATTAATGTCCAACAGTAAAAGTATTTGTAGACTATTCTTAATGGATTTACAATGAGTAACCTTTCAAAAAGAATGTTCTGTAGTATCTATTTCCACGTAATTTATTCTGAATAAGATCTAAATAGCTGCCAATTTAATATCTATTCTTTGCAGAGCACTTCTGCTTTACTAACTGTACTTCCCAACATCTCATCAGAACAGCAGAAGTTCTTGAATAATCCAGAGATTTAAGAAGGGAAGGCAACTACTCATTCACTCAACAGTCAGCAAGGGCTCATTAAGCTAATATGCGACATCCACTGTCTAAGTGCTGAACCAAAGGGAAAGTTTATAGGAACGTATCCTTCAAAGTGAATGGGGATTTTTCTACGGGATTTCTTTTTCACTTTTCCATGCTTGTGTTTAGAACATTTAGTTTCCCAATCATTTTCTTTCAAGAAGTTTTAGTAAGGAAATAGGGACTCTAAATAGTCTTAAGTTTTTGTTTAATCCTATAGGCTAGAAATGTGCTTTCCAGCCATTGCCTTATTACGATGAAATTCTGCTATGATGAAAATGTTTGGCCTTCCCTTGAAGGTTTTGTAACACAGTTTGACCTGTGCAACATTTATTTGTCAGTGGCTGGGAGAAATATTTTGATTACATTCTTTAAAATTTTTGTATTCAAATATGCATGCTGTCAAGGAAACTGAATGTGAAGTTAATGTCACAGAGTAAATATTGTTATTAATTTTTCATAAGATTATAGGATTTTATAGTGCTGGAAGTAATCATAGAAACAATCTATTTCAGCCCCCTTATTTGACAGATGAGGAAATTGAGACCCTTCATGTTTGTGTTTTGTGTAAGATCATGCAAATAGTCAGTGACCTGTGCCAGGAACAGGTCATGACAGATAATTATTACATGTTTGTTGATAGACAAGTAGAAGAGGTGACATACAAACCGAGGTAATCTGTCCGTGGGTTGTTTTTCCTATTTTCCCACACTGATTGATTTAATGATACTTTCCGTGATTTCATGAGGTATAAATATCAAATTTTCTAAAAAGTCTTTTTGATATGTATGTAGCTTAATGGATTATAAAATTTCATAGTTGATTATTAATAGTTGCCTGTGGGAAATATTGTACAATCTGCTATCAAGCGTGGTCAAGTACTGGGATATTCTGGTTAATCCAGTTTTATTTTAATATACTGTAGCCTTGTGTTTTGCATGGCTTTCCAGTTTTCATAGGTGTACTTTTATACCTATTCAAATTCCTTCACTAAAAGTATGAGGAACAAAATTTTATCCTTGATTCAGAGGGAATATTATGACCCTCAGTCACTAAAAGATTGTTACACATTATTACAACCTCACCTGAGCATCCAATAAGTCAGTATGGGCCTTAATTGGATAAGTATAATAATATTTTACAAGTACTACATGGCACATGCAGTTATAGATTGCAAAATGCTGGATTAAATGGCAGGTTACATACCTAACAGACTCCATTGTATCTTGTGGATGCTCAATGAATATTTGCTGATTGATTCTATGATAGAGAGTACTGAAATTGCCGCAGATCATTAGATGATTTCCCAGTTTCTGGTTTGAGTTACAGAAAGTATAGATCTCAATATCTAGTTAACATCTGTCTAATCAACTCTTGACTACCTTACTACTATTCAGAATCTGTTACTATAAATTTATGTCTCAAAATGAGTATAACCAGGATGAAAGAGTAAAATTCTGAATGTGGTGAGTGAATTATCTCAGCCTGAAAACACACACACACACACACACACACACACACAGTGCTAGGTACGACCTGTAACTTATTTTTCCTATCTCAATGCAGATAATTAGGGTTTGGGTTATGTATATTAAGGTGTCATACTTAACAGAGTTTCATATTTGACAGATTCAGGCATAAGAAAATATAACATTGGTATTTAAACATGTTTTTAAAAATGACCTACAACCTTCTCTCATCATGCTTGTGAATGACAACACTAAAAATAATTACCTTGAGGTATTAAGTGTTTTGCTTAGCCTTTCAAATATCAATGTAACAAATCATTCTTTAGCAATAATATCACTAAATAAGATGTTTTCTGCGAATAGCTAGATCTAAAAACCTAAATGACCAAAGTACAAGAGTCAAAATAGATTTCTTTCTCAACACAATGCTTTGCAAAATATCATGATCTTAAATTACAAAATATAGGGAAAGTATATTCTACTAATAGGTTGAGCATCCAAGCAATGGCCTAAGTTTTCAATGCTTTCAAATATTTTGCCCAGGACCATTGAATTAGCATGCATGCTTGCTAATTTTCCACTTAATGTATTTCCAAACACCATATTTTCACATATGAACAAAACCAATCAATAAGAATATAGTAAGCACCTACTATATGCATGTTACCATTCCAACAATACATTGTTTGAATACACATAATTCTGTATTTAAAAGCGTAATTGTTGCATCTTTCAGTTTTGTAGATTAAAAAACCCTTGCCAATGTGACTTATTGTTATTCTCATCTTTAAACTGGAAGATTTTGGGTAATACAGATGCATAATGTTGTCTTTCAAGAAAATTTCAGATAACTTTTTCTTTTAGAACTAACTAATTTTGAATGCCCATTAATATTTATTTTAATATAAAAAGAGCTTGGTAGACTAACTCCAGAGAAATCTATAATAGGAAACTGCAGCTCAAAAGTGAAGTGTGCAAGCTAATTATTTGTGAATCATATTCAGTACAGTAATTTTGTGGCAATTTGTTTTTTTGTATAGTGTGGCAACTTTGAAAGTGAATCAGTATAACTGTACCAATGTATATATATCCTTAGTATAAATGACAGCTGTCCTTCACATGGGGTTTGCAGGGAATGTTTCATCATTTCATGTTTTGTGTTACTGCTTAAACCTTTGCCCACCCCCGTAAATAGCATTATTAACTAAAAGTGCTTATTTTTTCCCATGAACTTTGATAAGGTAATGACAAATTTACGTAGCAAAAAAAGATTTTTCATGTTTAAATTTAAATAATTGAACTCATTTGAATATGAAATGTGTAAGAAGAGTACTTTTGAACTATGAAAATACCAAATCATGTTTAAATAAATCAATTTTACATATTTCTTACAAAACTCAGCAAGATTGTGCTACTATCAAAAATTGTTTCATGTACCTTGTAAATTTACTTTTTGAAGAACCATCGCAGTATTTTTTTAAAAAATCATAAGTAGTCTGGTGTGATCTTTGACTCAATATTTTTTTTTTCCATGAAGGAAATGTTTTTAAAAGGAATTCTCTTCCAACATTTTAGCACTTTTTATTTATTTAGTCAGATGATATTCAAGCTGGTTTCATCTAATGAAAAGTAATAATAAAAATTCTGTTATTTTGACAAACAAAAGATTACTACAAGTCTAGCACTGGTCCTTGAAAATTAAAGATACTAATAAGTTCAAACATGTGCAAATAAATCTATATGGTCAAACTAAATGATAAGATTTTTTTTAAAAAAGCCTGTAGATATTGGCATCTTCTCCCCCCCCCCCCAAATTTCAAAATGTGTTTTATCTTGAATATCAATATTCAGGGATTTATTGAACATTGTTTTCAGTATTACTTGCCAAGTTATTGGTAACTTTGTCTTTATTTAACTCATTTCCTAGAGAGGGGATGACATTTTGTAAGTTATTATAAAAACCCATATAATTAGTGTTTGTATTTCTCTTCCTTCAAACATTTTGACTTAAAAATAATCACTCCCAAGAAGAGAGGGCAATAACTTTTTTAAGGGCATGAAAGTAATCCTTTTTCTTAAATTTATGAGATGTCAGAATATAGCAATTTGAAAATCTAATAAAAAAAAGCATAATAATTAATTTTACCCAAAAATGGACTTTTCAAAATGTGAACATCTAAAATGATCTCTTGTAAATATATTCATTAGTAAATACTTTGTTTTAATATGTGGTTTTCAAAGTTTCTCTACATTGATTTTTTTAGAAGTAATATTTTGTATTTAAGCAGTTTATATTCAATTTCCACCTTGGACAAAATAAATAAAATTTGCCCTAGCCAGTGTGTCCACTTGTTGGTAGCATATTATATTAGTTTACTAGATATCAGATTATCAAATATCACTGACTAGGATTTCCCTAAATTTAAAGAGAAACACTGGCTTATTTACATAGGTTGAATCCTCTTAAGAGGATTATTATGTTTTAAAATGTAGTATAATTTACCAAAATATGTTTAAAATGATTATGCAAGTACTACAAAAATATTTACAATATTGTTTAAAATAAATTAAGGTGAATCAGTACCTGAGTGTTTAGATTTGTATCATTTTATCTTTCATAAAACCTTAATGCACTATCTCATGATAATGTAGAGGTTGCATCGAGTTCTCTAGAGCTATATAAGCAAAGTATAGGAAGATTTTATGTGTACATACATACACATTTATAATATATACATATAGATGCACACACATGCATACATACAACTGGTCCCTCTTTCCACATTTACATTCATCTTCAGGGACCCCCAAGAATCTTCATGCAGTTTTGAACATTAATAGGTTAAAATTTTGAATAAACAATGCATATGTGTCTGCTTCTTCTAATGGGGGTGGGGCCAAGTGAGTGAGCTGTCATTTGCATTTTGTCACTAGCAGTTACTTTTTTTTTTTTCTTTATAGTAGACAAAAATTAAGTACATCTCTTCAAGGGCCAACAGCAATAACTTCATGGACTTATAGCAATTCATGTATTACTGGTTGTAGGAGGCTCTTGGGGTTGGTTATAAGGGGAGATGAAGGTTGGGTAAGTGTCCTTCCTAGAAGAGAAGAGTGGAGTCTCAGAAACTACAGCTGTGATTTGAGGGGAATGGAGATATATTTATCCCTAAAGAACTCTTAAGCACTAGCTTTCTATTTTAAAGTTAGAGAATGAAATATTACATAGTAGAGCATTTTAAATTGTGCTGAATTTCATAAAATGATCTAAATGATGTGTGAGTTTTCAAATTATAATAGGTCTTCAATTTTTGGCATATACATACATACATATATATGCATATATATTATATATATGTAACTGCATGCATAACAAAGATATATAAATTATTTTATGGTTAGGTATAATAGTTACGTTAAATGCAATTTTGTGTGTGTGTGTATGTGTGTGTGTATGATGTAAAAGTTTTGGTGTTTTTAAACATTTTAAAATTATCATCCAGAGTATAACATTCAGTTTATCTAGATAATGGAACTTGAAATATATTGAATCATGCCAAACAAGTAGGTCTCTAATCAAAAGATTATGAGTCATTACCAACTTCTCTTTCCATCTTCCATTGGTTTATTCAATGCAACAAGTATTTTTTTTAAGTGTCAACTGTTTGTAGACAACTTTATTGTATATTAGAGATGCTAGAGAAAATTTACTTCTAGACTCCCAGAAACTAAAATAGCTTTTGTATTATTTCTTGCTTGCTGAGCTAGTGTGCAATTCTATAGCCACAAATTTAAATTCCTTCTTTTATATACTTATTGTTTCATTTACACTTAAAAAATTCCTTTGTAAATTATTTCATCAAAAACCTTTTCCTTTAAAGAATATTACATTTAAATGTTACAGACATTAACTTATAAGTAGTGATAATCAACATAATAGGGATTAGAATGTGAATCTATCTTCTGCTGTTCTACTAAAATATAGTGTTTTTGTGCATCTGTGTGTCTGTATGTGTGTATGTTGAGAGAATGGACAATCACGTATTAAAGAGTCAAACTCGGGAAGAGTTTCAAAGTGCTTCCCAGAACAAAAACTGGTTGTGTGCCTGGGCTAGGGACTTAGCCTCTCTGCCCTGAGGCAACTCTCTAATACTATTAATTATACAGTACTTCTCCATTATTAATTGATAGATAAGGTTTCTTCACTCAAGAATCTCTACTCCAAGGAAATCACAAGTCTGACGTTAAATATACAATGTGTGTGTGTTCATGTCAAATCGCATCATGCCTAGTGAATCTGCGGACTCAGATTTATTAAGTGAATTTGTACATTTTCAATATATTTGCATAACAAAATTCATTAAAGCACATTTAGATGTCAGAAAAAGATATATCCATTTGGATATGTTCCTTATAGTTTAGCTTTATGATACTGAAGGTAAAAACAAACAGTATGTATTGACAACTTACTAGAAATTCTCCAAATGATGTCAAAATCAAAGGGTTTTTTTCTTCCTAATATTTTGGAATAAAGTGATCTAGTTGAGAAAACTTCCTTTTGTCAGTAAAAATATTGTAGAGTCTTCATTTAAATGACCCACTTGAGGTAATGTAAACCTTTTTAATTGTTTCTTCAGTTGTCTCATGTCTCATGTCTCCATGAATGTATGCTAAATTATTTTAGAGAACAAGGCTGTTTTTCCCCCTCATCTGAAAATACTAGTAAGACCTCTGTAAAGACATAAGCATATTGCCTTGCTGTTGCCAGTCTCTGAATCCTGGAGTTTCAGAACCCTAGGTAATGGAGAGTGCTCATGCTTTTTGCCTGGATGTTTTCACATTCTCATTTTGGGGAAGTAGCATAATACAGCTTAATCTCCGCTTTCCTTATACTAAGGAGAAAGAGAGAAACTTGACCTTGTAGATAGTAAAGAATGACAAAGTCTTGAGTCAGGAAAATATTCCATTTGGAGACATTATGTTGAATTTTTCAAGTGTGTGTTGAGCTACAGTACAAGAAGCTTGTACTTTCTATGACAGGGGTACTAAAAAGAAGAACCAAGAGCCAGGGACATTTTGATCCAAAGGATGCGAAATCTAAAACCTAACAACCCTCTTCTGACATGGAAAAAAAAAAGTTGTTTGTTAATGGAAACTCCCTTGGGGATTCCCTTTGTTCCCTGGCAGGAGCAAGGACACTATACCTCTTCTCCACCTCCTTCCCCATTCTTCCTCACAACCCTGGTATCTGAAAGCAGTCACAGATCCCATTAGAACTGTGATTTGAGGAGTATTCTTTTAGGTTTTTTAATCAGTTCAAGTTCATATTGAGTAACTGCAAAAATATCCAGGAGAAAGGGACAAATGGTAAAAGTTTAAATTATAGACGATTTGTTAATCCAAGTTGGAGCTTTCAGAGTAATGTCAGGTGGCTTGAGAGTTCCATATTTAACTGAAATAAGAGTGCTTTAAAGGGAAAGAGAATAATCCTAGGGACCAAATTCCCCAGACCTACACTGGTAAAAAGGAGTCTTAGAAGTAGTTAAAAGAGGCTTTCCAACGCCCTTCAAATATCCAGCACATCAGCTGGACTTGAAACAAAAGTTACAACTTCATGAAGAATGGGGGACTGAATAGCTTGGACTGAATAACTTTACATGAGTAATATAGCAAAAGAGAACGAATTCTTACATCTTGCTGTAGTTAGATTTTCGACTCTGTATCTGTGTTGTTGTTGGTCAACTAAGTGCAATACGATCAGATAAAAGGTGGAAGATTTAGAATGCTTTTAAGACCCCTTAGTTTCGCTGTCTCAAAGTTTTTACCACCACCATTTTAGTTATCATTGTCTTGTCAGGTGTATTTACCAATCAGTAGAGAATAGATGTGAGGTTTGCTGATATCCTACGATTCCCCAAATCCTATGTCTAACTTTTTAAAGCACATTTAGGTGGAAAGTGTTTGTACTATTTTATTTTCTTTGTGTATAGGGAGAATAGGTAGTTAGCAAAGTCCCTGGAAGGAACTTAGTAGTTGCATAATAAATGCTAATTGATTGACTAACTGGATGAGAATAATCAATTTACATATGCAAGACACTACTAGGTAGATGGAATATGAAAATGAAAAAGGCCCCTGTCTTCAAGGAAATTGTATCCTTTCAGGGAAGAATGAAGTATTACAACTTCCTATTATATTATTTTGACTGCTGACACTTTCTGTTTTGGGGATGACACTCAGACCTTAATTGTAAGTGCACACAAAAAGTTATAGAATCTTTTTTTTTTTTTCCTTTTTGGAGGGAAGAAGGCAGGGCAATTGGGGTTAAGTTACTTGCCCAGTGTCACAGGGCTAGTTTTTGTATTAAGTGTCTGAGGACACATTTGAACTCAGGTCCTCTAGACTCTAGGGCTGGTGCTCTATTCACGGTACCACCTAGCCACCCCAAAGTTGTAGAATCTTGACAACAAAATGATTGATATTATAAGCACTCTTTTTTTTTCATTGTTGATGTATGAACAAAAATATACGTACACCATAGTCATAGAGCCTGGACCTGTGACTTCATTGTTTTAGAGAACTCCAAGGTGATGAAACTCCTTCTACAAAGTAGATTTATACCTTCTTTCTATATTCTAGTCTTAAAGTGTTACCTAGCCCTAGACCATTGACAGGTTAAGTGATTTGTCCAGGGTTACCCAGTTATAATCTGTCAGAAGTGGGGCTTCCACCCAGGTCTCCCTGACTTCAAGATCAATCATCTGTGCTATATCGCACTGCTTCTCACTTCGAATATCATGTAATAAAGCAAGCACTAGAAAAAGATTGAGGAAACCTGGATGTCAGTTCATACTCTACAGCTAACTTATTGTGTTTCCTTGGGCCATTTGTTTTAGGAACCTTACTTTTCTTATCTGTATAAATGGAATAATTCCTGTCATTTCTGTCACACAGAAATGTTATGAGGATCCCATGAAGTATTGCATTTGAAAGTGTTTTGAAATGTACAAAGGGCACTGGAGTTGAAAAGTATTATTTATTATTTACAATGATGATGATGATGATGATGATGATGATGATGATGTTATTTGGGCAAATGAAAGATATGGCCATGATTTTTTAAAATTCCCTTTATTTATTTTTGTTTGATTTAAAAGGTTGTCTGGTCTCTGCTCTATATGTGACTAAATCTAAGACTTCCCTTTCAACAAGATTATAAAAAGTGAATTCTCTGTACAGTATGTTTGTATTTCCTGCTCTTTGGTCAGTGTCTAAAAGAAGAAACTCTTATCCCTTACAGAAATAAAAGTCTTATCTTTAATTATTTAGCTAGTTTTGGTCCAGATATGTGCTTTTTTAGAATTTAAAATTTATCAAATTTACTAAAACTTGCCTCCTTTTGTATAGATGTTTTACCTTTTAACATTAGGAAACATGGGCAATTTTTGTTGGCTATGTTTCCATGTGGTTCAGCTCTATGAATCCTGTAACCTCTTGCCTCCCCTGCCTGCCTACTCTGAGCAACATCAGCAATGTCTGTCACTTTTAGAATAGATACTCTCAGCTAAAGTCTTCTTCTGAAGACTTGAGAAACATGAACAGAAGTTAACCCTTCCATTTATTCATACCAGGTAGGATTTTGTGATAACCCATTTTATATTTCTTTAATTGCCCATGCCTTGTTCTAAATTCAGCAATTGCAGCCTGCCAGAGAAAATGTTGTGGGTATGAGGAAAAATAATATTTCAGGAAAGTAAATACATGAACAAGTAAAATAAACAAGCAAGTACAATTTATTGACTTGCTTGGCTCTAGACACTCCTTTCTCCCCTTTCTTTCATATTCTTCCTCATTTTGGTATATGGAAATTCTTCTCTATCAGATTGGAAATTTGTCTGTAACACAGAGTTTACACTTTAGAAAAACCAGAATCAAAAAGTGATTGATTTCTGGAATATTCCTCCCTCAGGGATGACAAAACCCTCTATTAGATACTCTACGATTGCTGTTAGTACTTATGATTTTTTCAAGGATCCTCCAATATACATATGTCTTTATATCTTCATATTTATCTATATCTAGTTTATATGTATATGTAAATTATATATGCATATATGGAGAGAAATATTAATTTCCCAAATTCTAGACATCTCCACAAAATTAAAGACAACAAAAGGCTGAGAATAGAGAAATGGAAAGAAATGGGAGATGAGTAAGAAAATTTTTATTGAGTGGATGAAGGAAAGGAGAAAACTTAAGAAATACTGTTAAGTTTCTTGAGAATTGAAAGTAAGGGATTTTATTTTAGAAGGCTACGCTGTATGAACCAATGGATTGTGATTTGCTGGGTTTGTAAAATTTTTTGTTTCTTTTTTCCATTTTAGCTCTGATTCTGTGAAGAACCAAAGATTTTATTTGGTGTTTAAATATGCATATTACTCATGTAACCTTTCTCTACAAGCTGATTGATACTTGATCAAGTTCATGCTATATCCGTTCACAATGAATATTTTAGATCCTAGCCTCATTAAGACAACTTGAGAACTCAAGTGAATTGCATATTCAGTGCTCCCTGAGGTGTGGTTGTTTTAGTTACTATCTTCAGTTTTTAAGTTATGCATAGGGCATGTTGATTTTCCTCACTGATCACACATCTCTTTCTCCACCTCTTGGCACATACACATAGGCACTAAGAAAGATTGATGAATGAGTAAATTATATGTAACAAGGTTAAAGTATGGATCTATTTTATTTTTGTCAATGTACTGTGTATGATAGTTGTTCAAGTTCAATAAAACATTTTTCTGGATTAAACTTTAACAGTATCTTTTTGTTATATTAAATGATTTTGCCCCTAAAAATAGTACATAACTTCCTTTACCTTGGTAGTATCATGAAATTATCCTTTAAATGAAAGGAAAAAAAAAAGAAACTATTTGGTTGGACAAATCCAGAGGTGATTTAGATGGTTAGGAAAACGTTTAAGGCAGGACTATAGAGATAATTTAGTTGAATCAAATAATATTTCCTAAGCCCTGCAATGTGGTTGGTATGGTGGTTGTCTCTGCCATTAAAGAACTTACATTCTGGGGCAAAGGGCAACTTACATTGCACAACATATGGACAATAAGTAAAACTACATGCAATTGTTTAAAAGCAATTTCAGGGTTTGGGTCCCAAACAAATGGGCAGAATCAATTCTAACTCTAACAGGAGTTGGTACTCGGTGAGAACCCAAATAAATATTTATGTATAATGTTGAGATACTCCCAATTTTTCTACAGTACAAGGAAAGGGAGGTATATGATATAGTATTTCATTTTAAGCAGCATGGTTGATTTTCTCATTCCATGGGAGTGATGATTTTAGAGGTAGTAATGTTATAAAGATGTAACATCACACTTGAGCAAAGCTTGATATCACTGTAGCTGGTCTGAGTGATTATCTTTAGCAAATGGAGGGTATTAGAGTCCTGGAAATAATCTATAGGCAGCTCACTCTGTGGCACAAAATATGTTATTGTATTGGATGCCATTTTAAATGACACAAGGACTCCCTAAAGGAGAACTTAAAAGCATGTAACATCTGCCTTCAATCATAGAAGTTGTTAGTGGAAATGAGTGAAAATTTGTTCCATGGCACACAACATGTCACTGAGTGTTCTCACTAATTGAAGGTTGTTGCCTAATGAGAGAAGGGAATGAAAGAGACAATGGCAAAAAGCAGGTAATTTGTCAATTACAAAGATTTGGTGTGCCCTCTGTAGAGTAATTTGATTATTTGTGGGTTAGATTGTTTTCTAGTTGAGATAACAATCCAAGAAAATTTCTAATTGATGGTTTATTCATTAAAATAGAGAGAATGTTTATATTTTTAATCTGTGGAAATCAGTCTTTTTATTAACCTTGGTAGGCTTATGTGAAACTTTATGAAATCCAAAACAAATCGTATCTAAAAGAAGCAATCCACTGTGAAAAATAGCTAAAATATAATCTTAAATTTAATAATATGTTTAGATCATAGACTTTTTATTCAGAAGCATTTTTTAAAAAAACAAGTCTTATCCCACTTATAGGTATAAACACACCTGAATCCACACCAAAAAGTCTCTATAAAATGTGAATAAGAATATTTTTCAGAAGTTTATCACTCAAATTTTAGAGAACACTTAGTAGTCATAGTTTTCTCTTTGTATTTTAAATATGGATTTATTTAAAATATAGGAAATTCTCATTAAAATCAGTTTAGTTAACTTTCATTATGTATGAGTGCATTGTGGGGAAGGATGAAGAAGAGGAGAAAAGAGGGGAGGAGGCAGAGGAGGGAGGGAGGTAGGGAGGAACAGAAGGAGAGAGGGAGGGAGAGATGCAGAGAGAGAGAGACAGAGAGAGAGACAGAGTCAGAGAGAGACAGAGAGACAGAGACAGAGAGACAGAGACAGAGAGACAGAGACAGAGAGACAGAGAGAGAGATTAGGAGCTTTATTTCTTACTCTCAAAACGTTTTTTTCCTTGAGAGGAAATGCCCCCAAGCAGTTCTAAGACAATAACTGTAAAGAAGGTGTAGAAGAAATTGTTAGAAGAAATTCCTTATGGGAAATTTCTTATAAGAATGAAATCACAGGTTCTGTTAAAAAAAAAAAAACAACTTGTGCCTACATGTGTAACATGAATAGGACTACAAAGTCAATGAATTGGGAGCATTGATATCTTCTTTGCCTGAAAAATAATATTTGCTTTCCAAAGGGTGTAGGAAAATGACAAATCTGAAACCCATATCCATTTGTCTAATAAAAATTATACTATTTCTAGAAAAAAAATATATCTTGATGATTATACACAAAAGAATTTCACAAGTATAGAAAGAAAAATATTATCTCCAGAGAAGTTTTATTTTATTTATTTTTCTAAGTAAGCATTATTCTCAGAAAAGATATAAATTGTTTTTTTTTCTATTTTCTTTTTTTAAATTAACTTTGGTTTATTTTTAGTATACATCATTCATTTCCACAAGATTTTGAGTTACAAATTTTCTCCCTGTCTTTCCCCTACCCACCACTCCAAAACAGCAATCCCACTGTATATCCCCTCCCTCAGTCTGCTCTCTCCTATATCCTCCCCCATGACCTCTCAGACTTTCCAGTAGGGCAAGGTGGATCTCCCTACCCCAGTGCCTGTTTATCTTATTCCCCAGTTGCATGTAAATAATAATAATAATAATAATAACTTTTTAAACATTTGATTTTAAAACTTTAAATTCCAGATTCTTTCCCTCCCTTTCTCCCTTGTCTCCCACCCCCAGTCAAAAGAGAAGCAATTCAATACAGGCCGTATATGTGTAGTTACGCAAAACATTTCCACAATGGACATATTGTGAAAGACTGACTATATTTCCCTCCATCCCATCCCTCCCCCAATTATTCTATTCTCTACTTTGTCCTTGTCCCTTTACAAAAGTATGTGCTTCTAACATAATTCCCCCCAACTTGCCCTCCCTTCCATCATTCCCCCTCTCATCCCCTTAACTCCTACTCTCTTTTAGGGCAAGAAACCCACTATGGAGTGTATGTCATTCCCTCCATAAGCCAAATTCAATGAGAGTAAGGTTGACCCATTCCCTTTTGCATACACACACACACACACACACACACACACACACACACACACATGGACATACGCACATTTATGTTCCCTTCAACTATCCTGTTACTGAGAAAAGTTTTATAAGTTACAATTATTGTTTTTCCATGTAGTCATGTAAATAGTTCAATTTTGATAAGTTTCCTATGTTTCTTTTCCCTGTTTTCCTTCTCATGCTTCTTGTATTTGAATGTCAGATTTTCTATTCAGCTCTGGTTTTTTTCATCAAGAAGGCTTGAAAGTCCTCCACCTCATTGAATGACCATGTTTTCCCCTGAAACATTATACTCAGTTTTTCTGGATAGGTGATTCTTGGTTTTAATCCTAGCTCCTTTGGTCTCCAGAATATCATATTCCAGGCCCTTCAGTCCCTTAATGTAGAAGCTGCTGGATCCTGTGTTATTTTGATTGTGTTTCCACAATATTCAATTTGTTTCTTCTTGGCAGCTTGTACTATTTTCTCCTTGATCTGGAAACTCCAGAACCTGGCTATAATATTCCTAGGAGATTTTTTGGGGGGAATCTTTTTCAAGAGGTAATTGGTGAATTCTTTCAATTTCTATTTTGCCCTCTGGTTCTAAAATATCAGGGCAATTTTCCTTGAGAATTTCTTGAAGGATGATTTCTAGGTTCTTTTTTTGATCATGGCTTTCAGGTAGTCCAATAATTTTTAAATTGTCTTTCCTGAATCTATTTTCCAGGTCAGTGGTTTTTCCACTGCCTTCTATTTTTTTCTTTTGTTTGGATTTGTTTAATAGTATCTTGATTTCTCATGAAGTCATTAGCTTTCATTTTTTCCAATCTGAATCTGAAGCAATTATTCTCTTCAGTGAACTTTTGAAATTCTCTTTCCATCTGGCAAATTCAGCTTTTTAAGGCCTTCTTCTCCTCATTGGTTTTTTGAGCCTCTTTTGCCGTTTGAGTTAGTCTATTTTTTTTAAGGTGTTATTTTCTTCAGTCAGGTTGTTGACTCTCTTTTCATGACGTTCTTGCATCATTCTCATTTCTCTTCCTAATTTTTCCTCCACTTCTCTTACTTGATTTTTCAAAATCATTCTTGAACTCCTCCATGGCCTGTAACCAATTCATATTTTTCTTGGAAGCTTTTGGTGCAGGAGTTCTGACTGTGTTGTCTTCCTCCTGTTCCATGCTTTGATCTCCCCAAAAAAGGAATCTAAAGTTGGATGGCTGTACTTGCTTTGCTTTATTTGCTTGCTCATGTTGCCAGTCAATTACTTGACTTTTGAGCTCTTTGTCACAGTAGAACTCTGTTTCCATAGCAGAGAGCTTTGTCTCAAATCACTGGGGTTTTCACAGCTACTGGCACTTTTAGGAGGGCCTTTTCATTTCTTATATACTGATATTGAAATATTATAATTCCTTAATTGTTTCATAATGTCTGTTAACTGAAAGGATACCTTATAGAATTCCAATGAGAACATGTTTTAGTACGTATTGTTTTCCAAGAACATGTGAATATTAAAATGTCTTTGAAGAAGCATTATGAATAATGAATCAATATTTTGTACTGATATATTAAAATGATGCCCTCATGTGAGTTTTGCTAAACTTTATCTTGGAAACCAATTTGGGGATTGGTTACAGAAAGGTGGTCTTCTGAGTATACAATTTGGATTCAGTATATGAATATACATTCATACCTTCCATTAACATTGCAATCAAGTGAGAGAGTCTCATTCAATCTTATTCTCATAGTATTCTGACTGAAATACTGACATTCATTTATATATAATTATTTCTACTCTTGGCTTCAGGCCAAAGGTAACAACTAAAATGGTATTATTTTGTCATTTACTGCGGAAGAGGTTGGGGAATATGTAATCAAAAGTCTCTCTCTTTGGTCAAAATCCTTAAATGCATGTAATTTGAAAAAAAAATAGACCTATATTTAAATCATTAAACTTAAAAAGAATACCTGTTGATATCATCAATTTTTGAATATCCAATTAATAGCTGAATAACATAGTCCTTGATTTAAAAAAAATCAATTTACAATTGTTAAGATTAACTGGACAGTGATTCAAATTCTCTTTTATTCATGAGTTCCTATGTGGGGTAAGTGATAAGAAACATGTGCCAACAGTTTTAGGTCACCAGGGATGCATTTATAGCTGTGGTTTTGGAGAATTAATATAAATCCCTGAAGACCTTCTATCAGGGAATGACTTGGGCACTAGGGAGGTTGCCATAGTCTTGAAGCTGCCGAGGACACATCATTCTCGTTCCTTGGTTCCTTGAAATTGCTAAAAGCTTGACCATGTTTTCCCTGAAATCACACACCATCTCCCTGGAAATTTCTGATTGAAACCTCCACTTGGAATCTGATTCTCTTATTTTCTTTCAGGTTATTTGTACTCCCAGTATGAAGCATAGTGCATTTCACATGGTTGCTGCTTAAAAAAAAATTATTGAGCATAATAGGATGGCATTGAATTCTTCACCAGACTTGAGTCCCTATTTCATTTCAGGGAAAAGTGAGTCCCTATGACAACTAGCTTCTATTTGCTAAGTGTTCTATAATTACACAGCATTTTATGTTCATTTTCTTTCAATCTGATTTGATCAAAACTATGCTTGGGATGGTGATGGGAAACAATCATAGCAATAAGCTCACAGATGCTCATTTTTATGGCAGAGCAAAAAATCTGCTCTTATAATGAATGGGTCAATAGCATGAAGCAGCAGCAGTATAAAAGGAACAAATAGAGGCTGCATTTCAAATAATTCTACACGTTTTCTTCTTAAAGCCCTGAAGACCAGAACTACTGGGGAGTAATTTTGGCCATATTACTAAACCAGTCTGTCTTATAATTAATCCCAGAAGAGAACCCCGAATAAGCTTCATGTTTTTTATTAACCAATAACCTTTGGATCATGGCATGTATCCCTTCTTTTTCCATTTTTAAAGCTGATTAACATTTACAAAATTTCTATAAGCCTTGTTGGATCATACGTTCTGCATAATGGAGTCTATTTACAAGAGTGGGTGCTAAATTCTTACTTAAATGATTTTTTTCAAAATGATAAATATGGTTTCATTTATTTTAATGACATTAGAATTCTAGAATCCATATAAGGATATGTAATTTCATTTTTAAATGTGTTTTTGCAACATAGTATGAAAACTCTTTTCAAGGAAAAGAGAATTCATTAGTGCCATTCATTAAAAATATGTCTCTTACCACAGAGGTTTCTGATTCATGGTCCTGTACTTTCTTCAAAATGATTTTGCTATTAGTTTCAATATATTAGGTTTTATTTTATTTCTAATAATATGAATGTGTTACTAACAAACATATTTCTTCTAAATTGTAGTTTTTTAAGATCATATTTATCTTCAATTTTTAAATGGCCTTCTAAAGGAAAGGCATTTTAGTATAAAGTTAATGTGCTTAGTTTTGTGTGTACTATGAGATTTTAAAAGTAGTTCGAATGACTGTGTTATTAGATAGCAAATATATTTATTTTCAAGTCTCCATATATAAGCATAATGCAAATTACAAGCAATCAAAGACATCTCCAAATTGCAGTTGTTGTTGTTGTTGTTTTAAATTTTTACCAGATAAAATTTTTTACATTTTATCTGACTCCCCATGAGTAACTACCATCAACTTATTTCCAAGCACACTATTGGGATACATTGGAAATTTCTTTTTGAAGCGAATCTGTGAATTCATTGGTTTAGGGAAGGAAGAATGAGGAAACTCCCACTACCCTTATAGAT
Organism: Pseudochirops corinnae; assembly: GCA_028646515.1. Lineage (NCBI taxonomy): Eukaryota > Metazoa > Chordata > Mammalia > Diprotodontia > Pseudocheiridae > Pseudochirops > Pseudochirops corinnae. The sequence continues at coordinate 30,693,125 of CM053587.1, forward strand.
CAACAATTTCTCTGCAATTTTGTTACAAAGATTTTCCTGGACTACAGAGAAGTAAAGTGACTTGCCTAAAGTCATACAATCAGTATGTCAGAAGAAAGACTTCAACTAGAACGTTTCTGACTCTGAGGTCAATTCTCTAACCATTACCCAGCTATCTGGAATTTATTGTATTATAAAGCTTGTATATACCATAGTATATAAACATGAAGCAATGTCAGTATAATATAATGAAATATTACAATGTATGTGATAGAGGAAACTTTCCCATCTCCCACATCCCTGAGTCCCTTCACCAAGGAAGATACAGGAAACCTTTTGTTATGCATTCTTCTCAGGGTAGCCAGAGAATGTTTTTACTCTCAACCAACAATAACAGTCTACCTGATAACAGATGTCTAAGGAGGCCCTGGACCTAGAATTACAGGCTAATAATAACTCATTCATATAAATTTCAAGTTCTTTCCACACAATACTCTGATATGAGTAGTACAAGTATCATTATCCCTATTTTATAGATAAGAAAACTGAGGCTTAGAAGGGGATAATTGATCTAAATGAGAGAGCACTTTAAAACAAAAGAAGACTCTGTAGACAACAGAGAACGCAATCTCCCTTCTTTCTTTCAGACTAGCCTCTACCTAGCCGTAGCAATTATGATTGTCTGTTGGCTACCAGACAGATACTTTTCTTAGATTTTGGAGAATGAGGAAAAGGAGGGAAAGAAGAAAAAGGGGGAAACATGTTATAAACTATAGTGCTGTCACTGTTGGATTATTGTTCTCTGTGGGGAAGCAAGGCTTTGAAAGCGAGGTAGGAGCCCTAAATGAAAGAGCTTAGGGAGGTGAAATGTGACAGAGACCCAAAGTCCATTACTTTTCATTTTCCCAGAGAGACTGGGTTTCTGAATTGAAAGCCATAGTTAATTATCTGGCATTGTTACCAGGTATATTGCATTTTACTTTCTTCTATTCATATATAAATTTCAAGTGTAATGTTTTGAGGGTTTTTTTGTTAATGGCTCAGCTACTTAAAATGTCTCTCCATTTTCCTTCTTTCTACCTCAAAATGTCTCCATTACTATAGCTTCTTTTCCATCCTAGAATTGCTCTGTGCCTGCATTCATCTTCCTGCTGTAAGGAACAGGTTTATAAGACTAAAACCTTCCATCTGTGACCTTGATCCCACCATCTCCTACATCCTCCATGACCTTATTGCATCAATTGCTACATTTTCCTCCTGTGGTCTCATGTATTTTTCTTTATACCTTCTGATAATAAACATGCTACATTTTCCTTATCCTAAAAACAAATGGAAAACCTTTCCTCAAATAGACTTCTTCTTCTACCGATTGTCTTTTGCTTCCCTTCCCTGCATTGTAAAACTCGAAAGAGAAGGGTCACAGAGTTTGAGGGAACCTCAGACATCATCTTGTCCTTCTGTACCTGTATAAGAATCCCCTTTACCACACATGATAAGTTGTCATCTAATCTTGACTTGGAGATGCCCATGACTTTCTGAAGGAAACTATTTTGCTTTCAGTTAGCTCTAATCATTAGGAATTTTTTTTTTTTATTATATCAGACCAAAATCTGGGTATTGACACCTTCCAACCAATGCTCTTGTTTGGTCCTCCATTAGGGGCCAAGTAGAACAGTTTTAACTGTTTCGCCAAATGATTACTATCCTGTTAAGTCTTTTCTTTTATAATTTAAACAATTCAAGCCCCTTGATAATTTCAAGAATTTAAAGTCCCTCCCCCTATCCTACTTATCTTACTCCAGATGTGCTCCAGTTTACCAATGTCTTTTCTAAACTTATTTTTAGCAAGTGGAATATCAATACACCAGAAACTATTACCTCCTTCATTATGTCAACTTTTCTTAAGGAAATCTAAAGGTGAAATAATGCTTTTTGAAGCTATCACATACTGTTGTCTTGTATTGACTTTTCAGTCCATTAGAACTACAAGGCCTTTTCCACACAAACTGTTGCCTAGCCAAACCACAGAACCATGTATTTATTAATTTAAAAACCTGAATACAGAGCTTTATGTTTCATTCTCTTAAATTTCATCTTGTTAGATTCATTCTTTCAGAATGATCATGTTGTTGTTATTCAGTATTTTTCAGTCATGTCTGATACTATGAAACACCCTTTGAGGTTTTCTTGGCAGAGATACTTGAGTGGTTTTCCATTTCCTCCTCCAGCTTGTTTCACAGATGAGGAAACTGAGGCAGATGGGTTAAATGATTGCCCAGAATCACAAAACTAGTAAGAGTCTCAGAAACGATTTGAACTCAGAAAGATGGGTCTTCCTAACTCCAGGCCGATACTTTATCCACTGTATTATGTAGCTGCCCAGTACTAACAGCAATATTGAGTACTATGCTCAAATGTTTTGTGATCCTGATTTTAAACATTAAAAATAATTCCCTAAAGTGAAACAGAAATTTTTTTCAATAACAAACTGAAGTACACATAGTAAAAAGATAGTCACAGAGTCATGGCAGTATTTCAAAATAACAGTAGAACAGTCTTGCTAATATATTGACTAATTGTCAATAGTCTATCTATAAATTTTAATAATAGAGAGATGTCTAAGCTTCAGAGAAGATAAATAATTTGCCATGGTCGCGTAGTAAGTATCAACCTCTGACTTTCAACACAGGTCTCTCTGATTCCAATTCTAACCCTCCAACCACTATGACATGCTGCCCTCAAACTAAAAAGAAAAAATCAAGTAAACGAACTTCTGAGGAAAGGCAGTTGCCAGGTGTGAAAAGAAGATTAGAGAACTTTACATAAAAATGTAGAAGCTTAAAAAATCCTCTACATGTTTCATTTAAGTGGAAGAAAAATGACTTGTTTTCTGGGAAGTGGTCCAAATTTAAATGCCAGTACCATTGCCCTTACTTTTTTCCATTTAGTTTTACCTTTCTTCCTCTTTCCCTTTCCCCTTACTCCATGATTTTCTTATTTTGAGTGAAATTGGTGTTTGTTGGGGGTTTGAGAGGGATGAGAATTGTGTCTGTGTTTTATTTTATTTTTTGGTCTGGATTTGATTCTGATTTCATCTATGTAGAGAGTTCCCAGAGGAAAAACCCTATAGCAATGTAGACTGAACCTTAATGTGGTAGAGAAGAGTTGTCTTGGGCACTAAGATGTGACATGCCCAGAGTAACGCATCCATTATGTGTGAGAGAAGAGATTTGAACCCAAAGCATCATGAATCCAAGATGAGTTCCCTAAATACTATGCCATGATGTTTCTCATATATATATATGTGTATTTATATCAGAAATGTCAAAATACAAGGTCTTTGGACTGCATAAAACCCACAATGGTCCTGAGTGCAATCCAAAACAGATTAAAATGTACTTGGAAAATATTTAACAAAATAAATAAAAGATATAATAAAACATAGGTAATATTGCATTTTAAAACTAAGTCAATATGCAAAATGCAGACATTTTTATGCACCATTTAGTGACCCCTAAATCTATTTAAGCTTGGCTCCTGTGATTTATATCTTTTGTCTAATTTTCTATTTATCTCTCAATTTCTGTCTCTATTTCTGTCTCTTTCTGTATCTCTATTTGTATCTCTGTTTTTCTGCCTCTCAATCTCTGTCTCCATGTCTGTGTTTGTGTGTGTTAAGAGAAGCAAGGAAGAAGCATGCTGTAGTGGATAGAAAGACAGAAGTCAGGACAAAGTGGACACAAGGCCCACCTGTGACACATACTGACTGTGACTCTGGGCAAGTCACTTAACCTCTAAGTTCCCTAGGCAATTCTCTTATTGTACTGTTGCAAAGCAGGTATTAATCAGTACTGTGCATTCCCCAAACCAACCAAATCATTAATCTGATCCAAAATTATGTCTGTATGTAGATAGAGATAAACACAACCCACACAAACGTATATAAATATATGCATACAACATATATGTACATGCATGTATACAACTCTATGCATATATACACATAACTATACTCAAGCTGAAGTATATATAGTATATGTATATGTACTATATATTGCATATTTACCATTCCTTTTTTGTTGTTAAGATTTTGGCTGGGGGACCTATGGAAGGCAGAGTGTTTCAATCATTCGCCTGCTGTTACATTTTACATCTGCCACGCCCTCCCTTTTTTTAGTGCTGGCAATGGTCTCCATGGCAACCACAGGCAGCTCTGCTGTGGAGGGTGGCAGGAACCACAGAAGCAAGGAAAGAATGAACCAGGCCTTCAAGAGTCCCTTCTAGAAAAGGGCATCAATGATCTGTGGACAGGAAAGGAAGGGGGAACTATGATATTAATTTGAAAATTATAGCATAGTTGAGAAATTCATAAGGGACCCCCATCTCTTTTAAGCACTTAGCAAATTATAGCTACTCAAACATAGCACAATTGTGCAATTCTTTGCTTAATTTGGCTCTGCTGCTCCATCTGCCTAGAGATAGAGGGGTCTGGGATTCTCAAGAAAATATTGGGTGTGCTGATAATCTTGGAGTAAAGGAGAGATTCATGACTGTAGGAGGCAGCCACGTGAAGCTGTTGGAATGCTTGAAACTGTTAATGTTCTAATCAAATAAACTGATCAGCAGAGAAGATACCATATCCTGTGACCATGAGATCTTAAATCATAATCTGCTAAAAGACTATCTTTAAGAGCCCAAGGAGTGATAACTAGTTATTGCTCTCACTATACATTCTTTTAAGAAGCTATTGGGTACGATAATCTTCAATTGGAGATTGAGGATGCTGTGGTCTCCTCTTCCTTTTTTGCTCCCAGTCCTAGCTTCCCAGAAGGTGTGGAGTTTGCTTGCTCAGTCTTTATTTCTTGGCCTGTCTGGTCACACTGCTCTTCCAGAGTTCAGCTTTTTTCTAGGGAGAATACGAAGAAGGCAATTGAGGAAAATCAGCCAGATGATAATATCGGTAGGGGGAAAAACAGGATTTTTAAAAATCAGATGCAAATCAATAAAATTGGATATTGAATGAAAAATATGTACGATAAGGCTAATTTTCATTAGGAGTCCTTTACCTTGTGTTTATTACAAAATTATCAACCAGATGCTGTTGTAAAAATGAAGCTACATATACACACATACAAATATACATATTCACACATACACACATATAATTCGCATATATACACAGATATATATGCATGTATATATACATACCTATACATGTGTATACATACATATACACGCTTTTGTGTGTATAATAATAGTATTAGTGACCATAATTGCTTCTGAGTCTTTTGTGATGAGAAGACTAGAAAAATGTGAAGCTATTTTGTGAGTCTTTTGCATTCATTTCTGATAACTACAAGCACTGCCTTTTGAAAGAAAATTTTTGAGTGTAATGGAATTCCATCATCTCTGAATCTTATCTTTTTTCTTACACACACACACACACACACACACACACACACACACACACACACACAGAATTCCTTTATCTGATTCTTCAAAGTCTCGGCGTTTCTTAAGTATCATTAAGAGATGTGTTTTTTGTGTATTATATGTACTGTATATATAGATAGATAGATAGATAGATAGATAGATAGATAGATAGATAGATAAATAGATGGATAGATACACACACACTCACACATAGATTACTATATATACACATAAATATGTGTGTATATCTATATTTATATCTATATATACTTCCTCCTTTCAATTTAAAACACAAAATATTGTGAACATATTTATAGTTAAAGAAAATTTCTATAGCCTGGAAATATATTATTTCAAAATGTTCAAAAAGAATTATTTTAAATTCAAGGAACATTAGACCTGGAGGTACTGTAGATATGATCTATTATGGTAATAAAGATATGGATACTGTTACAACTTGAAAATCAGACATCTGAATCATTTTTTAAACCTCTAAATCAGGTAGTTTTCTTCCTTGAGAGGCTGTGCAAGTTTAGGGGAGTAGAGATATAGTGCCTTGCTTTGGGTTAGAAAATTTCAGTTTCTTGCCCTGATTCTGACACATACCAACTATGTGATACCAGGCAAATTATTTAAACTCTTAGCTCCCCAAGACACACTTGTATAAGACTATAACTAACAGATAAATCACAGCTGTGTCTTGGAGTATAGGCAAGGGCTCCATTCCAGGAGTCCCTCATGGCAATGAAATTACTTGTCTTGCCATACCCAAAGGCAATGAAACATATACATTTTCACCTATATCATATCAAAACATGTTGATGATTGATTGTTTGACCACTACTTTTAGCATTATTTTTCTTTGAACATTTGGCATGAGCTAGCTCTTTTAAGTCTGATTGGAAAGGAAGCTAAAAAAAAAAAATTAAGCATTCAACTTATATCTTCAATCCTCAGTAATATTTCCTCAACAGTCTATGATTAGTTTTGCAATAAGCTTCTATCAAAGACAAATTGTTAGGTTGTTTTTATCACTAATATTGTTTCCCAAAGCTCATTTCTGGACTTATTCACACATCTTTATACTTCAGAAAACAAAACAGAAAAGAAGTTGCTACTGATTACAGATGATAAAGTATGATAAAGCAGGTGGCTGTTCTAACTTCAATCAACCCAAATTTATTAAAATCTCTTTTGAGTAATGCACTATTTAAGGAACTTGGGAAGATAAACAGTTAAGTACTATGTGCCCTGGGTCAAGAAAGAATTCAAATTCTAGGAGAATTTCTCTTCCATACATTCATATGGTACCCAGATATGAGACTTTTTCTAAAAGTCTCAGTGCTGTTTTAAATTTTAATAGCTTAAAACTACACTTTGGGAAGCCCTGTATGATATGAATTTAAATAGCAGAAAACAGGAGTATTTACGAAGTGTATGAACAAATGAAAGAGGTGATTTCCACCTGTGAGTGGGTGTGGTGTGCTGTGGGGAGCCAAAGAATCTGAAAGGAGAAGGAATTTGAACTGGTGGTTGAAGGCAAGGTATGACCTAAAAAGAAGGAAATGTATTTGGTATGGGTTTGGAGGGTGCTAGTGAGGGTCATTCCAGATGCAGAAAATTAATGAGCTACTTTAAGTGCCCAAGGTGGTCCAACTAGGCTCCTAGGTTATCTCTAACTTATATTGTTAATGAGATGCTAAATGACTATATTATGTTGCTTTGTGTCCTTGGGACAAAGTTTCCTGCTTGTAGGAGGAATTAATGTTTGATGAAAAATAGACACTTCCTTAATTTACCTGGTTCTACTTCAGTTCTTTTATATTTTTTTAATATCTTAGACCTTGCAGGACTTCTGGGAAGGTAAAGGCAATCTGCTTGACAGGCACTTTTAATTGCTTAAAAGCATATAATTGAGTAAATAGGGGAAAAGGGTTTAGTGACCAAAGGGTGCCTTTCTGACCCTTGGCCATGTACTTAGATCTATAACTTTAGGAAGTTGTGAAGTTTCAGGATAGACATCAGGGTCTTCTCTAGAACCCACTTAAGCCCTACTACCAGGGTACATTCAGAAGTTTATAGGCATTTTTCAAACCAATTCTTATGCTGGAGAATATAACTTTATTGTAGTAATGTCTTAGGTATAAGCACCAGTTCTAGAAGAGATACTTGCATTCTTAGCATACTTCCTAGCACATAGTAGACATTTGGTAAATACATACTGAGTTATTGAACTGTCTGAATTTCAGCTTCAACATGTAAAATAAGACCTCTTCTGTCTTCTCCAGTGACCGACTTTGCTTCAGCTCCAGAAGGCTATGGTTAGCGGTGGCTCAGGTAGTAATACTGAAGAAGAGTGTGTGGTATAGGTTATGGAATAGGAACAACTCAGGTCTGAAAAATCATTGACTGTTCAGAGAATAAGAAAAATGAAATGGATATGAATAGTTTGACAATTGCCTGGCATAGGAAACATAAAAATAGTGCTCAGTACTATACTTGGCATACAGTACGTGCTTAATAAATGTCAATTAGTTGATTGATTGACATGCAGTGTAGCAATCAGTATTTGATTATACTTATGTGTTATGTCTCTATTTGTGATATTTTTCCCACTGGAAAATAATATTCAAAAATGTCAAACAAAATTTCAGAGAAATAATTCTGTGAAATTTTTAATATTCCCTTTGTGTAGCTTCCTAAATTATTTTGATTCATTAGATTCCTCAAAATATGAAGCAATATAAT
>CM053587.1:30701784-30712445 GCA_028646515.1 Pseudochirops corinnae
ACTCATGGTTCTTCAGACCATGAATTTTTTTAAATCTCTGTGGGGCTCTGCTTCCAGAAGGGAAAGCTCTGTCCCAAATTGCTGGGGTCCTCCCGGCTGCCGTAGACTTCTGGCTGACTGGATAATGAAGACTCCAAGACCGAGGCCCTAGACGACGATCCAGATTCAGGCCGCTCAACGCGAGAGCACTGGTCTGAAAACAATCTCTCAGTCCCCCTGCTTTTTGCAGGCCAAGGGCGGGAAGCTACAACACAGAGGCGGGTGCAAAACCTCTGCCTTTCGCTTTTCCACTCTGGAGACCTTTCCACCGGAGGTTTATCTCCCTCTTTCATAATCCCCACTCGGGTAGCTGGTGCTAATCCCCCCTTCTCGCAGCTGGTGGTAATCCTCTGCTCACCTGAGAGCTTTTGAGAGCTTTCTCTGCACCTCCCGCCCGGCTGCCCCCAGGGCACAGCCGGGGCTTCAGGCCAGGCTGGTTTCGGTTTGCAGTGCTGATATGGTTCCTCGTAGCCGAGCTGACTTTAGTGGGAAGTATCTGTGTGCGTTTTTGAAGTTCTAGGTTGGTCCAGAGTCCTATTCCATGGGTATTTTGGGGTGGCTATGTGAGAGCTGCGATATATTGCTGCTGCTACGCCACCATCTTGGCTCTGCCCCCTCTGTCAATTACCTTTTTGACCCTCATCTCTTATTTTCCTTTTACTCATACATTTACAAGAGCAATGGCATGGACGAGGAAAAGTTAAAGTGTGATGGCTCTCTAGATTCAGGAAGCAAAATTGTAAGCTCAGAGGTTTCATTTTATTGAGGTTGGAAACCAGCTATTACTTATAGACTTGATCGTCCCTATTGATCAATATGGGATTTTGACCTACTCTGTTTCCAAACTGTGCCAGTCCATCTACCCATAGGCCCCCTGGAGATCTGCCACTGGGGGATCATCACATTGATGCCAAACAGTGTGGCCACTCAATGGGCATAACCAACTGTAGGTCAGAACTAGAACTCCAGTGCTCAAGAGATCTACCAGCCTTGGCTTCCCTGGTGTTTGGATTTTCAGGTGAGTTCTACCACACCCACCTAATGATTTTTCATCTAAAATTTAAACTACAGGTAAATATAGAAAAGTTCTCAGTTTATCCACACCATTATCCAATTCTAACACCTTTGAGCATGTACGTTAGTCACTATGATTTGGAACTATTTCATAATGATCCTAAATATTTTCCTCACTTTTGTTGGTACTGCATAAAAAAAGATAGCAGCCATGTTGTGGAAAATGTATCAGCATTTCTTAGGTAACTGATGTGATGACTCATTCCTCTGTCTTCCCTAGTTGTCCTAGTTGCTGTACTTATAGTTCTTCCCCTTGCCTACACCTGGAATAATCTCATATCTTCTGTTCATATCATCTTTTCTTCATTTCTATGGCCAATGTCTCATTGGGTTTTATTTACCACTCTATCAGTTCAAGTATAGGGCAATAGAATCGACACTACATGGTATTTAGCAAGTCGTTTCACAAAATTATTTTCTAAAGATAAAAATACAGGGAAACCATTAATTTGTCAACTAGTAGGATTTTATAATGATAAACTTAAGAAAAGTAGTTTAACACTTTAGAAGACACTCTAATTCCCAACTTTGTGCCTCCATCAGATCTGTTATCTGCACTTGTTTCCTATGTTACATTAAGAATAGTTTCATAATTTACCTAACTGTTCCCTGAAACTTCCACATATCTAATCCAGTCCACAATGATTTTCTTTTAATTCTTATAGCACTCTATACTATGAATCATAAGGCTGAACATTTGATTGTGTACTCCATTTTTCTGCTTATTTCATGTATTCACTTTCTAGAGGGCAGAGAATAAACCCTCTATTCTATATCATCTAGCTCAGCTGCTTGATTCATAACTGCTAGATTTATATACCTCTACTAGAATGAGTTTCCCCCCAAAGACACAAACAGCTAAGCTATTTTGATAATCCTATATTACAGAGAGATCACATAACATTAATTTAAAGGAGATTACTCTGTTCCGTATCTACAGAAAAAAGATGAGTCATAAAAATAGTAGGCAATTAAAAAATATATTCAAAGATATACCACTTGAATGCATGCATACTTTAAACAAAGATTTACTAACAAGTCCATAGAAATTCAGTACAGCTTTAGAAAAAAAAAATGTCTCCAGGGGATGCCACCAAAATTTAATATCTACCATAAACAAGAGTGATATCAGTCAAAATTAGTAGCATTATTATTCTTTTGTTTAAAAGAGATGTGCCAATACAAATGTTATGTGATGCATATCTACTGGGATGTGGGGGAAAGAAAAGCTCAATTAAAGCATCCTACAGCTAAAAGAACTCTCATCACCAATTAGGAAAAGGCCAGAGCAATGAATGTCAGTAAGCAATTTCTTCTCAGACTTTAGAAGGAAAGATTTTTTAAAGCCAAAGGCTCCTATGAAAAATGTACTGCCTTGTGCCCTTTGTAGCTGAAATCTAGAGGCTATAAGCAGGTTAGGCTCTTGTGAACTTAGCTGTTTCAAGACAAAATGTTTAGTTACTGCTTGTTACTGTGAATCACTCCATTTTGAAAAAGAAAAAACAGAATGGAATAGATGGGGAGGACTGAGTGTAACCCATGGGCTTATACTCTATAACATGACTACATAGGCTTATGATATTTTTATTTGAATAAAATTTGGATATAGGATATCTTGATAATTAAATAAAATAAATGTTTTATGTTATGAAGATTTTGTTGTGATATGCTTATTTGCCAAGGATGTCAGAGAGAAGATTCCTGTACGGAATGGTACCTTTGATTAGATTATCTTTAAGAACTTTCCTGGTTCTAAAATTCCAAAACTGTATTAAAAAGAGTGCTAAAATGTATATGTACAAATTATGCATGGATCAATTATATGTGTTTATATGATATATGTAATATATGATGCAAGGAAATAGTCTGAGAAATAAATGTGACAAAGCTTATTCTGTACACAGAAGATTTGTACTGAAATAAATTGGAGCAATATGCAATGAGTAACTGGCAGAGAGGAAAATCAACAAATAGACCAATTATTTAAAATAATAATGTATCAGGCCCATTATGAAAGTCTGCTTAATGAATGCATTTTAATTTTTAGTCAGACTATTTTTTGTCTCTAATTTCATCAAATTCAAAAACATCCCACCTACACAGCTGACAAAACTCACTGAGTAAGAATGTATCAACAACTCATTAGCAGACTGAAGGAGATAAAGTCTTGAAACGTGCATTGTTTATAACATGTCTCTACTAAGACCCATATTGTATAAGTGGTATCTAGCCAAGATGCGTAAACATTTAGGTTCAGTATAAATAACTGGTTTCTTCTCTACCCACTCACGTTAAAACTCAACCTTTATATAAGGACAGTACCAGAAATAAGACAATAATTCAATTTTATTACCCTTTCCAAAATATTTTATTAGAGCTACAAACCAATGTGCCAACTACAAGGGGGGATTTTATATGCACATCTTGTCACTAGCACCCAGAACAATTGAAAGCTCCTGACTTATAGCTCTGTTCAATGGTTTTTGGCAGTCAGAAAGCTAAGGACAGAATGTGAGGAATATTACTTAGTGGAGTTTATCATTTAATCTAGGTAGCAGTGGTGCTACTTTACATATCTGATCACTCAGTCCTGAAATAAACACAACCTATTAAAGAACTCAAATATAGTGTCTGGAAGGATAAATTCTGCCTTACCTTCCTTTTATAGTTGCTTGAGGTATCAAATACTAACATAGATTTAAAATTTTAACAGGTCTTTGACCAGGTTTCAGACCAAAGTCTAAAACAGTTGAATTACTTTGGTACTGGATGGACTTTGTTATAAATACAAACTGAGAAATCATAAACAAAGGGTAAAGATAAAAAATCATTTTTCTACATGGGCAAGTATAAAGATATGGTTTCTTCAGGATTAAGTATTAAAATATTAACAAGTATTATTTAGCATATTTACAAATTAGCTAAATGAGTTAATAAAAACAGATCTTCCAAATTTACTAATAAAGTTTTTCAATATAGTAAAATGATAAGATGATGAGATCAACAGGAACCTCTTGTGTGATGATGTTAAAGGACATAAGAGAAGCATGCAAAATTCAATGCAATTAAGTTTCAGAAGCAACACTTAGGATAAGGTACAGTATAATGGAAAGATAGCTGGACTTGGAAACATCAGAGACATGGATTCAAATCTGATTTCAAATAGTATTTGCTGCATAACTGTGGACAATTCATTTCCTCTTTCTAAGCTGCAGTTTCTTCATCTATAAAACCATAGATAATAGTACTAATGTCACAGGGTTAAAGTGTTGAGAGGGTTTTGAAAACCTTAAACTTCTACATAAATGTTATTGTTAATGATACCCTGAACACCACTACCCTTACTAAGACACTTATAAAATAGAACCCAAACTCTTTCAACAAAATTAATGGATCATTAATGCTCAAACTTGCCACATATATTCCTAACACCTGGATCATGCTATTACAAAAGCTTACTGAAAACAATGATTCCTTAAAAAAATTGTAATTGGGCAAATGGAAACCAATGACACATCAAGAAACAATAAAACAAAGTCAAAAGAATGGGGGGGGGGAAGTGAAATATCTAATCAGTAAAACAACTGACCTGGAAAATAGTTTGAGGAGAGACAAATTAAATATCACTAGACTGACTGAAAGTAATGATCAAAGAAAAAGCCTAGATATTACATTCTAGGAAACTATAATATAAAATTACCCTGGTATCCTAGAACAAAACAATAATATTACTATTGAAAAAATTCACCAACCACCCCTAGAAAAAGATCCCCAAATGAAATTTCTCAGAAATAGTGTAGCTAAATTGTAGAGCCCCCAAGTCATAGAGAAAGCCACGAGGAATAAATCATTCAAATACCATGGAGTCACCCCCAGGATCATGAAGGATTTAGCAGCCACAACAATAAAAAAGCAGAACACTTGGAAAATTATATTCCCAAACAAAGGAGCTAAATAATCAAGAATAAAGTAAAATAAAGAATAATCCTTCTGGGGAAAAAATAAATATTTATTGATCTAGAGGACTTTAAAGAATTCCTGATGGAAAGACCAGAGCTGAATAGAAAATCTGCCTTTCAAATACAAAACTCAAGAGAACTATAAAAAGGTAAACATGAGAGGGAAATCATATGGGACTCAATAAGGCTAAACTGTTTACATTCTTACGGGAAAATGGATATGTTACTCATCAAAACTTTATAATTATTAGGTCAATAAAAAAGTACTCAATATAGATACAGAGAAGAAGAAGTCAATTATTTTGGGATGATCTTGAAAAAAATGAACAAGTGAAGAAAGAGGAATGCACTAAAGGTAGGGGAAAGGAAGAGGAAGAATGGGGGAAATTATCTTATATAAAAGAGGTGTGCAAGGAAAAGTTTTTATAGTGGAGTGGAAATGGGAGGAGGCTGGTAAGCAATGCTTGAATCTCACTCTTATGTGAATTTATTCAGAGAGGAAGAATATCTATCTAAAGTCAGTTGGATATAGAAATATATCTTACCCAACAAGGAAGCAGGAGAGGAAGATGATAAATGAAAGAAAGAGTGATAAAAAGGAGAGCAGTTTAAGAGAGGGAAGGATTAGAAGCAAAACAGATTTTTGAGGAGGGACAAAGTAAAAAGAGAGAAAAGGAGAAATAGAAGAAAGGAAGATGGAATGAAATGCATAGTTAGTAAACATAACTGTGAATGTGAATGGCATGACATCACTCATAAAATAGAAGCACATAGCAGAATGGATTAGAGACCAGAATTCAACAATATTTTGTTAAAAAAAAAAACACACTTGAAAAAGACATACACAGAATGACTTCCTGGAGCAGTCTCCATTACTTTTCCACTGAAGTAAGAATGGAAGGAGTAGAAATCGTGATCTTAGACAAAATAAAAAACTGACTTAGTTTAAAGAAATAAAGAAAATACATCTTGCTAAAAGATACCATAGAGAATAAAATAATATCAATTATATACACACAAAGAGAGATATATGTAGATATGTAGATATACACACATGTATATGAGTGTGCATATATGCATATTTGCATATATAGGTACGTATGTGTGTGTATGTACATACATATGTATGTATGTATGTATGTATGTATGAATCAAATTCCAGAGCATCCAAATTCTTAAAGGAAAAGCTGAGTTATAGGATGAAATGGTAAAACTATATCAGTGGGAGACTTTAACTTTCAATTCTCAGAGTTAGATAAATCTATTCATAAAATAAATAAGAAAGAAGTCAAGGAGATGAATAGAATTTTAAATAGATATGATAAACTTCTGGAGAAAGTTGAATGGGAGTAGAAGGTAGTATACCTTTTTTTTCTGAGCTTTACATGGCACTTTCACAAAAGTTGAACATGTATTAGGGCATTAAAAACCTCATAAACCTGCATAAAAATTAAGTGCACACTTTTAGATCAAATGCAATAAAAATACATTCTATAATGAGCTGTGGAAGCATAAATTGAAAATAAATTGAAAATGAAATGATAGAATCCTAAAGAATCAGTGGATCAAAGGACAAACCATAGAATCAGTCAGTAATTTCAAAGAGATTGATAACAATGAGAAAACAGCAAAATTGTGGGATGCAACTAAAGCATTATTTAGAAGGAAAAAATTATCTCTAAATATATACCTCAAAAAAAAAGAAAAGAATTGATTAATGAATTAGTCATACACCTTTAAAAAAACTAGAAAAAGAATGAAAAAAATCACCAATTAAATACCAAAATGGTAATTCAAAAAATTAAAGGGGAGATTAATTAAATTAAAATGAGGAGTTGGTTTTCTGGGGGAAAAAAAACAAAATCAATAAAATATTGGTTAATTTGATTTAAAAAAAATAAAGAAAACCAAGTTGCCCATATCAAAAATGAAAAAGTTGAATTACCACCAATGAAAATGAAATGAGAACATATTTTAGGAGTTTTTTTGCCCAATTATTTGCCAAAATTCCCAACAATCTAAGTGAAATATATGCATATTTACAATAATATAAATTGTTCCAATTAGCAGAAGAGGAAAAAGAATACTTAAATATCTCTATTTTATTTTTTAAAAAATGAATAATCAATATTCCCTAAGGAAAAATCTGCAAGATCAAATGAATTTAAAAAGTGAATCCTATCAAACAGTGAAAAAACAATTCACATGCTGTATAAACTATTTAAAAAATAATAAAGATGGAGTCCTATCAGGTTCCATTTTGACACAAATACGGTTTTTATACCAAAACCAGGAAGAGCAAAAACAGAGAAAGAAAATTATAGGCCAATTTCTCTAGTGACTATTGATGCACAAAATTTAAATAAAGTACTGCAAGGAGATTACAGCAATATGTCACAAAGAACATACACTATGAGATCTATACCAAGAATGCAGAGCTAGTTCAACATCGGGAAAACTATCAGCATAATTGACTATGTCATTACCAAAAACAACAAAAGGCATATGATTATATCATCAGATACAGAAAAAGCTTTTAACAAAATAAAATACCTATTCCTATTAAAGTTAATAGAAAGCATAGGAATAAATGAAATCTTTCTTCAAGTTATAAGCATTGTCGTTCAGTTGTTTAATCATGTCTCACTCATTGTAACCTTGTAGACCGTACTATCTATGATGATTTCTTGACAAAGATAATGGAATAATCTGCCATTTCCTTCTTTAGTGGATTTAGACAAATACAGATTAAGTGGCTTGCCCAGGGTCACACAACTAGTAAGTGCCTGTGGTTGGATTTGAAGTCAGCCTTCCTGACTCTAGCACTGAGCCACCTAGTTCCTTCCTAAAAAATGATAAGTAGTATCTACCTAAAACCAAGATCAAGTATTATCCCAAAATAGAGATAATATAAATGCTTTCCCATTAAAATTAAGGGGTCAAGGATCTCCATCATTGACATTATTATTCAATATTGTGCTGAAAATTCTAGGTATAGCAATAAGACAAGAAAAAGAAATTGAAGGAATAAAAATATCTACTGTGGAAGTAAAACTATCACTCTTTATTGATGATATGAGGGTATCCTGAGAGAATCCAAGAGAAACAACTAAAAAACTAGCTGAAACAATTAAAACTATAGCAAATTTGCTGAATATATAATGATCCAACTGAAATAATCAGCATTTCTCTCGATTTTTAATAAAACCAATCAGGAAGAGACAGAAAGAGAAATTCTAATTAAAATAACCACAGACTCTTTATAAAATAGTTGGAAGTCTACTTGTCAAGATGAAACCAAGGACCATATGAATATAATTACAAAACACATTTTATATGAATAAAGATAGATTCAAACAATTGGAGAAATGTTAATTTCTCATGAGTAGACTGAGCCAACGTAATAAAAATGACCAACCTAGACTAATTAACTTATTCCATGCCACACAAATCAAACTACCAAAGCAGGATTTTATACAGCTAGATGAAATAATACAAAATTAATCTGAAAGAACAAATGAAATATCAAGGGAAGTATTGAAAAAAAAAATATAAAGGAAGGCAGCCTGGAAGTACCAGACTTCAAACTACATTGTACAACAACAATCATCAAAATAATCTGGCAATGGTTAAGAAAGAGAGGTGGATCAGTAGAATAGATTAGGTACTCAACATATAGTAGTAAGTGACCACAGTAACTTATTATCTTAAAAACCCAAAGCTTTAAACCTTTGGGGCAACAAATCACAATATGAGAGAAACAGCAAGGAAAACTTAAGAGCATTTGTACAGAAACCGAAGACCAGCATTTGATATCATTTAACAAGCTAAGGTCAAAATGGGTACATGATTTAAATGTTAAAGGCATAAGCAAATTTTGTAAGCATAGAAAATTTTACTAGTAGAGTCTATAAAGAAGGGAAGAGTTTATGAACAAACAAGAAAGAGAAGCACGGGAAGTAAAGTGGATAATTCTGATTATTTCAAATTTAAAAAGTTTTTGTACAAACAAAACCAAGGCAAGCAAAAATGAGGTATGCAACAAATATCTTGGTCTCATTTTTCAAACGTACAGGAAACTGAGCCAAATTTATAAAAAAAAAAAAATCCATTCCCTAATTGATAAATTGTCAAGTTACATGAACAAGTAGTATTCAGTAGAAGAAATCAAAGCTATCAAGTGTCACATAAAAATGCTTTAAATCATTATGAATTAAAGAAATGCAAATTAAAACAATTCTATGGTACCACCTCAAATATGTAAGATTGGCTAACATGATAGAAAAGGAAAATGATAAATGATAGAGGGGATATTGAAAAAGAGGGACACTAATTCACTGCTGTTGGAGTTGTGAACTAGTCTAAGCATTCTGCAGAACAATTTTTTTAATAAATTAATTTATTTAGTTTCTTGTTTACATCATTCATTTCCATGAGATTTGGAGTTACAAAGTTTCTCCCCATCTTTCCCCTACACAACACCTCAAAACAGCCATACCACTGTATAACCCCTCCCCCAATCTGCTCTCTCCTATGTCCTCCCCTCACCCCTCTGATTTTTTGGTATGGCAGGATGGATCTCCCTACTCCAGTGCCTCTATATCTTAATTCCCACTTGGATGTAGTTAATAATGATAATTATATATATATACACACACACATGTATTTTAAACATTTGATTATAGAACTTTAAATTCTAGATTCTTTCCCTCTCTCCCTTGTCACCCACCTGCACTGGAAGGACAAGCAATTAAATATAGGCTGTACATGAGTAATTACGCAGAACATCTCCACAGAGGGCATATTGTGAGAAACTGATTATATGTCCCTCCTTCCTATCCCACCCCCCACCTTGTTCCTTTTCTTTACCCTGTCCCTGTCCCTGTCCCTTTACAAAAGTGTGTACTTACATCAACCCTCCCTCCCACCCTGCCCTCCCCTCCATCATACCACCTCTCATCCCCATCTCCCCTACTCTCCTGTAAGGCAAGATACCCAGTTTAGAGTTTATGTCATTTCTTCCCTAAGCCAAGTTCAATGAGAGTAAGGCTGACCCATTCCCTTTTGTCTTCCTGTTCTTTTGCTCCATTGTAACAATTATCCCTTGCCTCTTCTCTATGAGATGATTAACCCTGTTCTGTCTCTCCCTGTCTCCTCTCATTCTAATCCTCTCCCAACCTCAGAATTTCACCTTTTAGAGTATAGTCCCTTCCTATTTAATTGATCCTGTGCCCTCTATGTACTCATATATACACATACTCATATGTGTTCATATGCATATATAAACCCTCCTATATAGACATATGTGTATGTATACATATATATATACATTTGTATTCCCTTCATTTATCCTCATATATATATATACACTTGTATTCCCTTCACTTATCCTCATACTGAGAAAAGTTTCATAAGTTACGTTTATCATTTTTCCATGTTGGCATGTAAATAGTTCAACTTTGATAAGTTCCTTATGATTTCTTTTCCATGTTTACCTTCTCATGCTTCTTGTATTTGAGTGTCAATTTTTCTTTTCAGCTCTGTTTTTTTCGGCAAGAATGTTTGAAAGTCCTCCACCTCACTGAATAA
>CM053587.1:30712545-30726109 GCA_028646515.1 Pseudochirops corinnae
TTGATCTCTGGAATATCATATTCCAGGCCCTTTGACCCCTTAATGTAGAAGCTGCTAGATCCTTGGTTATCATTTCTCTTCCCAATTTTTTCTCCATTTCTCTTATTTGGTTTTCAAAATCCTTCTTAAGCTGGTCTATGGCTTGTAGACAGTCTACATGTGGCTTGGAAGCTTTAGGTGGGGGAGTTCTGACTGTGTTGTCTTCCTCCCATTCCATATTTTGATCCTTTTTGTCCCCAACAAAGGATTCTAAAGTTCTGTTGCTGCTCTTACTTTGCTTACTTTGCCTGGTCATGTTGCCAGTGAAGTACTTGACTTTTTAACTCTGTCAGTCTCTGCTTCCAGAGGTGAAAGCTCTGTCCCAAATTGCTGGGGTTTTCGCAGCTGCTGGAACTATTGGGAGGCTACTGCAGCCTCCACGACCTTTGGCTCACTGAAAATGCACCCCAGGACCACCACCCGACCATGATCCAGATCCAGGCTGCTCAACACATGAGCACTTAGCCTCTGAACAGAGCTTCTGAAGCAGCCACATGGAGGTGGCTGCAGGACCTCCACTTCTCCTGCTTCCTTGCCCTGGAGGCAGTTTGGCTGGACCGCTGTTCTCCCCCAAATTTAGCTGAGTTCCACTAACCTTTCACTTTGTCCTTGTTTCTTATGGCTTGATAATTCTGGAAACTGCCACAGCTGCTGCTAATCCACTCTCCCGTAGGCTCCAGCTGTGACTCGTCCTGGCCACCCCAGGGCCAACCCTCAGTTTCAGGCTGGGCTGGTTCCAGCTCCCAATACACTGCAATGAGCCCTTCCTGCTGATGAAATTTTCGAAGATTTTTGGGGGACAGAACTAAATGCATAGAAACCCATACTTGCAATATTAAAATGAGAAGTTTGCTAAGTTTAATTTAAAGTGTGATACACAATATTGTACTGATAATTTAATGTTGCTATTAAGAATATCTATCTAAATTAAATAACTATTTTTTTTAGCTTAAAAATATCACTGGATTTGACTCTACAGATTGTATTCTACTTTTTTTTCCCCCACTGTCATTCATTCAAATCATGAAATACCACAATTTCAAAGATTCAAAATTCTTGATTGCTTTAAAGGCAAAAGAGAGAGACACACAATAGGAGTAAACAGACTGTAACAAAGAAGGAATCGTGAAGTATACCCAGGAAGCAAGTAGACGAGTCATATAGTGAGTGCTAGGGTTTGGATTTAAACCGGCAAGAGATCTAGAGAAGGGCTCCTATTACGCTGACTGTCTGACCAAATTGTAATTCTGACCATGTCAGTCACACAAATATGTACAAATACACATATTTTGCTGTTGTTCAGTCATTTTTCAGTTGTGTCTGACTCTTTGTAACTCCATTTGTAGTTCTCAGCAAAGATACTGGAGTAGTTTGTCATTTCCTTCCCCAGATCATTTTACAGATGAGGAACTGAGGCAACAGGGGTAAGTGACTTACCTAGGATCACACAGCTAGTGTCTGAGAAGGGAATTAAACTCAGGAAGTTGTCTTCAGGTCTGGAACTCTACCCACCATGCCACCTAGTTGCCTCATATACATATGTGCATACACACAGTAAATTCCATTTTGTTCCTGAAACTTCATTTTTCAAGAATAAAAATCTTCTTTTTGGGAGGGGGGCTTTTAAAGCTTTTTAAAAGGTGGCCTCTTCCTATCCTTACTAGTTTTCTTGCACTCTGCTCACCAACACTGGCATTCTTGCTGTTGCTCACATAGTGCCATTATATCTCTGTTTTTATTGGTTATCTCTCATGCCTGCATTTCTCTCTCTCTCTACTTATACCTTCTGGTTTCCTTTAGACTTAGTTCAAATTCTACCTTCTCCAAGAGAAAAAAAAAATTCTTTCCTACCTCCCGTGTTGTGGGGATTACCTCTCATTTATTCTGTATATATCTTGTATGTAGCTATTTGCATGTCTTTTCCACTACGAAAATGTAAACACCTCGAGGACAAGTTTGATTTTATTAAATCTCCAGATCTTCACACAATGCCTGGCACATAGTAAATGCTTGTTGTTGGACTGAATGGACCCACTATGGAGTATTTGTGGGAAACCATGGAACATTGTCACCCACAATCAGAGGATCAGAACAGGCTGTAATATGTATGTCAAAGCAAGTAAACATACAGATAAGATCATGTGTCCACTGAAGTTTGGCATTTTAAAATGAGTAGAAGGGGAGTCTTCATGACAATAGGGTTTCTGAATGATATGAGAACTATCAGTATTTTAAGAGTAACACTCCTGTTTGCAGCAAGACATTCAAAATTTTTAAAAAGCTGAATATAGTATAACATATACGTTCTGGCTAATGTCTACATCCTGGTCCACGTCTGCTATCAGGGAAAAGCATTAAGTAAATTCATAAATTATATTTCTGCCAAAGCTAATATTTGGTTTGCTTATGAACAGACTTCTTTCTTGATTAAGGTCATTAGCAAAAAAACTATTCTTGACTTTCATAAGTGTTCAATTTAATTTAAGAATCCAGCTCCAGAAATTCACTTTTATGTGCTAATAGCTCTAAACAAAGTGAAAAGTATTTACTTAAATAAAGATGACAAGACTTATGGTCTATCTTTAATGATAAAGTATAATGCAGGTAATACCAGGGAAAAACTAAGAGAAATATCCATTCATAAACCAACTGATTCTTTATATTCTAGATTGATAAACAATTTTGTTGCCAAAAAATAGGGTGCTAAAATGTACCAACTGTTACAAATGACTATCAATTATCAGTTCATTATGGGAAGCACAATAAGTCATTACTAAGTTTCAAAAACAACTAAGACTGATTTATGTTATTATCAAAAAATGTGACTACTGAACAGCCTCATTAGTTAGCAGATCTGAACTACAAAACTTTCTAAAATAGATATGCATTCTGAAATACTTGTTATCTGCAATCTGCTTTAGAAGTGATTCCTTCAGGATTTCACATTTCTTCAATTTCTCATTTAAAAAAAGCAATCACAAGCACACTGACAATGAAAAATGACTAGTTTTTTTAAGAATCTGTTCAAGCTCAAAGGTCTATTTTTTATTTAAATGGCTCATTTTACCACCTTTGTTCAACCACTCTTAACTATAGACTGATTTTGGTAACTCTTAGATGGCATGTGTGCCTGCTAAATTCCTAGAAATCTAACAAGAAAATCACATTATTTGTAGCATATTTGCAATTATAAAAATTTATTTAAAATTATGTCTAGTAACCAAGGCTCCATTTATATAAAAACATTTTTGGAATATGAGAAATTCTTTTAGTTAGATGTATTAGTCTCCAAAAAATTATACTCAGAGTTGTCTATACATATGTACTTAGCTTAAATTTAGTAGTTTTCTAATTATTGTACAGCAAACATGTTAATCTCCTTTGAAAAAAAAAATACCTCAATCTCTGACAGCTCAGAGCTTTTTTTTGTGAATGATGAAGTTACAGTGCTGGCACTTTTTTTTTTTTTTTTACTTCTTAGTGAATATCTTATTGTCCTGACATTCATGAGGTAAATGATCCCAAAATGTTTACAATTTAGGTTTATGGCCAAAAATCTTGTAGAGCAGATTGCACTCTAGGTACTTATAATCCAGTGTGTACATTTTAGTGATTTTAGCATCTTAATTAAGTCTATGACAATGAAAATTTAAAAGCCAGTAATATAGAAGTGCCTCAAAATAGAAAGAAAAAAATTAAGGGAAAAAGATAAGCAACTTAAGTAATAACTGGAGGCTTAAAAATCCTAAAGGAAACAGGACTGTAGTATTTTTCAACAAAACTTGAAAGGCTCTTTATTAGTGAAAATACATTTTTAAAACTCCCTTACAGATACATCTTAAGGATCAAAGCATGTTTAAGTTCTCAAAGGGAGGAAGATTGAAACATTCAGACTTATTTTTAACTCTTTTAGCTGGTAAGTCTTCAGGGTAAAGACAAGTCAGTAGATAATCTACCATGTCTGTAAAGAATTCAATACTTTAACAATATGGGAGCAGGTCTATATATTGAATGTGGAAACGTATACTCTCCCCTAGTAATAATTCTGGATCCAACAGAGAGTTTCTTGGAGGAGGTGTCATCTGAGTTGAGTTTTAAAGGATTAGTAATTCAACAGGCAGAAAGATAGAAGAAAGGTCTTCTAAGGAAAAGAAGAACATAAGACATATACAAACAACAGAGCAGAGCCCAGTTTGCCTGAAGCAAGGTATACATGAGAGACAATCGAATGGAATAATGATGAAATAGTACTATGTCAGCATAAAAATAACAGGGAAAGGAGTTTGGAGAAACTTGAGCAGAGGAATGATACGACCATTTCCATGGCAAAGGGAGCTGTATGGCAGTTGTATAAAAGATAGGTTGGTGTACTGGTGAGATTTCAATTTAATAGGAAGAAATTAAGGATAGTTTTCATTTAAGGAATCTTGGTATAAGAAAAGGAATTTACCATTTAGATTAACTGGGAAGTGGTTTCTTACTCTCAAAAAAACTCAACAGAATTTCCCTAATATCCTTAAAGTATTCTTTTACCTTCAAATTAGTTTTCAGAAATGCACTGGTCTATTAGCTATTGCTGTAACAGAGAAAGAGTCTGAATTTGGAATTCAAACACTGGGCTTAAAGTCTAGATCCAAGCTCAACTGACTGGATGATCTCATATTACCTGTAAAGTGAAGAGCTTTGACTAAATGATTTCTCCTATCCAGCTCTAACTCTTCCTTCCCATCTGACTCCAGCTTTCCTTTTTCATTCCACACATTCTGTGTTCTAGTCTCCTAGATACTGTATCAGCAAGCACCATAGCATACCTAGGGTGGCTGGCTACTAGCACAGGTTCTTAGATCTGCTTTTCTAAAGGAAAGCAACTCAAAATGGGTTAACAATCTTACTTTAATCAAACATATATCATTTACCTAGTTCAGGGGGAAAAGTCAGCACGCTCAACTTCAGAGAATACAAAGACAAATTACAAACAAACAGAAAAACAGTTCAGCAGATGGCTTCCAGCATCTGACCATTACATCCATACCTATTCAGCTACCAGAGAGGAATGCACCAACATCTGGGTTTTTCAATGTTTTTCAATTTTCAATGCTGGGTTTTTCAATTTTTCAAAGGCTTCCAGAGTCTTGTCTGGCCAAATCACACAACTCTTCTCAAAGTGAGCCCCAAAGCAAAACCTCAAATCAGGGCGTATATATAGCCTTCTCCTGGCTCGGAGAACATCACAGACCTCTTGACCCACTGCCCAATCACAAAGCTACAAGGCCCGGGCATTCCCGAAAAACAAGCCTGGTGCCACAGGCTCCACGTGACCACATTCAGCCTATTAGGGGACAGAGTATACTTTCAAATCTGGGAAGGTTCTCAGAATCACGTAGCCACTTTAGCAAAGGGCCTAGCAGCAGAGAAGATCTTCATATTCCCATAACAGATACCTAATTCTTCCCAAATCTACTACTAGTATCTCTGCAAATTGTTAAGTTGTATTTCTCTTTTTGGAATTAACTCTTTCCATACATACTTCACTTCTTTCAAGACTTTCTCCTTAATTCATTTCTTGATGACTTCATCTAGAACTGATCTGATCATAATCCACTTATTCATCTATATAGCACATGCAAGCTGTAAGGCAGAATGTTGTTAATTACAGGAAAAACCTCTCCATCTTTACATTTGAACAAATTCTTATCTGTGGGGACTTTGAAATTCTATGGGTAATGCCTCTCTTTACACATAATTAGAGTAAATACAGTAGTAGATAAGGAATTAATGGTTACCACATAATTTCAGTTTCTACTGATAGTCCTCCAATATTAAATTTTCTACCAGATCCATCTTGGATGGAAAAATTTAAACTGAATAAATAATGGTAAAAATTTCCATGTTCAGTTTGCTGAAAAATACTGAATGTTTGAAGAATAAAAGAACAGAAGTGATAGTTTCACAGTTCATGAAATATTACAATAAATTGCCCTGTTCATATATCCAAATTATAGACCATTCAGTGACTGACATGATACCACTTTTTTTTGGAGGGGGGAAGGCAAGGCAATTTGGGTTAAGTGACTTGCCCAAGGTCACACAGGTAGTGAGTGTGTCAGGTGTCTGAAGCCACATTTGAACTCAGGTCCTACTGACTCCAGGGTCAGTATTCTATTCACTGTGCCACCTAGCTTTCCCTACCACACCATTTCTAAAAGGTAAACAAAAAAAAAAAAGTTATGCCCTTTAATATAACCTCAACCCACTACAGCAGCTTCATTGTATTGTCAAATTATGTTAATCTGCACCTTCTTACAAACTCTAATCTGGGTTTTGATCATCAACAATCCTTCCTGCAACAAGCATATTCCACAGCTCCTTTATATGAATGACTTCCTGTCATTATGTAGTCTATCATTGACTCAGACAATTTTACTATTAAGTTAACTATGTTTTTTCATGATTTCCACTAAGCCAAAAGGCTCCACATGCCCCTTTGCTAATTAGGCTCTTAACATCATATTTTTACCTTTCTTTTTAGTGCCACCATTTCTGTTTTGACTTTGCTGTTGAAATCAATCATCTTTGTTTCTGTAAAGCATAATTTCTAATTAAGATCTACATATTTGATGTTTTCAATTTATTTTAGAAGGCTTTGGATGAAAAAAAACTCAAAGAGTTACAGTGTACATTGTTTAGCCTTCTAAATCCCAGCAAAATATTTGTACCTTTTGTACGTTATCACTGAGAAAGATATAAACATTCTATGGACTGATGTGTAAGGAACTTTTGTTATTGCAGGTACCATTTACAATTATTGAAAAGCAAAATAAGTATAGTTAGATAAAGGAAAATCAAAATGAATATTGTGCCAATTTAACAACAAATTTCAGCAACATATAGTTGTGTGAGGGTTCTATTCTGTTCTCATCTCTATATATTCTTTTCATAAAAGCAACTGACATTTCATGTGGGAAGAGAATAGCAACGTCATTCTTCCAATTTAACAGACAAATGATTGTGAAAACTTCATACAAGTTTGAAACTATCACCACTTGCTTACTCCCAATGTTATTTTATATCACCAATCACCTTCCATGTCATAATATGGGGAGAATATTCTGGTAAATGTTTAACCACAAGCTCTCTGAACATGAGGACACATTCTAAGTTAATCTGAACTACTAACATTTCTCCATTACTTTCTTAACTCTACACCATCCACAAAACTATAATTCAAGTCTTGATTTGCTGTTTGTTTATTCCCACAATGTAAATGTTTATGCTAACAACTTAACAATTGGTTCTCTAGGGCTGCACAAAGGGACTCCATCATACTCTTGCATATGGGTGACTTTAAGAAAACAATATTTATTTTCCACTTCCTCCCCTCCCCTCCTGGAGAGAATAGTTTGTAGAATTTGACTTGCAAAGCATTTAAAAAGGCTGAATATAAAAGAGGAATTTATGTGAAACCTCTCCTCTCCATTGCAAATAAATATTAGAGACTAACCTCAGGAACAAAGATTTTGAGAAATGAGACATCAAGGCCAGGTATATCTGGTAGGTCATGTTTGCTGTCATCATCACCTTCAGCACCCTTTCTGATTAAGTTGGCTGTAACTCTTAGCTGATAGGATGCTGTTACATGATTGTTGTGCAATAGAATCTTTTGACGGATTAGTATTAAATTATTTTTCCTTGGTATCCTTATCCCCATCCTATTTGCTACAGAGGACCTTACCAAATGTACAAAGCTCCTAGCAACACAGCCCCATGAGTCAGTGAATTACATAAGACTTCCTTCCATTGGTGATGGGACTGCAACCATGTAAAGGGCAAAACCTGAACATCCTTTATGTTTTACTTTTTCACAACCTGATATTCTGGGAGTTTTAATATCATGGTAACAATAAAACAATTATCCCTGTAAAATAGTTAATGACTTTCTTCTCAAAAGACTAAGCATTTGGAATGAGTGAAACTCTCTTACACAAGACCATGTGATTCATCTGTCTACTGAAAATATGGAAATGTCTAATGATTGTGATTAGAACATTTCTTTATGATTTCTGAAGAGCAATAAAAGAACTTCTAAAATCAGGTTTGGGATGTGGGTTAGCTTCTCCTTTTTTGTATAAACAAAATAAGTTTATTAACAATGAAATACAATGTAAATGGGACCAAACTATGTAGCAGAATCACAACCAATAGTAAATTTCAGCAAATCTGAGTCAGGCAAAAAAAAAAAATAATGCTTGAACTTCCTTGGACATATTTTAAAATGCTTTTGATGTTAATATTTTATTTTTTTGCACAATAAAAACTGAAAATTTGATGACTATTTCACATTTTTATTAGTTTGCCGATATACAGTATTGATATGTAAGATCATAGATTGATAGTTTTAGAAGCAGAAGGGATCTTAAAGGCAGTTCAGTTCAACTCCTTGTTTTATAGAAGAAAGAATCTGATTTAGAGAAAGTAAATGACTTATCCTAGGTTCCATGAGTCACTAATGAGAAGAGCAAGGACTTCAATACAGTTCTTTGGACTCCGGGTCTGGTACTCTTCTAACCACAATTCTATGAAAGCTCCAACTAAAGTCTTATTATGATACTTTAGTATAGTGTGGCAGTGACCCTAGGATCTCTAGATCTATACAAAGCTGAAGCTCTGAAAGACTCCACTAACCTGGAATGTTATGAGTATGTGGTCATGTAATAGAATGTACATTTTCAATATGAACTTAGATAAATTGGAAAGGCTCATTACCACGTTACTATGAGGAGATACGCTTTTCAAATTACATGCCTCTTAAAGACTATCTACTAAGGCATAGAGTGGGGGTGATCTTCATCATCATAATGTAACAACACTGATGAAATCACAGATCCTTGAAATTATAATAATAATACTACATATTTATAGTGCCTTTAAGGCTTATCAAATGCTTTACATATAAAATCTCAGCTGAGCCTTACAACAACTCTATAATGTAGATGCTGTTATTATCTGCATTTTACAAATGAGGAAACTGCATCTCAAGTAGATTAAGTGGCTTACCCATAGTCATATAGTTAGTATGCATATGAGGAAAGATATAAATCCAGGTCTTTCTGACTTATTCATTTCTCTACCTACCTAATCTGCACACTACATTATTTTGTGCAAATATTGAAGTTATAATCCAATGAAGTAGGCAATGCAGACACTATTAATTCCATTTTACAGATGAAGGGGAAAAAAAATCTGAACCTCAGATAAGTCAGATTGTCTAACTTCACACAATCAAGTAACTGAGAAAGCCAGGGCTACAAATCACACCTTTGAATACTTAGATGTGGTCTTTCCAATCATCATTATCATCATCATCTTCCTTCTCCTCATCATCTTAGTGGGAAATATCAACATTGGAAATAGAACGACTTTCTCTTTCAAATACTTCTACATGTTAATCAAAAAGCTATAGTCATTATAAAAATGAATTTAAAAAACTTCCTCATTAGTAAGATTTTAGTTCTTATTTGTGCAACCAAGTAAAAAGTAAAATAAAGAATTTGCATTAAAGTCTAGGTTCAAAAGTTTGATGGTCAATGCCATATGGATGACTAAATTTGATGAAGCTTGGCTAGTTATACAATTTAAACTTTTAGACCAAAATAGAAATGTAGACAGTAAACTTTTCTGATATATGTTTCAATGCCTTCAGATATCTGAGTCTAGTCAAATTTGAAAGTCACTGGAAATGTAAGATGTGACCTTAAAATAATAAAAACTGTAAAAGCTCTAGGGTCATCTCATGCAGCCTATTTCTGAACAGTAATGTTCTCTACAACTTTCACACAAGTTGTCCTTAGTTTATGCCTAAAGGCCTCCAGTATTTGGATAACATATCTGATAAAGAAGTCCATTCCATTTTTGAACAGCTTTAATTTTCAGGAAGTTTTCCTTATTATGCACCAAAATCTGCTTCTCCCTAAATCAAAGGATCGTAAGATGTAAGAGAAGGGACCTCAGGAAAAAAAAATCTGTATAATGAGGCAGCTGAACGAGAGGAGGCTGAGTCTCCAGGTTCTGCTGTCTGTAGTATTAAAGTAAAATCTAATTCTTCTTCCAAATGATAATTTTTCAAGTTCTTCACCAGATACTGAGAGATTTTTGTAAGGATGCTGGAAACTTTGAACATTTTTGACTTCCTGCATTCTGTTGTGCCTTCAGAAAACCTATAAAAGAATGGTTCTACTTGAATATTTCTTTCTGTTCACTTTCTTTTTTTTTCCTACTGCAGTCAGGTATTAGTTACAGCAATCTGAATGAGAGCTATACTTCTCTCCTTTTTAACTGACAGTTTACCAAGTTAACAGCAAGCACTGTTGGAATGTAAGGTTTGTTGGCACCCTCTAGAGGTTTTACTTGTGTCTTCTAAATGATCTCAGTTGAATATTTTGTTCCTTCTTGTGGAGTTACTGATGTTTCAATATTGATAAATAACACAAATATAAACATATTGTTTTGAGACATAGAATAAGTAAGATAGGTAGGAAAGGGAGTTTTGTTAAAAATCTAGTTAGATTTAACTAAAAAAAAACAGCTATTTTGTAAGGGCAGATTCCTTTAGGAAGACTTTTTATTTGTTTACTGATCTTAGACTCTTTCTTGAAAATAAGTTATCTCTTAAGAATATTTATTTAACAAGCTTGTGGTGGATTAATAGAAAATCATAAAATAAAAGTAAAAATTCAGAAGACAGTTAACAAGAACAGTAATGTGTTGTAAATGAAAGCATAGTACCTGGATGGACCAGTATCTAACAATCAGTATGCAAAACAAAGCTACTGGTATAACACAAAAAATATGCTGTAATAATAATGGAAATAAATTTTAACTTAAGAACTATGACTTCCTTTTGAATAAAAAAAATTACGTTAAAGGTACTTTGGAAAGGCTAATATGATACTATACCACCTACACAGACCAAAACTTTTCCTCTTCTTCCTCCTCTTCCTTCTCCTTTTCTTCTTCTTCTCCTCCTCCTTCATCTCTTGTTCTTCTTCTTCTTGTTCTTCCTCTTCTTCTTCTTCTTGTTCTTGTTCTTCTCCTTCTCTTCCTCCTCCTCCTCCTTCTTCTGCTTCTTCTTTTCTTCTTTCTTTTTTTCATTGCTTCTACATATTATATGTATATATATGCTAATAATGTATATGTGATAATAATATACATGTATACATTTTCATTGTGAAATCTTTATCTATGTAACATGTAGTGATGACTGCTTTAACACACACAACAGATGGAAGTCTGGTTAGCTTTGTTATGAAAAGACTTCTGCCTTACAAGGTAATTTCTTAAAAAATTTACATACATGCACACACGCAGACACATATGCATACATACACACACATATAAGTAATCTCCATTAATTTCAATGGCACAAATTTTTATGCATCCTTGAACATTTAAATTAATATCTTTTTTATATTTATACTCAATGTTTATGTAATTGACTCTTTAATGAAAACAAACAAGATACTTAAATATAACAGTAAAGACAAAAGAATAAAAAATGAAAGTGGTGCAAATGATATCACTCTCTCTTTACAAGCTAAGTCTTTTGCGTAGGAAGTTGTGACTTTAAACAAGGAGAGTCACTTTAACAATGTCTCCATTTCAGAGGATTTGCTGCATGACATTATCACTGCTATAAACTAGAAAACTATAAGCAATCTGAGAGAACAGAAACCAACACCAGGAGCATCTACCAACTCTATATTTATGAAATATGGTGTCTGTTGCTCCTGATACTCACTTCTTTGGGAGATCAAAGGAAAACAAATTGTTCTGCCTAAATACAAAAAATAGGAATAATGAATGAATTTCCTCATAAAGTCAGATTCTTGGGCCAGTTAAGTGATATAGTGAATAGAGCACCGGCCCTGGAGTCAGGAGGACCTGAGTTCAAATGTGACCTCAGACACTTGGCACACTTACTAGCTGTGTGACCTTCGGCAATTAATCCCACTTGCGTTGCCTTGTGTCCTCCCCCCCCCCCCCGAAAAATAATAAAGTCAGATTCTTGTTACATATGAGCATATCTCCAGTTATGACCAATTGTATATTTTTACATACTTGTCCAATATGTTTTTTTGGCAGTTAGGTGATTGAATAGTGTTGGGATTAGTGTCAGGAGTCCTGCATTTGATTTCTTTCTCATTTACTAGCTTTATGGACAAGTCCCATAAATTCTCTCAACCTCGGTTTGCTCATTTGTAAAATGGGGATAACATCAAACATCCAAAAGTTGTTATGATGATCAAATTATTTTTAAACCCTTAAACTCTATAAATATTTGGTGATAATTATTTTATATGAATATGTTGCTATTCTTAATGTGGACTATCTTCTGAATATATACATAAAATGCATACAATCAGAAAAGATACAAAGTCACATATAGAAAAATGAAAATGTAGAGGGATTGAGAGTTATATCAGTCAAAAACTCAAATATCCCCCCACTCATGTATTCAAATTTAAATGACTTTCCCACAAGTCTAATTGCCTCTAAGTGTTAATGGCAGGATGCAAATCTCATTATTTGGACTCCCAATGAAGTATACTTTACACTATACTATCATATTTCCAAAATTCTGTATTAAAATGTAAATTATGACTTCTGCTTTGAAATGATATGTAGAAAAAGGTTCTGATGGAAGGTTGCGAGGAAGAAAGTCATGGATTAAGGTTGTAGGTTCTTTCTATAGCGCTCATAAAGTATTATCCAGGTTATGAATGTTTCTTACATTAGTAATCTGGATAACATCTTATATGCTCCACTTTTGCAACACTGAAAAGCATAAGAAAGGAAATAGTGAGCTTTTTTTGAAGAAAGCTGCCATTTTAAACTTGCCTGAAAAGCTAATTTTGTAACCATTTAGAGATATTATAATGTGCTACCCATTTCTGAATTGAAGTTAAAGCAATAATACCTGTAGATAAAATTTTATTCTTTTTATATTAACTTCACCAGTGTCTTACTAATGAATTCAGATTACGCAGAAATTTCAGGAAGTGACATTTATTGTTTTTTGGATTAATGCCAAATAATATTTGCCTTAACAAAACCACAATAACATGTATATTCTGATGTAAAATTTTCATAGTCACTTCAACTGTAATTACCATTCTAAAGAGTTCTCCTGATGCTGCAGGACTAATTTATTCATTCATTCAATCATTCATTGGCTTCCATGAATTATTTCTTGAATGTTTTCAAGCTACAGAAAATAAAATTACATGTCAGCATATGAGAGTTTATCTAGGTGTTTATTTAATTAATAGGTAGACATGACTAGTGTGCAACCTACAAAAAAAATGCAATCACTGATATATATCTACTATATATTGAATGTTGAGAAACTACTTAAGGATTCTATTGAAAATGATTTTTTTAGAATTTCTGGCCCAGGGTTGTAGATATATTTCTTATATTTATTGAAATTGTCTATCTACACATTTACCTAGACATATCAAGATATGTA
>CM053587.1:30726609-30750812 GCA_028646515.1 Pseudochirops corinnae
TGGCGCCACAGGCTCCATGTGACCACATTCAGCCTATTAAGGAACAGAGTATACTTTCAAATATCCAAGGGTCCTCAGAGTCACGTAGCCACATTAGCAAAGGGCCTAGGGGCAGGGAAGATCTTTAGATTCCCATAACAGATAGAAGATAAGTTGCCATGATGCAAATGAAATGAAGGTAATTTGTCTTCAACTTTCCTCCTATGCTACCACACTGCCTCTCCACTTTCAGGTGAAAGAAGAGATCCAGAGAACTGACTTGAGGACAAAGACAACAGAAAACATGGTCCTCAGAAGGAATGAAATCCAAGATCAAAGTGTTAGAATGAGTGTCTGAGGAGCAATACAGTATAATATTACCAAATTAATTTTTATAAAGAATAATCAGAGAAAAAGAAAACAAACATATTATGTCAAACAACTGCTACATCATAGATGATTTTTACTTTGATGCTTGAAGCATCAGGTAAGAAAGAAAAACCCTTAAAAACTGAGTCAGACTGACTCAGGTAGTAAATTTTTTGAGTGCCTTCTTCAAAGTATATAAAGATAAACCCTATTGGACATTTTGGTAAAGCTATGGTACTGAATGCAGAGGACAAAATAGATGATGACAATTATGATAATGAGGATGAGGATGATGGGAAAGACCCTCTAGTTGGTTGTCATTACTGTCTAGAGGACAAAGGAGATCTACTCAGATACAGAATTACAGAATCTTGATTTTATTCCTGACCTTTGTACCTTTGTCAAATCTTTAAACTCTCTGGGTCTTAGTTTTCTCATCTGTAAAATGGGGGTCTAGATTATTGCTCAGGTTCCTTCCACTCTAACTCCCATGATCCCATAAATTTCTGTCCAGATTATACTTTCTAGCCAGAAGCCTTCAGTTCTTCCTAGGGCAGCAGCAGGGCTTTGTCAATCACTCACCTAAAGCGAGTGCTTAAATGTAAATGTAAAAATACAACAGTCCTATGATATTATAGTTTTGCTGCTATGTACCCTTTCCAATCTGTACTAAATTCAGAGTTTGTTCCTGTTACCACTGTATGTGTTTATTTGTACTTTTACTCAGCCATTATATTAAGTTTCAATTATTAGATGTCAACTCCTGCTAGTTCTTACTGTCTATGGCTTCCTGTCTGATGTGGACTTCCAGGTACCAACTTTGTCTAGCTACTCAGACCTTATCTGTTCTTTCAGTTTAACTTAAAGGCCGGAGCACTGATGCAGGTTTTCTTTTCTAGATTCCCCATTTAAGCAGGTGCCTAATACTTCCAAGTTCACTTCTTTCCTTGATCTGTTCTTGACTCTCTCTGGATTTTTCCATTTCTACCTCAGGATCCTTCTCAATCTAGAGATGGTACTGTCCCTGTGGCCCCCACCCTTGATTGGTGGAACACCATTTAAGAAAGCACTCAGACCATCCAGGCTCACTTTTCTCCTGGCTTCATTCTAGACTTTGCTCTTTGCCACACACACCCCTCCCCAAACCCAGTTTTCTCCATTCTACACCAACTCCTCACTTTGTGGATCAGTTTTATGTGTTGTCTTGTACCATTAAAGTGTTAATAACTACTTGAGGTGAGAGACTGCCTTTTAATTTTTTTTCTTTTGTATTCTGAAGACTTAATAAGGTTCCCTATACATAACAAGTGCAAGCACCCTAAAGCATCTATCTGTCTATCCATTCATCTATCCATCTATCTATCTATCTATCTATCTATCTATCTATCTATCTATCTATCTGTCTATCTATCTATCTACTTACCTACCTACCTACCTGTCTGTCTGCCTGTCTCTGGCATCTTATTGGTCCTATAGTATCATGAATTCCTAAGTTCTAACCCGAGTTTTGTCCTCTTGATTCTTAATACCTGCATATGTCCTCTTCTTCTACTAACAAGGCACCATATCTTGCTGAGCTATCCCAGCAAATCTTTGTCTTTATTTTCCTTCTGTAATCCACAGACTGGCACTGGCAATTCCACAAATACATTTGTGCTAAAGAATTTGCTTTCAATCATGGCAGAGAGCAGAGTCTGGAAACAGGCTACAACCAATTGTTCCCGTTGTTCACCACAACACAGCACTTAGTTCTGCATGTCTCCAATGTACTATTTGCTGTTTTATTGCCCAAATGTTTCCAGTAATCTGAATTTTGCCTGAACCACAAATGCTCCTGGGGTTAACTACAGATAGATATGAATGTAAATTAAGGCAGAATGTACAATGGCTACCTGTTAGGATTTTTTTTTTTTTTGTAATTAGAGTCTCAGAGCAATTATGATGGAACACATAACTTTTTGTCTAAAGCTCTCTAAGCCACACAGAGGAGAAAACCACATGAACCTTGCTGTTGTTGTTGAGTCTTTTCAGTCACATTCCATTCTCTATGACCTCATTTGGGGTTTTCTTGGCGAAGAGACTGGAGTGGTTTGCCATTTCCTTTTCCAACTCATTTTACCAATGAAGAACATAGGAAAACAGAGTTAAATGACTTGTCTAGGGTCACATAATCTGAAGTCAGATTTGTACTTATATACTCCTGATTCTAGGCCAACCAATTTACCCAAGGCTGTCCCAATATTTACCCTAGGGACCATTATAATACGCCTAGACTTAAGATGATGACTTATCTCTTCCATCAAAATGTGAGCTTCTTGAGGTCAGGGACCATATTTGGGCCTTTCCTTGTATCCATAGTCCTTGGGAGATTGCCTGACATCTTAAGCAAATGCATAATAATGCTTGTGACAATAGTTGTTGACTGTTATTTTCTATTCTTGATAGATACATATTTGTCCTATGCCCCACTAGACTATAAGACTCATGAGGGTAATGGAATTTAAATCAAAATAAGTAGCTACAATTTAGCAAACCATATTAAACTTATAGGTACTTTACTGGATCATCATGAAAATCTCTTTTCTAGCACTAACTCCTCTGACTTAGCTGTGGGTGATTATAGAGGGGTGTCTATTATCTTGTTACAACTGGAAAAATTCTTACTAGTATGACCAGTTACAATTTTTTAAAAATCCAATCATGAAAGTTACTAGGAGGTTTTATTTAACAGCAAAATACACTTCACTTGAAGGGGTAAGTTTCAGAAGTGTGCTTATAGATGAAAATTGGCAGGTCTTTTTTAGAGTTTTTATAGGCAAAGATTAACAGAGAATTAATAAACATTTATTAAATATCAGCTATGTACCAAACACTGTACTTAAGTTCCAAGAAAACAAGAGAAAGGTAAAAAGACAGGCTTTGTTCTCCAGAAGCTTCTGACTTGGTGGTTAGATAACAGAAGGCACGTTGGATCAGTACTTACAAAAGAAACCAGAGTTCAAAAGGGTCAAGTCAGAAAATTGAAATGATTTTCAACAAGGCAAGATCAGGTTTGGAAAACAGGATTTTAGTTGAACTTTAAGATATGTAAATGTGTAATTATAACAACGTGGTTACATCTTCTTAGTTTTATCACCCTGATTTGTAACCATGAGCAAATCACTTAATCAGTTTGATTCAGTGCCTTTATTGGAAAAAAAAGAAAAGGGAAAAGAAAACAATGGCAGTATAATAATTCCTGTAGTAACTGTCAGAAAATTGTTATCATGCTAAAATGAGATAATATATTTAAATATCTTCAAACCATAAAGTGCTATGTAGATGTTGGTTACTTGTCCTTGTTGTTTCTTGTTGTTCTTGTTATATCTCATTGAGCATTCAAATTTGGCCTGGTGGTGGTCTCATTTCAATAAAGGAGAAATTTAAAATATGAAACAACTTCAGATGAGAAAGCATAACCAACTTCAGCACAACTCTTTTTGAACCTCAATAACACTTCAGTGGATTTATCATCTCTTCAGTGTAGTAATTTCGTCTAATGGTACAGACTGAAATGAGTCCATATGTTCTAATTCTGTGGAATTCTCATCCAAATCTTCCCATGAATCCTTAATTGAAGTTCTCTCCAACATGCTGGAGGATTTCCTATAGTTGTATTAACATTCTTTGAGCATGAGGACAATAGTAAAATTGTCCATTTCTCAAGTTAAGCGTAAAAGCTTTTCTGATCTTATGTTTCCCATAGGACATTTTCTGTGACCTTTCTTGAGTATATGTCATTGGTAATAGAGCACTTATGCCCACCATGCATCTCTCCATTGCCCTTTGCGTCTCCTGCTATTTTGATTCCTCAAGAGATTTTGTTTTTCAATCATTCACAAATTTATATTATCACTGGTGCTACAACATGGTTTTGGTGTCAGGAAGCACCTTAGGATCATTGAATTTTCTATGTAGTTTTTAAAATCCAATCCAGTTCTCCCTACTCCTAATATTACATTCTGGGTCCAGTTCCTCTTTCCTCTGCCACACTGATCTCAGATTTACCTAGCAAATGAATAATTCAACAAGTAAACACTAGCACTAAAAGCTTATTAGAGTCTGGCCAACAGACTTTTTCATCCACATCAATTCACATTTGTAGTCTTATTAGGGAAATCTGATTGGAGCTATTGTAGGTATCTTTATGAAGATGAGTAACTGAGGCTTAAAGAAAGCATCGCGAAGTCATTCACAATTTTCCATTTCACTGGGGCCATCATCTTCACTTCTTCCTCATCAGGTAGTGGGAACCTCTGGATCCCATTATCCCCTGCGCTTTGATAAGCCAGCTTGGCCTTATCTTGCTTAATTCCAGACCTCTATTCACAGTTCCTGGACATCTCCAACCATATCATCTAACCCATTCCCTCCATTTCTAGCTCCCCTTTCTGTGTTATCTTTCACCATTAGAATGTAAGCTCTTTGAGAGCAGGGCTTTTTTGTTTGCTTTTATTTGTATCCCCAGAGCTTAGCATAATGTTTGGCACATACTACATATAATATAGATGGTCTGTTATCTATCTCTGTGTCTGTTTCTCTATCTCTATCTAATCTATCTCAAAAAAAGGAGCTTCTATAGGACTATGTTATCTATATGGAACCTCACTTTTACTTAGACATAATACCTACAGGACAGAGGTGAAAGCTTTTTTTTTTTTCTTATTTTATGTTTCACTTGATGTTACTGATTGCTGAACAGTTATCTTTGTGATTCCATTTATTAAGGAATCTTATATGAACTCAATACAAACATGCGAGACACCATGGTGAAGAGCTTCTAAGGCTGCATTTTGTCCTCTAAAGTCAAGCTTTTGGTAAACAAGAGTAGAATTGTGTATTATGTGCACTTTATGTATTGAGTCAATTATGTGATTGTAAAGAGGTTGTCTGCCATTGAAAATTGTAAAAACCTAACTGTTTTATGCTGTTACTTTCATTCAGGATACTCTCTAAATCAATATACATAGAAATTTTGTGGAGATGAGTAAGTAAGCATGAGAGTCAGTGGTTTTGAATATATGCTAAATAACTTTTATCTTGGTAAATACAATTGTTTTTTCCTGCAATCATCCATTATGCTATCCTCTTTAAAATATCTTTAAAAATTGTGCACTTCTTTCACAATTGTACTGAATTCAGAATGTACGACATATGTACATTTTCTGTGAGTTCTCAACATCATTTTTATCTTCTTTAGGTTCATTTTTTTCTTATTCATATGTATATCAGTAACTGAATGCAAAAGAAGAGGCAGCAAAACCATTACTTGTAGAATAGTGTGTGATTTTTTTTTTTGCTGAATTTTTTAAAACTTTATTGTCCTTATGGTAGGTTTCAGATTGAAAGGCTTTTTAGGACAATCTGGCTTAGTTCATTCTCACAGAAGCTTTCTTGAAGGTATGTTTTCATCACTACTGTTTTGTGGAGAGACTCTGCTTGTAACATTCATGAGGGATTCAGAAAAGAAGTCAAAGCCTTTGTAGACAACTTAGACAACTTATCTTAGCTATACATAATGAAATTTTTTTTCCAAAGTGAAAACTCAGAAACGAAATACTAAACTACATCACAAAAATAAAAATTAATTGTCTTAATAGAAAGGAAGTAACAGGTTACAGATGTCTGTAATTTTCAAACCAGCTGTCTTTACGCATTAGGGTAAAGATCAGAAGCAAAAAAAAAAAAAGGAAAATTAAAAATGAGAATTCATTTAATATAACTGTAATAGTTTCAGCACGGTCTGTTTCAATAAGGTAAAAATGGTGAAAATGGGAAATGGACAAGCGAAAAAGATAAACATGTACTATTACCATTTCCTAAAGTTTATTAATGAAAAGAATTTGACATTAAGGAGGTTAAAAGAGGCTAAAAGCTGCCTGACCTGCAACAAACACCTGATCTTTTTGTCAAATAGAGACAAGGCTGCTATAGCCAAAATCAATTTAGAATACAAGCTCATTAATAAAACTTTATGGATGAAGTTGGTGGAAGATAATAGAGAATCCATTTTTGAACACAGAAAACAAATTTGGAGATTTGTAAATGTTCTATACCCTAGGGGAGAAGAAGAGGGAGGGGGGAAGAGAGAGTGGGAGACAGAGAAAGAGATAGGGACAGGAGAGAGATCGGGAGAGAGAGGAGAATAGGGACAGAGAGGCAGAGAAAGATGGAGAGGAGAGGGATTGAGACTGCAGGGGAATGTGTACAGGAGAGTGCATACATCCCTAAGCACCACTTTGCTGTATTGGACTTACAGGAGAAGCAATGAGATGAAGCACTGTAGGAAGATGGTGGGGAATGTGAAACTCAGAATGTATATTACACAGATCCAATAGTGCTATCAGTAACTATAGGGCAATTCCTCTCAAAAATTTGAACTGTATCAAAGCTAAAGGTTGGCCGTAAGACAGTTTCCAAGCAATAAATGAACCATACTATGTTTAAAATAGAAGCAGTTATACTTCTGGCCATATCACAGGAACTCTTCAGTTGAACTGAGGTTAATGGTTATCTTAAAGGGGAACTTTATTAGGAATCCTTTATCTTTTTTTTATTCATTTACAATCCTCTCTTTGTTTTTCCCTTTGCTTAAAGTGGTACCTACTTTAATATAAATACATATTCTGGATTTAACTACTTCTAACTTCATTCCAAGCTCTTCTGACTACCACATAGAGCTCTAGTTCTGTTCCTGCTGACTCACTTGGACGTTTTGCAGCTATTTTTTAATGTTTTCCCCTACCAGCTAATGTGAAGATTTTCTCTACCTGCCTTGCTTCTGTGTCCATTTTAAGAGACATTCTCATAGCCAAAAACATAAGAAGAGATCCATATTTTATCAGTTCTATTAAAGCTAAAAGGATGGATCTTAGTTTAATTTTCCATTCTCTTTTTCTGTTTTTATATTCACCAAAATATAGTTGCCCTTGCATTTTTTCTAAAGGCAATTGAGCTGGAGCCAGCTCAAAGTGGTTCATGAGAACCAACTGCTAAATTTTCAGAGTGAAATTTACTTCTCAGATATAAGGCAACTCTACATATGAAAGTTGGATTTGTTGTTTACTTATTATTGAGACTAAACTTCAAAATGTATTGTGCTTTGGAAAGCTAGTTGTTATATATTACCAAATGGTTACTGGCTCAAAGGGCTACCTGTAAAAATCATTCCTAAAATGTAGGAATAAGGTTATAAAAGAGCTAAGATGTTATTTCAGTTACCAAGAAAACAGCCAATAAAGACAGGATTAACTATCAGAAACTCTTTCATAAGCAACTTAATCCAAAATGTGATTTGGGAATGGCTCACTGGTAAGAATAAAATCTCTTTCAACATGTCATCTATAAGTAATGATACGATCTATAAAAAGGTAATTATTAAACTTTTGAAATTGTATTATGCTTTGGAAGTACTAAAAGGATGAAAAGTTTTTCTATTACAATTAAATATAGCAGATGAGTGGGTGTGGATTTACATTACTTATTATACCAGTATCCACAAATGAGAAACAAACAAAACAAAAAATCAAGAACATAAATTTAAAAAAAAAAATCATCAAGGAGATAAAGGGTTTATTTTTAAAGGTTATATTTTTAGCTCTTACCATCAGTTCAGCTAAGGAGGTGGCATGACATCATCAATGGTATATAACTACTTACATTTTAAACCCAGAGTGACTCATTTGTTACTTAGCAGCTGTGCAAAAACCAGCCCCTAAGCTTATTAAATCCAGAAAAAGAGGGAAATTTGTTTAGAAAAAGTAAGACTTAACCAATGTTTATCTGGTCTTATTTAAGAAAGAGAAATAGCACTTTATAGTAGAAGTGTATACTCCAATGGGAAATGGTATATATTTTACCACAACCTAATGAAATAGCATTTAGTAGACTCCAAATCAGAATCACAGAATCTTAGAGTTGAAAGGCAATTCAGGGGCCTTATAGTTCAGCATACACTTGAATAAGAATTCTCTCTACAATATATTTAAAGATGGTTCTTCATCCTTTCCTTGAAGATCTCTAGATAAGGAGAACCTACTATCTCCATTTAACTTTAAAATAATTTCCTCTACAGCATACTTAAAGACTTTTATCTATCCTTTATTTGAAGATCTCCAGAGAAGGAAAACACACTATCTACATGCCACTTTAGGACAATATGCTTAAACATAGTCAACTATCCTCTATTTGAAGATCTCCGGAGAAAGAAAATTGATTATGTGTGCTCCATTTTAACATAATGTCAGCTGTCAAGACTTCTTTAAGTATAAGTTGTCAACATTCACTTTTTCCCAATCAATAAATCACATGAACAAATATTAATTTAATCCCTCAGCTTATTCTATATACTGTGGAATACTAGATACTGGTGAGTAGTGTACAAAAGTGTTTAGGGGCAAAACCCTGATCTCAGAGTTTAAAAACTAGTTCAAGAGATGTGTGTGTGTGTGTGTATGTGCGTATGGAGAGACAGAGACAGAAATGTACCACTGTTCATAGAGGACTGAGCTTGGAGTCAGGAAGATCTAGATTCAAATCCTCCCTCATACACATAGTAGAGATATGGAGACGTTGACGTGTCACATAATTTCTCTAAACCTGTTTTCTCATCTGAAAAATGGTAAAAATATAAAACAGAAAGATATAAAAATTTAAAACAATGTAGCACCTGCCTCAGGAGGCTGTTGTGAGTCTCAAATGGGAATACATAGAAAGAATTACGCACACTTTAAAATGTTATATGAAAAGGCAGGATGCCAAAAACATAGATAGCTGGCCTCAGAATCAAGAATACCTGAGTTCAAGTCTTACCCCTGAGATATGTTGGCTATATAATTGTGAGTCAGTCACTTAATACCACCATAGTAGGGGTGACACTTGACCTTGACTTCAAAGGACAGGTGAGATTTAGACAGGTGAAAAGCAAAGTGAAAGGGAATCCAGACAGAGGGAAGAATATGAATAAAACATGGAGGTTGGGATATATAAGACAAGTTCAGCTTAGACCAGTGGTCTTTTAGTTCACATTTCAAGTGGACCATACATACTTCCAATTATTCATTTGATTTCTCAAGTAGCTAGATATAGAGACAGTGGTGAGAATGAAACAAATGTGCTCTATATCCTATTGAATAAATTAATACATTGCCTTTCTGGTGCATAGAAGGCTCACAGGAACTTGGACTAGTTGTTTCAGGGTTTTATAGCTCCTAGGTGAGTGGAAGATAAAGGTTCAACACCTGGAAAAATGAAAGACCAGTCTCTTTCTATGGTGGCCTGTCACATGATATAGGATGCCAGTGTGGGTCTCTCTGAAATAGCCTGCCAAGCTCACA
Source organism: Pseudochirops corinnae (assembly GCA_028646515.1). Classification (NCBI taxonomy): domain Eukaryota; kingdom Metazoa; phylum Chordata; class Mammalia; order Diprotodontia; family Pseudocheiridae; genus Pseudochirops; species Pseudochirops corinnae. The sequence goes on from CM053587.1 coordinate 30,736,332, forward strand.
CAGAGGGGACACTGGTTCTGCTTTTGCCTGTACTATTCTGGATTGGAATTTGAAAGATCAAAACTAAATAATTGAAAAGATGGGAAAATGGGCAAAATATAGCCCTGTTCTAATTATGGTGGAACATTCAGAAGGTGGTTTTAACTGAATGATGTAATTTTAACATCTAATTTCTGTAATAAGCTAAAGAATTTCAAAATATTTTTTTTTTGTGCTTTGTGGAGGGAGGAAGGCAGGGCAATTGGGGTTAAGTGACTTGCCCAAGGTCACATGGCTAATTTTGTCTTAAGTGTCTGAGGCCGGATTTGAACTCAGGTTCTCCTGACTTCGGGGCTGGTAGTCTATTCACTGTGCCACCTAGCCACCCCGATTTTCTTTTCTTTGATAAGGAGAGTTCCCTCTTTCTTATCACATAGAAGAGAAAATCAAAGACCAAAGTGTTTTATACTTTCAGTCTAATCTCCAGCGACCTTTATCTCAATATCACAGAAAATCAGTCAATTTCTAGTAGGTTCAGAGAAGCATATGTACAGGATTTCCTACTTAATAAACTCTTTAGAATAAAATATAAACAACATCCTTTAGCTTTTAAAGACCTAAATCACGTAGCCTCAAACTACCTTGTAAGTGTGACTGGACATCATTACCACCTCATGAAATCTGTGATCCAGTCAAACTGGCCTTTTCTCTCTTGCTCACACATGCAAATCCATTTCTGCTCTCAATGCCTTTGTACTGGTCCTCTTCCACACCTAGAATGAACTCTTTCCTCATCTCTGCTTTAGAGAATCTCTCTCTCTCTCATTTTAAGAGACAGCTCAGGTAACAACAACACCACGTGTGAAATAGCTGCTATATGCCAGGCACCATGTTAAGTGCTTTAGAAATATTGCCTCATTTGATCTTCACAGCAATCCTGGGAGGTTGGTGCTATTATTCTCTTTTTACAAGTGAGGAAACTGGGGCAAACAGAGGTGAAGTGATTTGGCCAGGTCACACAGCTATTAAGCATCTGCAACAGAATTTGAACTCAGGTGTTCCTGACTCCTGGCCCAGTACTTTATCCTCTGTGCCTCTCTATCTATGTATGTATGGATCTATCTATCATCTATGTATCTATCATCTATTTATCTATCTATCTATCATCTATCTATCTATCTATCTATCTATCTATCTATCTATCTATCTATCTATCTATCCATCCACCAGTAATCTTCCATTAGAATCTAAGTTCAGTTTGAGTATAGATTGTTTTGTCCTTTATTTTCCAAGAGTTTAGCCCAGTGCAGGCTTCAGGCTCCCATCCCAGTTCTGAAGTATTTGTTCTTTAATGCCTTAAATCAATGGTTCTCAACCTATGGGTTGCGATCCCTTTGGGGGTTGAACGGGGTCGCCTAAGACCATCAGAAAACACATATTTCTTATGGTCTTAGGAACCAAGCCACTGCTCCTCTCTCCGTCTCCAGGTGGGTCCACTCACATGCAGATATACACCCACATACAAGTATTAACGGGTCGCGGCATTAGGAAGGTTGAGAACCACTGCCTTAAATTGTTATTTAATCTTCAGGTCCATTTGAGTATTTAAACAGCCTATATGGTTCACCTATTAATCAAAATGTATACTGATAATTTTAAAATCTGATAGATAATAGAAACATTTATCATTACTATACTCTAATGCTTTTCTGCTTTTATCTGGAAAAGAGATTTATTAAAAATTTACCACGTGACATTTTTGGTAGACTAAATACAAGCAGGTTTTCATTTAAGAGCTATACATAGTTAAATCCAGTTTTTTCCTCCCTTAACATATTATATATATACATATATATATAATATGCATAATACATATAATATATAATGTTCTCAATAATAATAACACAAATATACAATTTGAAAAATCTATAAAGCATTTTTTTTAACACAACAGCTTGTGAGGCAGGGCACCTGAGTATCATTGTCTTTTTACAAATGAGGAAACTGACTTAGTGGGAAGTTAAACAACTTGCCCACAGCTGGTTTGAATCTGAGACAGACTCTGAAACTATTTCTTGTGACCTCTCCTCTATACTACACCACAATGAAAATCTTAAAATACATTGTCAATTTAATAGCACTTCATTATATCTCACAGATATTGATTTTTTAAATGCATTATGAATTCATCTACTTCAAAATTTACCACCTGAGTTTACTAGATGATTTTGGTTTCCTAATTCATGCAATGCTGTCACCAAAATGTATAGTGTTCTAATCTAGAATATTAAAGTAAAATATATATGCATGTAAAAATTTAATTGACTACAATGAATAAATATCGTTGCTCTTATGCTTGACATTTCTGACTTAAGTGTGGATTCATTCTGTTTATGCGTGAAACCTGTACCACCAACATGGATGCATGTCACTTCCCAAATGCGTACTAAATAATTCTCGAGGCCGCTAGGTGGCGCAGTGAATAGAACACCAGACCTGGAATCAGGAGGACCTGAGTTCAAATATGATCTCAGACATTAAACTCAAAACTAGTCGTGTGACCTTGGGAAAGTCACTTAACCCCAATTGCCCTCCAAAAAGCAAAAAAGAAAAGAAAAAAAATAATTCTCAATTTAGTAGTCTAAATTCTCTAGGGTCAAAAATATCTCTGAAATTACCAATCACTGCTTCATTCTCAATGGGAGCTGGAAATGATAGTTTCAAGGACAGGTGATTTTTATAAACATTGAAATTATCTCTTTGAAGGACTGACCATGAAAACAACTTTTGACCAGAGAACTGGTCTGAAACATTCAGAGAAAATCCATGTTAAATACTCATCCCTATTTTGACTGTGGATTCTTAAAATCTCTAGTGTTTTATCACAAGGTGAAGTATTTAGAAGAAAAAAAATCGACTGAATTCCATTATAACATTAAGAGATATGTGTCTTGCACATTCAAAATTCCTTTTACTCTTTATTTCTTCCAAACTATTTGTATCTATCGACCCATACATATATGTCTGAAAATTTACCACACACATACACATATGTTATGTTATGGTTGTCCATGTGCCACATACGTGTGTATATATGTTCATATATAATTTGTCATTTATACATGTGTATGTATAAATTTACATCAATGAAATCTTTATCATTAACCCAAGAAACTCACATTTGGAGCTTTTTCTTTTCACACGATTCTGTTTCCTCTTTTCTATAGAGTATATTTATGTTGCTAGCTAATCCTTCCCCAACTTAAAAAAAATTTATGTGATTTAGTGTTTCCACTCTCCTAGACAGTCTGGACATACATATCTTTCTTTTTAACAAGCTTACTTAACCTTTCTGTTTAACAAGTTTACTTAAACTTCATGGTTAGAAATTCCATTCTCTCCTTCCCATATTTTTTGGTCAACTGGCCCTAAGAGTTAGCATTTGCAATAAAGCACTCAAAAACTGGTGTTCTGAGTTTCCTTTGCTTCACACATATTCTCTTAAGAAAGTGCTGTCATCTTATCTCAGGACTTTATACAATACAAGGTTTTATGAGAGCCAGGGCAAGAGGCCAGATGAGGCAAGCAGTCTTGTGGGCGAACAATACACTATGGAGCAAGGGAGTACAAAGTGATACTTTTTAAAATTGTGGTTTTATACATACAGATTTTAATTCCATAAGTTCTGCTGGGGTAGGGGGGATATAGGTGTTGGTTTTGTGAAGGCTAAATGCCTCCAACGGACAGTAACACAGAGTAGGCATAATTTCCAAACTGAAAAGCAATTTTCAGACCTGACAAAGTCTTAGCTTAGTTGTCACCAGCAGCTTCTGTTACATAGAACATTTTGGTTTGCCCTATTTGATTATTCTCTGCCCTCATCCCAAAAAGCTTTCTAATTTTTTTAATCACTGATCTGTCATCTTTCTACTTGTCCTCTATGAATCATGGTTCCAATAAACACTGGGAACATCCTGGGTATGTCTGTACTTCATCTTTATTACTGAACAGCATTGTTTAGCCTAACAGGCTCCCTAGGGGTTCAACTTAGAAGAGCGTATACATGTGTGTATGTGTATGTATTTAAATTCTTAGTTATTTTATTTGTAACATATCTTTGTTTTTCCTAATGTTCTTTAGCTATAGTCATGTAAAATAAAGTTATTTTAAAAGATAAGAGAGTTCAATAAGTAGCTATAATGAAATGAGTATCTATAAACATAGTTCAATGACTAAATTATGAATGCATAAGAACACAAATATAGCCATCATTATCTTAAATTCATTTGCTTTTCTGGGATCCTAATAGGCTGTGTGAATTAACATTTTTAAAACAGGAAAATAGCTCTGCTTTCAGCAATATTATACAGATTAATTTGTAAATAAAACAGTAGATTTAAAAGCAAAACTCACACTTTAAAAAGGATGATGTGAAGGAAATAAATTCATTTTGTTGAAGGCTTGCATTGTTTTAGGTAAAACAGTAAATTTGACCTGGCTTTCTTAACCAGTTTCCCTTGAATGTTCAGCTTTTTAGCAGTGAATGCTCTCAAAATGAGTTATTTTAAGGGAAGCAAATGTTAACATCAAACAGAAGAAAGCTAGCCCTGACTCCAAACTGACTCCAATTGGAGATACAAGATATTATATGTTATGTCCACCTACAGATTTATTCTTTAAAATATTTGAGAACTGTAATTTTTTGATGGGGGGAAGTTCTTACAGCGTTAACTTGGGTTTCTAAAGCTTTAGAGCTCTTGGACCTAGGTCTCCAGGCTATTGGGTTATAGTGAATTTGGGGAAAAAAATCAGGGATCAGGAATACAAAGTTAGCAGAGCAAAGGACTCAATAGAACTTAATAGAATGCTCCTTATCTAAGATCTAGTCTCCAAAACATGCTATTTATCAAAATGTGTTAACAAGTTAACTCGGACTGGAAAATTTCTTTTTAAATTAGAGTTTCTTGTCTCAATCTGAAGCTTCCATAGGTAATTAGTGGGGAGTTAAAATAGCTACTTGAACAGTGAAACCATTCCCCAAAACACTAACACAAAATAGTCAAAAGAAAATAAAAAAGAAATGGAAACAATTTTAAGCATGTTATGGGATGAACTATCATATTCAATATTATCCCCAATGCCAAAGATAACATTTATTAATAGTACAATTCACAATTATATCAGTAGATTAACTACATCATTTTAAATGTATAACATTCGTGGGAAAATGTCAACTATTTAAAAAGCATTCATGCTATTTAGTACAATTAGTAGAAGGTATTAAAAAATAAAAACTTTCAGTACTTTGCCACAAGGGTTCTGCTAGGATTTTGTATAAAAATTAGGGCCCTGCTACTATAAAATGTTTTAGAACTACTAGTTAGATCCATCAGTCTTTATTCTCTACGTGGAATGCCAAGGCCCAGATCTTAGAACACGATCAGTCATAACCTTGCTGGGTGGTTATACAGAGCATGTGGAGATGTTCACTGCCTGGTTCTAACCCAGTGGTTCTCAACCTTCCTAATGCCGTGACCCTTTAATACAGTTCCTCATGTTGTGGTGACCCCCAACCATAAAATTATTTTCATTGCTACTTCATAAGTGTAATTTTGCTACTGTTATGAATCATAATGTAAATATCTGATACGTAGGATGTATTTTCATTGTTACAAATTGAACATAACCCACAGGTTGAGAACCACTGTAAATCTAACTCAACATTCTTAACTTCGGGAAAGCTTACTTTTGACCATGAATAACTCAGAAGTTCATACTATGGGATGAATAAAAAGCCCTAAAATTGGTTTAGGTCCTAGAAGGACTGAGTTATTAGAAGTATAGCCAGGGCTTTTGAGTGAATAGGACTAATGTCAGTTATGGGTACTAGGGGAGAGGAAGCAACCTGCTTTATTCAATTGAACAGTGGCTTCACCTGTCAGCTGAGGAGTGACCAGACAATTTTAGAAAGGAAGCTACTCATCCACTATAATGCCATCTCAAGAAAAAAATTGTTGGGCCCTCTGTAAAGAAAAAAAAAAATTCCTAAATCTTATGCTTGCAAGCTACCCCAATACTCCTTATAAGGATACCTCGATAAATTTTTACTATAAGTTTGAATCTGCATATCTCAGAGGAAAAGTATATTCAGAGCAGACCACATGTTTGGGAGATACTTCTATAACTTCTATCTGTGTCATGCCTTCTTAGCAAATATCCCTATGGAAAAAATTAGCTGATGTCAATTGATTGATTTATTGAGGGTTTGGGGAAGCATACTAAATGGGAGCTTGTGATCAATGGTATTCAAAGCCACAACCCCTCAAGGAAGTCTCGTGAAACACTAAATGGAGAAGTAGACAGCAGCTCTCTGAGAATCGAACATTCTGTTGCATATGAATTAGAAGCATGTACCCAGAGGAATGATAAATATGTGCAAATTCCCCCCTTTGTATTTTTTTATATCTAATTTTAAGCAATCCTTCATATTTCCATTATCTTCATTACGTCATTTTTATGCTGTTTCCATTTTTGAATATTATCTTTAAAAAAAAGTGATTCCCTCCTACTGGGCTTTCCAAATTAGCAGATGGAATTTGAGATTTGTCCCCATATGAGTCCTCTTCTGGCTTCTATCATTAAAAAGTTTAAACCACAAAACCTGTAAATCAATAATTCCCAGTTTCAGCTACCTCAACCATAAAATGTGAATTACAATACTTGCATTACCTGTTTGATAGAGATGTGATGAAAACATACCATGAATCTAAAAGCAAATTACACGTATATGTTATTTTCATGATCCCTCCTTCTTCCACGTGCAGATACAAGAATTTGCTTCAAATACAATTTCATATTTCACACTAGGTCTATGAGAAAAGGTACATATCAGTGGAAGAAACCCAAAACTAAAATGTTGGGAAAAGGTAACAGACATCCTGAAGAAAGAAAAAAAAGACAGCTAAATCCCCAACTCCTTTTGTTCAGTCTTCCTGTATTTTCATTGTCCTTCTACATTTACTACTTTAAACCCCTCTTTTCTTTGAGTTTCTCCCACTTAAATGTCTTTGCTCTTTAAAATATGGATGATATAACATATAGAAAATTGAGCACTGAAAAGGCATAAGAAATTTAGGTTCTAACCCTGATTCTCCTGGCAAATTGAATTATATAGCCTTTGGCAAGTCATGCCCTGCCCTTAAAAAAGCTGTTAAAATTAGTAGGCTAATTTCATGCCTTATCAACATTTCTTAAGCTCCAAGTTTAGTTTATAATATCATCCCTTTCTCTTGTACTATTAGTGTTCCATTCTCCTGTTTCCTAACATTCTTGATTTCATGTAACTCCCTATTTATTTGCAGTATTCTAACAATCTTCTTTGCCAAAGACCTCTCAAAACATTGTGGCACACTGGATGGAGCACTGCTTTTAGAATTAGAAGATCCAGGTTCAAAGGATGTGTACCATTTCTGTGATCCTGGACAAGCCAATTAACCTCCAACAGCCTCAGTTCCCTCATTTGTAAAGAGGAGGTTGTGGTACTTTAGCTTTAAATCTATGATCTCTAGCTGAAAATATTTTCTTCATCTAAGGTTGTTGCATATGTCTCCAGCTTGTCTATTTTAGAGAGGTTTAAAGTAAGCCCTGTCAGCCTGTGTTGCTAAAAAGTACGTTTTAAGTATGGCTCACTTGTTCTAGATTTCTGTGTACAAGTATGCCATGTATATTTCATATGGAAACTTGTATAATGTTGTATACATAATTTGTATTGTTGTATTGTTGTATACTATTATTTCATTGAACTTGTGATTCACTAGGAAATATTTTTCTACCCTATTTCAGTAACATAATTTAGGTAAAAAAAATTTTTTTAACACATGTATATCATGTTGTATTAGGTGCTCACACACACACACACACACACACACACACAGAAACCTTATATACTCTAGTGAATTTAAGCCTTCAAGAAGCTAGTGAATAGTCTAATTGCCCAACTGACATTAGGGACTATCTTCATTTTGCCTATTATACAGCGTGTTCAAAAGTCTTAGCATAGTTTTAAGGTTTTATAGCTTAAAATTGCTCTAAGAATTTTGAAATATCTCTTATAGACATTTTGGCACAAATTTCCAATTCTTTATTAACTGAAAAAGTGATAAAAATTTTCAACAGTTATTCACACAACAGCACACAACATATGATTCTTAACATCATTTGAAGAGTGGCATAACATTTTCCCTAGGTTTTTTAAAGTGACTAGTATGCCACACATATCACACAACCTGGCAGGTAGGAAAGGGATTTTTTTTCGCACAGTATCTTAACACTGTAAAAATGAAAGTGAAACATTAAAAACGTAAGTCACCATAAAATAAATGTCTCATCGCTAACTCCCAATATAATCCTCTTTTGCTCTAGAGAAGAATCATTGGGACTTGCTCTTTTTTTGCTTTTCATAGCAATGAGATGACTTGGCAGGAGATGCAATGCACTATAATATGATCAGAAGAGTTGACTTTTGACTTTCATAGCTGAAAATTTCCATTTAAGATTTCACTTAGTGCCTTGCCAAATGAACACACAGATGAATCAACACATATCTACTAGATCAAATATTGCCTTGGTGATAGAAGCAAATAACTAAGTAGTCAAGCTGTCAGACACAACCTGCTTTAATATCATAGAAGAGAATAGTTCCTGTTTCCAAGCCTAACAGCTTTAAATCTACCCAAGATATAATCTAGATAAAATCAGTCTCTATTGTTAGAAAGCTTCAGAAACCCCCATCTTACCATCATTATATTGTAAAAAAAAATATCAAACAAAATCTCTTAACTGATTTCTCCTTTCAACCCAAGGTAAGTCCACATGATCCTTGGCTCACATTCTACAAGCTCACTCAAATACTCATTCATTCATTCATTTAAAATTTTTTCAGCCTGTCCTATCTGTAAATCACTTTACTAAATTCTTAGGAACAAAGACGAGAAAGGACTCCTTTGCTTCATGAAACTGAGGGCAAGTCTACAAAGGATGGTCTCCCAAGACATGGACACGAATAATCAATGAAAAGTAGAATCTGCTAAATTCATATGAGGATAAATAAGGGAGAAAAATCAGGTGTTTTTATAAGAGAGGTGTTATAAATTACTGTTCCTGAGTTTGATAGAGCTATTTTATTATTTAAACCTACATGTGTACATGCAATCTGAAAGTAAGGACTTAACTTCTTTTCTGTCAAAGTCAGACTAGTGATGGAATTGTTTATTCTGGGAAGTAATAGTCTGAGATGTGAGCAATACCTGTAGTCAAGTGTATGAAGAATTAATAAGAGGAAGATGGTGTCCAGAATGGTAGAATGGTACAACTCTGGTGGCAGAAGAACTGGATTCTAGTTCTGGCTCTTCTATGTGACCTTGAACAAGTTACTTAATCTCGGGGCCTCAGTTTCTTCATCTGTAAAGTGAGAAGGTTGCACTATATTAGCACTAAAATCCATTACATCTCTAATGTTCTGTGACTCTCTGTACATCAACAGAACAAACAGGAGAGGAAAGTGTAAGGCCAAAAGAGGACTTAGGAAAGACTTTTGGATGTATTTTCTGAAAACAAAATTTACTGAAAAAGGCCACACACCAGTTTGCCTAAAAACCTTTGAGAATAAGCAACTGTCTATCTGGGCATTTTAGAAGTAGCAGTAATAAGGAGGGAGAGAGAAACAATTATAAAACAACTCTCCAACTTTGCAAAGAAACATTATGGTTCCTGAACCATTTAAGAAACTGTATTTGCAGATTCTTCAAGTGAAATGAATACAAGCAGCCAACCATAATTAGTACAATCATCTTGCAAATTAGATTTAGCAGAAATAACATCACAGAATCCCTATAGCACTTTATTTTTCTTTGTAGAAAAAATGGATACTTAGAACACCTGCTGTTTGCTTTCATTTTGACATTTTGTACAATAAAAGTTAAGTTGCTAGTACATTAGGGCATGATCAATAAAAAGAATAACAGGCATGAATTTTTGTAGTTTCCCATTATATGGAAAAGTCTTGTGAGAGAAAACTCTTCCCTTCAATCTTTCCCTTCCTCTCTCCCTCCTTTACTCAGAAACACTAAATAAAATCTAGGTATGCTGTCTATACTAATGTCAGTCTTGGCTTTTATTTGTGACCTTGAACAAATTACCCAACCTCTCTCTCTAGACCTGTTTCTTTATTTACAAAGTGAAGTTAGATGACATTAACTTGTCCTTTCTGGTTTTGAGAGTTTGATCAGCATGTTTGTAAGAAATTAATTACCAGATAACTTAAATTCCGTTACATTCCAGGTCTTTATTCACCTGATGCCTAAGATGTACTCTCCTCACTCCAACAGTTTTGTTGAAGTCTCATATTCCTTTGAGTCCCAATCCAAGGGCTTTGTGATCCCCCAAACCCCAACAAGCTTTCAGTGATCTCTCCTCCACTGGATTTCTAATACCACTTTTTATGAACCTCTCCTTGTTCTTTACCATGACACTATTGTAACCGTGTTTTTTTGTGCCATTTTTCTCTGTTAGATTATCCATGAAAAAAGTTCTATGTCTTACCTATCTTTTCATATCAACATCCTTTGTGCTTAATCATTAAAGTGATTAAATGAATTGGAGAAATTAGAAATTTTTGATTTTGAAAAAATGTATCAGATTAGAGTCATAAATGCCCATATATGTACCTAAAATAATTTTACATTTTAAATTCACTACATTAGACCTAATTAATTTGACACTGTCAATTCATTTTTGTATCTTGCTTTAAACCAGGACTTGGATGCATAGAGTTCATAGTGGAAAGAAATTTTAAGTAGGGTCCCTGGGACTTTTAAACTTTTTTGTGTCATGAACCCCCATTTCAGCCTAATAAAGCTTATGGACCTATTCTCAGGATAACATTTGTTCACTATGTTCATAATTTAAGGATATGCTAATTTTTAAGAGGTTAAGGGAAAAAAAGATGAAATATCTTCCATTCAAGTTTTCAGACCAACTTTCTAATTTCATCTGTACCCTGCCCCCTTTGCTAAGAACCCCAGCCTACAGTAAACCAGATAGACAAAGGGGTTAAGTACAAGAATACTTACAGGTGTAGGTAAGCATGGTGCAAAGTTTGGGCAGTTAAGTAATATAGTTCAGAAATTCAGACTAATTAGGTGACCAGATAAAATTGGTCAGGACATGTGGCAACAAGAAATTAAAATGGAAGAATGAGGTGAAGTAATAGGCATAGAATACCCATAGAAAGGGTTGAAATAGATGTGGAAGCATAAAATGCTCTGCATGCCAGTGATATATCACTTGCTCAGGGCTAAAATTAGTCTCATGCCTAGGCCACTTGGACCAAGTGGTGAAACAAAGAGCTAAGAAACAATGCAGCCCTTGACATCTGATCTTGCAATTCAGAGACATTTAACATTAATACAGAAAAGAAAATGAGCACTTTTTTCACTTAAAACATCTGTACTTTAAACATAAAAAAAACCCTAAAACTAAAACTAACTTTTTCTTTTAGAAACTATTTGGACCTCTAATACTAATTGTTTTTTGGGTTTGGTTTTTTTTTTTGCACCTAAAACAAATAAGAAAAATTAAGAAATGATCCCTTAGGCGCACATTTCATTTTAATTTGAAAATCACTATTAAAGCAAAACTGTTGCAGATACTTAAAATGAGACTCAGAATGGCAGAGTGGATAGAGACAGAACAATATGGGCACAAGACCCCATATTTGACCCATACAGACACATAAGGTGAGTCATTTAACCTCATATTCCCTAAATAGTCAAAACTTAAAACTGTTTTATTGATGGTATTCATCTTGTAGGAAGAGATTTTCTCAACTAGAAGTTTCTTGTACCAATAAAACCACATGTTTTATGCAAATTTCGAAGCCAATGTCAAAAACCACATCATTTTCAAAATTAAAATATATAGAGGACCATCACCATGTTTGCTGGAGGGACATACACAGACACACACATAGACACACACACACACACACACGCACAGACACAAACACACACACAGACACAAAAACACATATTTTGCAAAAGAAACTTAAAAAAATAACTATGAAGACAGAGGTGATATAAAATGGAGAGAGTACCTAAAGATATGAAAACATATATTCTTGAACTATTACAGAGGAAAAAGAAATTGAATTTTTATTTTAGAATTTTCGCAGTGTGTAATACATACTTTGATTATCTTTTAGGTATCAGAAACATGCTGTAAAATAGAATCAAAAGCTCCATGATACTAGAGCATTTGTGAAGTAATCAACATGTTTCCCCACCAAATGTACTTTAAAAAATTCATGAAACATTTTTTTCAATCAACTGCAAGCAGTAACAGAAAATAAAAAATAAAATGCATTTTCTACTGATGAAATTAGAAATATGCCATATGTCTTTGGCTTGAGAAAAATACATGTGCATTGACATTTTCAACATTTCAAAGGCCCATTTATCATTTTTTTACCTCCTGCTGTGCAGATGGCACGGCTGTGATGTTTTATAAGGACTTTGATTTTGAAATTAACAAAATGGAAGCACTTCAATTTCTTTTAAGTGGACCTCTATTTTATCATGGTTAAATGAATTTTATAAATGAATTACTTATTGGAGTGCATTGTCAAGTACTACAGCATGCATAGAAAGCAAAAGTTCCCCAATATAGAAAGCAAATATAATAAAACAATACTTGACTTATCATTTATAAAGTGATATTTACATATGTATCTATATACAGATATCTATCTATCTATCTATCTATCTGGAAACTTCTGAATACTTAGCAAGTGTTTTATAGGCATGTCTTTCATAGATCTGTTACCCTCTTTGTCCATATATTTCTAAATATGTTTTAGTTTTTTCTTTTCTAAGTTTATTTTTACTAATTACTGTTATCAAAATATTATTAAGAAGATAATGGAAGGTCAAGATGGCAGTGTAGAAGCAGGAGAGCTCAGTGATCTCCCCCAATAACCACCTCAAATATCTATAAAATAAGACTCTAAACAAATTTTAGAGCTCCAGAAAGCACAAAATGACAAAGAAACAAGGCTCCCACTGAAGGAAGCCCAGCAGGCAGACAGGAAAGGTTCATCACAGCATCCTGGGAACCACGGCCAGCCAGCCCAGCACAGCCTCAAACTGCGGCTTTAGCTCCAGGGTGTCCAGGACGAGTGGCAAATGGAACATTCAGGTGTGGCACTTTCCAGAATTATCAACCCATAAGATTCAAGGACAAAGTGAAAGGTCAGTGGAACTCGGCTAAATTTGGGGGAAAGGAGAAAGTATGGCTGTCTACTCCCAGAGCAAGAAAGCAGAGGAAGCAGCCCCTATAGCCACCTCCACATGGCTGCTTCAGAGCTCCTGGCCTGCAGATTGCAGGGGGGCCAAGTGACCATTCAGAGGCTAAGTGCTCTTGCCTTAAACTTCCTGGTTTGGGATCATGGTCTTGGGTGGTCGTCCTGAGGTGTGTGACCAGTGAACCAAAGCTGGTGGAGGCTGCACAGACAGTGGCCTCCTAATAGCTCTGGCCATTGTGAAAACCCCAGCAATTTGGGACAAAGCTCTCCCATCTGAAAGCAGATATGTACTGAGCACAAAAGTCAAGTAATTGACTGGCAACATGAGCAGGCAAAGGAAGCAAAGCAAGAACAGCAATCCAACTTTAGATTCCTTTTTTTGCGGACAAAAAGGATTAAAGCCTGGAATGGGAGGAAGACAACACAGTCAGAACTCCCAACCAAAAGCTTCCAAGAAAAATGTAAGTTGATTACAGGACACAGAGGAGCTTAAGAAGGACTTTGAAAACCAAATAAGAGAAGTGGAGGAAAAATTGGGAAGAAAAATGAGAATGATGCAAGAAGATAATGAAAAGAGAGTCAACAACCCAACTGAAGAAAATAACACCTTAAAAAATAGATTAACTCCAATGGAAAAAAAGGCCCAATAAGTCAATGAGGAGAAGAATGCCTTAAAAAGCCAAATTTGCCAGATGGAAAAAGAATCTCAAAAGCTCACTGAAAAGAATAATTCCTTCAGAATTAGAGTGGATCAAATGGAAGCAAACGACTTTATGAGAAATCAAAATACTATTAAACAGATCCAAACAACTGAAAAAATAGAAGGCAATGTGAAATATCTCATTGAAAAAAACCACTGACCTGAAAATAGATCCAGGAGAGACAATTTAAAATTATTGGACTACCTGAAAGCCATGAGCAAAAAAAAGAACCTAGAAATCATCCTTCAACAAATTCTCAAGGAAAATTGCCCAGATATTTTAGAACCAGAGGGCAAAACAGAACTTGAAAGAATTCACTGATCACCTCTTGAAAAAGATCCCCAAAAGGAAACTCCTAGGAATGTTATAGCCAGGTTCCAGAGTTCCCAGATCAAGGAGAAAATATTACAAGCTTCCAAGAAGAAACAATTTGAATACTGTAGA
>CM053587.1:30751312-30763812 GCA_028646515.1 Pseudochirops corinnae
GGGTGGGGGGAAGAGGGGGAGAAAATATGTAACTCAAAATCTTGTGGAAATGAATGATGCGCAAACTATAATAAAATTTAAAAAAAAAGGTAATTGACAGACTTCTAGATCTTATAGGTAGAACAGTTTTGGTTTAGGAGCCCAAATAAGGTATGACCATCCCTGTGAGTGGCTGAGGTAAAGATAGAGATAGAGAACATGTGAATTAAGAAAGTGGATGAAGTAAGATACTGGATACTTAGAAGTATCTCTATGTGAATGTGGAAGTGAAAAGGGCTGTTAGAGTTTGGGTTAAAAAGGAAGACAGTTATTTAAGTATTGATAGAGGAAAAATTCTCTGGGGCTTTTAATATTGATTGGTTGTGTTGGTTTTTTCCTCTTTGACTTAAAAAACCTATTTTTATACGAGATGGACTCCCTCAGAGGCCAAGGAGGAGGATTACTGGGGAAAATTGGTGATATTAAAAAAACAATCAATAAAAAAAAATTTTTTTTAAAGTAAAGAAAAAGAAAATGCCTTGGGAATTGATAGTTGACAGCATCAAGGATTTTGATCCAGACAAAATACAAACTTCAGAAGAGGAGATATTGCTGAGTGATGGTGCCAGAGCAGCCATCCAGAAGTTGCATTGGGGAGAATTGCCAACTCTTTACTTTGGCAATGTGTGAAGGGATTTTGAAGGGAGGATGTGAATTTGAGGCAGGACATGAAGAAGATATGAGTCAAAAGCCTAAGAGGAGTTATCAGCATTGAAAAGAATGTAGATTTTAGTAACATTTTGTACTATAAATTATTGTTATGTTGATTTAATATTTAATTCATTCATTAATTAAACCTATGCAGAATTGTAAAGTTTTGTCATGTGGAGCTAAAAATATCTTTAAAATTCCTACAAAGTCTTCAATTCTACTTTTAATATTCAAATTATCTGAAAGGAAAAAAAGAGGATCCAAGCTGTAACATATAGAGGTCAAATTACTTTGAAAACTAAGGGTTAAAGGAAATGGCAAGAGAGTAAAAGTACTGGCTATAGTTCTATTATGTGTTTCAATACTTTAGAAGTTAACAAAGCTGACCTAAATTAATAAAGTTTTATTAATTGTAAGCAAGTAAAAGCTATTCAAGGTCTCAAATTAATTTTTCAGCCTTTTAAAATTATGACCTTTCTCCCCTATCCCCACATCACCCCACTCTCCAAATGAGGTTTTCAGAAATGGCATGAAAGGAAAAGTTATGTGGTATACAATTTCTCCTTGAGAATGGCACCACAATGAGAGAAATTATACGGTATTCACATTATTCAATTTTATTGACTCATTTATCTCATGAAGACTAATTAAAAATGTGGAGAAAAGCTTCATTTGGGATTCTAAATTAATTTCATCTGTGCAGGGTGTCCTAATTACTGAAGTCCCAGCTAGATTTAGTGTCAGCATGGTTCTGTTGATTTCTGTTGGTCTTAGAGTCGGTGGGTCAGAACAAAGCCAGAAAATTGCAATATTATTTTGTATATTTTTCTTCCCCCCCCCAAAAAAAGTCCTCTCTATTTGTAGATATGATTATAGAGCTCTTAAGAAGGACTTAAATTCAAATCCTTTCTCTAAGTCTTACTGAGTAACTTTTTGAGGGCAGCTTCACCTCCCTAGATTTCACTTTCCTCAGTGATAACATGAAATACTAGATTACATGGCCTCTGACATCCCTTCACACTTGAGCCTGTGATCTACTATTCTAAGAATTAAAGAGATCAATCAGTAACTATTAAACAATTTCTCTGTCTAAGCATTGTGTTAGACACTAAAGATGGAAAAACAAAGTCAGCAAACCAAAGAAAGCATTCCAGGCTCAGAGCACTTAGATTCTATAAGGGGAAACCACCCATATGAGTATAAATAAGGAGAAATTATGTAAAAAGTAATGGGGGGAGGTGGTGGAGCAGAAAAAGTCTTAATGTAGGATGTAGGACCTATGCTGAGCCACAGAGAAAGCTAAAATTCTTAAGAGATGGAATTAAAGAGGGAAGCATTCCATTATTGGTGGGACAGTTTATGTAATAGCACAGAAGCAAAAGTTAGAATGTTATGTATGCAGACCATGTATGGCAAGTAGGCCATGTTAGTCAGCTTGTAGTGTGTGGGAAGGGAAATCATGTGTAATATGCCTCAAAAGGTAGACTGGAGTAGTATTGTGAAATGCTTTAAATGCCAGACAGAGGAGTGGCTATATTTTCCAAAGGCAATAGGGAAGTACTGGACAGGTGACATGAATCAAATCTACAAACCAGTACATTACCTTCATGTATGCAAAGTGAAGAAGGGATTTGGGGTGGCCTATTTAGTCATGTGTGAATTGGGATTACCAGCTTTGAATAAGAATAAAAATATGAATGTGAAAGAAATATGAAAGTAACATAAATATTTAAGAGCTTTTTTCAGAGATAATTTCTTGTATTAAAATGGAAGACAATCATATTCTAAGCCAATATGACAGTTGCCATAACAACTTTAGAATTGTAGCAAACCATTGATATCATTTGACCTTATGAGAGAGATGAAAAGCGAAAGTAAAGAGGTGTCAATAATAGTCAAAGGAGCTGCTGACAAATGGTCCAGAATTTTTTAGGCCATAAAAGAATAACTGAAGCATTGAGTATTCCTTCATCATATTAAGACAAATCTTAGTAGAGGTTTCTTCCAGCATAACTTCTTGAACTGAACCTGGAATTCTAATAAAGCTTTTGACAAGGCTAAGTAGAAGAGAATCCAATTGTACCTGCTATGATCGTATTGATACATCACCATGCCATAATCATTTTTTGACACTATTTATTTATAAGGTTTGGTGATTCCTAATGAATATGGTCTTTTCTCATTTAGAACTCATGAAGTGGGCTTTCTTTCTGTAAGTAATGTACTTAAAAGTTGATTTGATTTAAATCATATACACTTAGATCATGACTTAAATCACTAAATCCAATTGCATTTTAATGTCCTTCCCTTCTCTGTTAACCCCAAACACTCCTCCCCCACCTTTCCCCACTCCAGCATCCTAATGTAGTAGAAAAAGCACACTGGGCTTGAAATCAGGAGAGGTATGGGTTTTCATTACAGCTGTATGCTCTTGGCCAATTCACTTACCTCTTGGATATCTCATTTTTGCATGTGTAAAATGGGAGTGTAAACATTTGTAATTCCTTCCTCAGATGTATTGTGAAGAAAGCACTTTGCAAATTTAATGTACTATCCATATAGTAATCATTATGTTATTATGTTATTGCTGTTCAAAATGAACTTAATGTAGAAAACACTCTGTTGTGTTGAAACTTGTCAACCAGAATCCTCAATTGTCACATACATTGCAATATTAACATATGCATACAATGATGACTATTTAGAAAGTTATTATTGATGTTTTTGATTATTTTAGAAGAGGTGCTGTGGTAAAGGAGGATAGCGAGTTAATTGGGGAAGTATAAAAGAATTGTTTTGCTAATATGAGGGAGTAATTGAGGTTACGTAGCATAAATTTATAGTGGATCTAGTTAGCACAGTTTCATGATTTATTCTACCTTCATTTAACAGCACATGTGAAGGAACAAAGTCCTGTGCTGCCCTTACAAAGATAAGTTCAGATATTTAATAAGGATGCTTCTTAACCCGTTAGAATTCTAAGTCTAACAGAAACCATGTAATACACACATGACTATATAC
Source organism: Pseudochirops corinnae (assembly GCA_028646515.1). Lineage (NCBI taxonomy): Eukaryota > Metazoa > Chordata > Mammalia > Diprotodontia > Pseudocheiridae > Pseudochirops > Pseudochirops corinnae. Next base: position 30,755,024 of record CM053587.1, read on the forward strand.
TAGCCATTCATTTATTCAGTCAGTCAACAAATACTGTTTAGTATATATCCATATAGTAACATATAGATAACATATACAAATATATACACATATACATACATACATATATATACATATATATATATATACACACATATATATATAACAGGCTTAGGTGTCAGGGGAAATACAATTTTAGATGAGACACATTGACTTTTCTCATGAGCTTAGAATAAAATTATATAATAATATAGCCACAATATTAAAAGTTGCATTCAGATCCTTAAAGGAGTTTTTTTTTTTAATGTTACATGCAGCTAAAGAAAATCAGTAGGTGCTAAAAGGGTGGATGGAAGCAAAAAGGGATAGAGGTAAAGAGGGAAGGGAGAGAAGGAAGGAAGGGAAGAAAGAATAAAAGAGTTTAAGAAAAATGTAAAAGGCTGTAAAGCAGTGGTTCTCAACCTGTGGGTTATGTTCAATTTGTAACAATGAAAATAAATCCTGCATATCAGATGTTTACGTTACGATTCATAACAGTAGCAAAATTACAGTTATGAAGTAGCAACAAAAATAATTTTATCGTTGGAGGTCACCACAACATGAGGAACTGTATTAAAGGGTCGCAGCATTAGGTATAAAGTGTTTCAGAAAGAGAAATACCATTTTTTCCCCTGGGAGATATGTCTAGGTTTTCTGCAGGGGATGACATTTGAGCTGAGACCTGAAGATCATATGGAATAAAAGACTCAAGTTTTATAAATCAATTTTTTATTATGTATCTATCACTGTGGGAAAACTTTAAAAATCATCTGGGGTGTTTAGATGCTTATTCATTTAATATATCTCTTTTCCTTATTAAAGAATATTGATGATATGGCTCCCCTTAGCCCTTGTGCATCTGATAGAATCATTACAATTTTAGAAAATTAGACTTTTCAGATAATATATATTTGATCTTCATAAATTGGTAACATTTAATGTCCTGTGGTGTGTTTAGTATTTACAGATCATTTTCTTTTGACATGCCAATGCCTTTTGTTCCATAAAACTGAAGATCCACAGCCCATAGTATTTGTTTATAATCTTATTCATATATATCACTTCTTTGTTTCTGCTGAAAATCCATGTTCATGACCTACTTTATTGAATCTTAGTCTTAGGAAAACCGTTTACAGTACTATGGATTTCTCAAATTCACATGTCAGAAGCACATAATCTATATTGATATACCATGGTCCTAGTCCCTCACTCTTGTGAAAATATACTGAATTATTGTCTATATTGCCTTCAAAACAATAACTGGAACTTCTAACCAACCTCATTATAAGATCTTTTGAAAAAAACGGGCCTGGTGTTTCATAAATCCAAATTAATTAGTATCATGAAGAAAGAGAATCTAGAAGAACTGAGTCAGCAAGGAAACTAACAAATTTAAGAGATCATAGCCCAAGATTAGAGAATCAAGAAACCAAGCTCTAAAGAATAAAACAGGATATGAGTCACTCTATTTGCCACAAATATGTAGAGTAGCATGTATAGAGATTTTTTTTTTTTTGCTTTTTAGAGAGGGAAGACAGGGCAATTGGGGTTAAGTGACTTGCCCAATGTCAGACAACTAGTAAGTGTTAAGTGTCTGAGCCTGGATTTGAACTCAGGTCTTCTTGACTCCTGGGCCAGTGTTCTATTCACTGCACCACCTAGCCAATCCGAAGAGATTTTATAGAAGGGATTTTATCTGATCCTGATCCTGACCAATAGATTCTCTGAACCATTTGGAAAAACAAGTGTTTCTTTAGCAGACAAGATATGAACATAAAAGCTACAAGAACACAAGACAAAAATCCAATTATCTAATTAGAATCACACATTTCATTTCACCTTTTTAAATTATCCATAGCTGTTCCTCTGTCGTTCTTCACTGTGGACTTCTGATGAGTGATACACAAACCAATGTGAATGGCTAGTCTATGGAGACAGTGCTCCAAGCTTTAGACATGGCTTGGAGATCAGCTCCTCATCCAAAATAGAACAGATCTCCCCTGCATTTGTTGACTTGTAATGAAAGTACAAACAGGTCCCATGAATAGAAGATAGAGGTTGCTGTGGCCAGTGAGAGCACCATACCCATGATGACACTGATGTGTCTCTAATTGAAGAATGGTTTTGTGGATACAGATATCTCAAGACAAGCACTGAATAAACTGATTCTTCACCTCATCCTCTCCATACCAGGTGTTAATTAGAAAGTCATGGGAAGCTTTACAATGAGATATATCGTTTAAGTGGAGAATCCAGTCATGAATTTATCATAATTCCTCAAAAAGTCAAGGATCTATAGCATGTTTTTCATGGAGGCGAGTATTGCATGACTTCCACTTCATATAGAATCATAACGGTTCTGAAGACATATTTACCTTAGAAATCCTATCTCTCACTTTGATGTGTTCAATTTGGCAAATAGTTGAGGCAAACATAGAAATAGGAAGATGGAACAGGTCGATTAATCAGGCTACATAAGGTGTTTTTGTTGTTTTTTTTTTTCTGTGCCAAAGGTAGAGAATATCAGAGAGAGAAATTATTACCCCATATTCACAATATCTTGAAACTTAAAATTCACAAATCTCTGAAAAACTGTGGGGACGTTACACAACCCAAATTATATAACAGCATTTAATCAGGCTGTCTTGCAATATTTGCTCCCTGACGTCTAGTTTAGTGTATATCACTACCCAAGTAAACTGATTGATAAAAACAAATTGTAAAGATATAGGATTCCAATCCTTAACAATATGGTCTTTAGGACTCAATTTTCATTGAAGACACTTGGCTCCCCACTTTTTTTTTCTAAAAGAGCAATAAGATTCTCAAAAGGAAATCAGGTGAACTCTTTCATCTGGTTCTCTTCCAGGAACTCCTACGTGGCTACTGCCTCTTATCAGATCAATAAATAGATTTGGCTATAGGTCCTGGTTCTTGGTTGATTTTGCAACATACATTGGAGTCATTTCTCTGGCTATTTCAGTACCATGAAACATGATTTCAAGTTAATCACATTTCAATAATCCTAGCATTAGAGAGAGAAATTCAGTGTATGATTCACCTGGAGGCTATATCTATATGAGGCACATGGTTATCCTAAGAAATATGTCTGGTATTATATGGATAGAAAGGTTGCCTGAATTTCATACAGTGGTTAGAATGGGTTGGGCTATATCAGTTAACTGATACTTAGTACTATAGGGAATTGGTTAAAGGAGGCAGAGAGTGATATTTAGATGAAGTATTTTGAAGTATTTCTTCATTTAGGCCTTCAAGGGATTGGTCTTCTGGATCACAGGTCTTGATCAACATGTACGGACATTGGTTGTCTCAACTACTACTAGGGAAAATGATCTCTGAGGCACTTGCCCACTGACCAGCATTTACTTCTTAAAGGTCTCAGAGGCTCCCTAATATGCTATACCACCATACTCAGAAATTTTTGGACTTGGAGAATGAGAAATATATAGACTGTGAGGAAAGAATTAGGTATAGAACGAAGGAAAATGATTATGCTCTCAAAATTGTAATAGATCTCTTTTGTTCAGAAGCTAGTACCCATACAGGTTGGGAGATACTTAAAAGGTCCTCCACAAATTTAATCATTACCAAAGTCAGACAAATATGCATGTGGTTTGATGGGTAAGTTCAGACAGGTTGCTAGCCATATCCACACAGACTAATTCATTCCCAAATAGATATAGTAAAGGAAACTTGAGTCACCAATGGTGGGAGTATTCTATACTTAATCCCAATTTAGGGTAAAAAGGAATTTTGCACTTTCTCTCATGGTACCTACCCCCTTTTAAAATGTTAAATCTGCTTGGCAGGATAGGTGGAAAGGCAGTGTCATAAGTCCCCATGAGCTCCATGATATAAATATCTACATACCTTGGTGGAACCTAATTTCAATGAGATTGGGATGACTCAGCAGGCAGATTTTTATGCTAGGTAGGACATCATGAAGGCCCACTGGACCATGTAAAACAAACACACAAACTTGTACTGTGCAAGATATCCATCCGTATGGCAAAAGAACAAAAAAAGATTCTAGTTACTTTATAATCCCATAGTTATTGCTTTCAAGTGCTTCCTAAGTATGCTGTGACCTTCTGATATTCAGAGATTTCTTATATGTTCTTGACAAAACTATCACAGTTACATACTGTGGATAATACTATGCTTGGTATTACTACTCCCTTCGCTCAAATTTGGAGTGGTTTTGAAGCATTAAAGGAGCCCGTTAGCTATACTGTTGTTGATCACCTGCTGGTGATTAGGTAAACATTGAGTGTGGAGATAGCATCCAAGATTGGAGGAATACAAGGATAAAATAAAAAAAAATTTAAAGAAAAAAACCCAAACCTCTGGGTTGTTAATGGTATATCCACTGAGTACCTAGTTCAAAAGCTGATAGGATGGAAAAGTAAAGTGAGCAGATATTTAGAGATAGGGATTCCATAAAGACTAAGAAATCATAAGGCAGAGGAAATTATGGAGTTGATTTTGTATGACTTAACCTGATTCTACAAAGTTTAGGTATTGTTGATTGCTTTTTCCATTTTAGGTGAGGCATTTTTTGCTAGTGTAGTTGTGAGCAGAGCCCACCAAGCCCTGTTTTTCCTGCCCCGTCTTTGTCAGGCTAGGCAAAACATAAAAACATATTAATTTAATATTCTCTGATTCTCATCCCTTTATCTTGAACTACTCTGAGTATTCTAAGATCTTCATCTTGTTTTGTAATACATACTGATACTTATTTTTTAATTGATTTGGTTATTTATTTTTAGTTTACAAGATTCAGCTCCACAGTCCCTTGAGTTTCAAATTTTGTCCCCTCTCTCTCTCCTCCCACCCATGGCAGCATGCAGTCAAGTATAGGATCTGCAAATACTTTCACATTGGACATTAGTCTGATTGTATAGAAGGATGTGGAGTGGACACCAATGGAGTGGACAATGGGAAAAAAGAAACAAAACCAAACGTGGAAAAGAATGATAACATGTAGGTTGCTTCAGTCTCCATTTAAACTCTGTTCTTTCTAGATCTTTCTCTGAATGTAGATATATCCTTCCATCCTGATACTTGTAGAGTTGTCTTATAACTATGCAGTGCTGAGAAGAGTCCAGTTTATCAAAGTTGGTCATCACAATATGATGTGTCTGTGATTGTGTACAATTTTTTCCTGATTCTGCTCTTCTCACTTAGCATCAGTTTGTATAAGCCTCTCCAGGTAAATATGAAGTCCATCTCCTCCCCATTTCTTGTAGCACAGTAGTATTCCATTATATTCATATACCACAACTTGTTTAGCCATTCCCCAATTGATGGGCATCCCCTTAATTTCCAGTTTTTTGCAACCACAAAGAGAGCTGAAATAAATATTTTTGTACATGTGGGTCTTCCTCCCACTTCTATGATCTCTTCGGCATACAACCCCAGAATCTGTATTACTGGGTCAAAGGGTATGCAATTATTTATAACCCTTTGGGCATAGTTCCAGATTGCTCTTCAGAACAGTTGACATACTGATATTTATAAGACGCTAGGCATAGAGAGCTTTGTTGACATAGATTAAATGAACACGATTAAATGAACAAAGCATAAATAATGTTAAAAGATATTCTCATGAATGAAAAATATGTGGATATCTACAATTCATAAAGCAGTGTTACATTACGGAGGCATTTCACATGATGTACTCTACACATGAGTTAAATAAAGTGACATTATATAGCTTTGTCATAATCCTTTTACAATTTTAAACCAATCACTTGTTACATCTTCAGTTCTAACTGTTGCTTCTTGGCTTTCATATAAGTTCCTTAGGAGACAAATAAGATGATCTGGTACACTCATCTCATTGAGGACTTGGCATATTTTGTTGTGATCCACATAATCAAAGGCTTCTTTGTAATCCAGCTGTGGCAAACCTGCATCCTTGAGACCACATGTGGCCCTCTAGGTCCTCAAGTGCAGCCCTTTGATTAAATCTAAACTTCACAGAGTAAATTCCCCTTAATAAAATTATTTTTTTTTCTGTGAAGTTTAGATTTAGTCAAAAATTTAAATTTACTTAAAGATCTAGAAGGTCACGTGTGGCCTAGAGGCTACAGTTTCCCCAACCCTGTGTAGTCAATGAGACAGAATAGGTGTTTTTTGGAATTCCCTTGCTTTCTTCATCATCCAGTGAATGTCAATAATTTGGTTTCTAGTTCCTCTGCCTCTTTGAGAACCAGCCTTCTTTTTTGGTAATTCTCAGTTTATATATTGCTGAAACCTAGATTATAGAATCTTAAACATGATCTTGCTGGTGTGTGAAATGAGTACAATTGTTCAATAATTTTAACATTCCTTGGCATTGCCCCTCTTAAGGATTTGGATGTAAATTGATCTTTTCCGATCCAGTGAGCACTGTTGAGTTTTTTAAATTTGCTGGCATATTGAGCGCAGCACTTTAAAAACATCATCTTTTAGGGTTTTAAATAGCTCATCAAGAATACATCACCTCCAATGACTTTCTCATTAACATGATTCTGTAGGAGTCACTTGACTTCATTCTCCAAGATGTCTGCCTCTAGATCAGTAACCATACCACTTTGGTTATGTATTGGTGATGTTAAGATCTTTCTCATATAGTTCATTTGTGTATTCTTGTCACCTCCTCTTAATCTCTTCTGCTTCTGTTAAGTCCCTAACATTCTTGTCTTTTATCGTGACCATTTTTGCATGAAACTTTCTGTTGATATCTCTGATTTTCTTGAAGAGATCTCTTATCTTTCCCATTCTATTTTTTTTTTATTCTGCTACTTTGCATTGTTCATTTAAGAAAACCTTATCTCTCCTTGATATTCTCTGGAATTCTTCATTTAGTTGGGTATGCCTTTCCCTTTTGCTTACCTTCTTTCTTTAGCTACCTATAAAGCCTCATCAAAGATCTCTTTTGCTTTCTTGCTACTTATTTTTCCCCTTTGGGATGTTCTGTTGTTATTGTTGCTGCTGCTGCTGTTGCTGCCTGCTGTACGTTATTGAAAACCTCTGTCCATAGTTCTTCAGGCACCCTATCTGCCAGAACTAATCCCTTAAATCATCACTTCTACTCATATTCTTTAGGGTTATTATTTAGGTCATACCTATACAGTCTGATGGCTTTCTCTACTTTCTTCAATTTGTCTAAATTTCACAACAAGAGGCTCTCAAACTGAACCATAATCAGCTTCAGATCTTGTTTTAACTTATTGTACACCATTTCTCTGCCTTCAGCTGTAAAAATATATAATCGGTCATATTTCTATATTGACCATCTGGTGATGTCCATATGTAGAGTTGGTTTTTGGTTTGTTGAAAAAGAGTGTTTACTATGACCAATGAGTTATTTTGACAAAATTCTATTAATCTCTCCTGCTTTTTTTTGTCAGAAATCTCCATAATGATATGTCCCTCTTGGGTAACTCTGAATTGCAAAGCTGAGTTTCATTAAGTTATACAGGCTCCTCTCCCACAAGACAATGATCCAGGAGAGATGCAAAAAAAAAAAATAAACACACACACACACATAGTAGATAATAAATCAGTTGTGGTGGAGAAAGCACGAACATTTGGGGAGTAGTAGACTAGGAAAGATAACATGGAAAAGGTAGTATTGGAAATGAGCTTTGGAGGAAGATAGAGATTCTAAGAGGTAGAGGTAAGAAAGGAGTGGAGATGGGTCTGTGTAAGCTTGCATGGGAGATGGATCTATGTAAAAGCACAGAGATGATAGATGGAATGAAAACCAGAATGATTCCTAGTCTTTCCAATTTCATAAGTTATAAATCTGGGTTATTGGAAGGATGATGGTTACCAAGACAAAACCAGATACATTAGGAAGGGTAGATTGGAGTGGGGAGGTGTATCAGCAAGCACCCTAGAATACGCAGGGTGGCTGCTAGCACAGGTTCTTAGATAAGCTTTTCTAAAGGAAAGCAACTCAAAATGCGTTAACAATCTTACTTTAATCAATCAAATATATATCATTTACCTAGTTTAGGGGAAAAAGTCATCACCCTGAACTTTAGAGAATGCAAACAGAATACAAACACAAGTTAACAAGCAGAAGTTACAAGCAGACAAAGAAACAGATCAGCAGATGGGCTTCTAACCATCTGACCATTACATCCATACCTATTCAGTTACCAGAGAGGGAAGCACCAATATCTGGGTTTTTCAAAGGCAGGGGGGCTCAACGGCTTCCCAGAGTCTTGTCTGGCCAAATCACACAACTCTTCTCAAAGTGAGCTCCAAAGCAAAAACTCACATCAGTGTATACATAGCCTTCTCCTGTCACAGTCCTCTTGACTGACTGCCCAATCACAAAGTAATAAGGCATGGGCATTCCTGAAGAACAAGCCTCCCACCACAGGCTCCATGTGACCACATTCAGCCTATTGGGAGCAGAGTATACTTTCAAATCTGGGAAGGTTGTCAGAGTCACTTTAAGCCACTTAAGCAAAGGACCCAGAGGCAGGGAAGATATTCAGATTCCCATAACAGGAGGTTAGTGAGGTAAGGGGTACCAAAAAGATGTACACTAGATATGTCCAGTACTTCATTGACAATGTAGGACAATATCCCAGAAGAGAGACTTAAGTATTGTAAATACCCTAGGGATTCATCTGCATAATGATGAGATCCCTGAGAAAGGAAGAAAAAAAAGAAGGGAGAAGAGCCCAAATTTGGGGTACACCAAGTGTTATCAGGCAGAATATGGATGATAATCCATCAGCCTCTGA
>CM053587.1:30766312-30779427 GCA_028646515.1 Pseudochirops corinnae
ATAAATTATTACTGTAGGAATAAAAAAATCCCTTGCATCCCAAAAGTCTAGAGTAGAGTTTCTTTTCCTTCTTCTATAAACCCAGTCATATGCTTTTTACCAGTTCTTGTCATATTTTCCTTTCTACCATTCGTTCTAAGATAAGAAAGTAATACAATTTCCAGTAATTATGTTCATGAAGGCTTGTCTGTGCCTACATGATATAAAACATTAGCACTCTTTTCTGCTTATTTTTCCCCAATTTAAACATGGTGGAGGAAAAAAAAAGATCAGAGAGATGAATGAAAGCAAGGAGCAATTTTCTTCCAAAGGGGACCAGTTGGAGTAGAATTATGAGGAAAAGTGAAAAGAACATGTCAGAAAGAATATTTCCTAAGGGAAGGCAAGAAAAAAAAAGAATGGAAACTTTTAAGACAATATAAGTGCTAGGTTAGGGTGAAAGGAGAAGCCTAGATAATAACTGGTTTTCTTTAATTCCTAATAAATCTTTCAGATTTAGCCAAATTTTCTTTTCTAACACTGAGCATCATCATCCCATATTCAGCATTACCTTTTGTTTGTCCTAACCTGAACTGTGTGCCATTGATTAAAATATATAAATAGCTTTTTAAAAATCTCTCCAGATTCAACTGTGCAGCTACAAACTCTGGTCTTCTTTTATTATTACTGCTCAGTTAAATAGAACACACTTGTAAGGACTTATTAAAATATTTTACTTTGGACCATGCACTATTCTAAGTGCCAAAGATAAAAAAAAAAAGGTGAATTGACACACTGTGTGGCCTCAAGGGACATACATTCTAGTGAAGATAACAAATAGGCACATAAAGGTATTTAATAAATACTTTTTGATAGCCTGAATATGAGGCATATGACAGTATACTGTATATATAAATTATATACTGTCTCACTGTGTGACAATGGAATATCTCTTTAGCTGCTCTCACCATATATTTCTTCGTCTGTAAAATAAAAAGAATGTTCTACCTTCTAGAGCTGTTGTAAGGAAAACACTACATGAATGTAACCTATTGTTTTGAAAACAGAGAACTATCAGCTATTATATGCATGACATACCAAACACTCCCTTGGGGGGGAAAGGAATAGTTACCAATGTAACCATCAAAGGTCTCATAATTTGTTATAATGAAGAAAATATAGGATAAGAATTTTTCTGGTAATGAAATAAATTATTATTCCCCCTAAAAGACACAAGTTGCCTCAGTACTAATGAAAAAAAATCATTGTAAAGAAATTCTCCTATTGCTTAGAAATGGGTGAAACCAATTGAATATACCTTCCTCACTTATTCTTTGTTGGCCCCAGCCTGCAGAGCTGAGTCAGCAATTCATTTCAAGGTATAAATAGTATTGAAAGAACCAAGCAGCCATCTGGCTGTGGCTGTGACACCATGGTCCCTTTGAAGTCTCCAGAGGAAAGGTGTCAGTGCCCCTGCAAGACTGAGGTTAACTCATGATTTCAGAGATGGGTCTTATAGACCTTTTAAATGTCATTCTAACAAAAATACTACCATATAAAAGATATCCATTCAAGTCAAACTGTATGCATGTAACTAACTGCTGCATTTTAAACTTAAAAAAGAATGTTTGCTTAGTTGTTAGCTTCAAGTATTTATTTTCTTTTTTATAATTTTTCCTGTTTACATTGTATTTAAGAAAGCTCATTTTTGTTAACACAGAGGTCTATTCCTTTCAAATATAGGTTCTTGATGTTCACTAACTAGACAAAAAGAAGTCTGAATCACAGTCAAAGAGCCATAAAATAGTTTATCTTCTTAAAAATAGGTCTGGGTCAATGTGATGTCATAGTACATCACTGTTTTATCATTAGTTAGTATTAATCCTCTCTCCCCCTGCAAATAAAGGGAAAGATACACATTAATTTCAGAGCAAAAATTACAGAATTACTGAATTGCAGAAGTTTTGAGCTGAAAGTGATCATAAGGATCATTAAATCAAACCTTTTCATGTTACAGTTTAGGTAACTCAGATACAGAGAGGAGACATGATTTAGCCATGATTACACAGCTTATTAGTTAGTTGCAGAGATATGATCAAAACCTCTTTTTTATCAGAAACATTAACTCTCACATCCTTCCAACATCTCTACTTTATTGTATATGCTCCTTGAAGTCAGATATTTTTACCTTTTTTTTTTAATTGTTTGAATTTCTTCTTTGTCCTTAGGAGAGCTTATAATATTGGTTGATTTCATTTTAATCTCATTTAAATGATGTTAAGGGAGAATTTCGGAGCAAATTTGATAAAATAAACTTTAAAAAATTAACAGTATACATTGAAAAACAATATACTGATTTAAATATGACATTTAAATAATAATGGAATAGTATTCAAGGAATGATAGATCTTGAAGACAGGAAGGATGTTAGAAATCATGTACTTCAAATCATTATACAATTCAGAGATTCTTGACATATGGTTGTTAATCACTTTTTTTTTCATAACTTCAGCGATAGGCAGCTCACTACCTATCAGAAGTACCTTTTTCAGTATGGGAGAGTTCTAATTGTTAAAATGTTTTTCCTGATGATGAATTTGCATTCTGATAAAACAGACCTTCTCTGTTCCTTGCTATTGAAATTCCAGTTCTCCTCTTTTTATACTTTTGCTTTTTCATACCCTATATCTGAAATGTGTTCTTTCCTTACCTTTTCCTCATAGAGTCCCTCTATTTATTGAAGTGCAACTGACCTACTAGGTCATCCTTCCCAAACTGTCTTATATTTAGGAGGTTGGGGTACATATATACGTACATATATGTCCATTAATTTTATATTTATGTTTTCTTACATTTTTACATTTTAAATTTAAAGAAATTAATTTACAAACATCTATTTCTCTCTCTCTCCTGTTTTTCCCATGATGAACACACACACACATACACACATGCACACACACAGACACACAGAACAAAAAAGAAAAACAATACCCTCATAACAGATATTCGTTAATTAAGCAATACAAATATCCATGTTGGCTGTTCATTCTTAATATTTGTATCCCAAATGCCCTAGTATCGATCATGATTTTGCTTTCTGGAAAACTCAGAACCAACCTTCTTATACAAAAAAAAAAAGAGATTCAAATACTGGAAATGAGTGGTCCTGTGCCCTTTTAGACAACTCAAGCTAAAACATTCAGCTACTTCAAACCACCCTTCTTTGACATGGTTCCTAAATCTGTCACTATTCTTTTATGGCCAACCTCTGCTGTTAGAGTACCTCCCGAAATGTGATCCCCCAAATTGAAAGCAACGTTCCAGTCCATTGAGTAGCTCAGCAAGATATATCCTTGAAACCTTGGTCCTATTCTTCCACTAATACAGTCCAAGCTGATGATTAGGTTGTTTGATTCAAGAAGTTGCCCCATGCTATTGGATCATATTAAGTTTGAGATTGTCTAAATTCCTTGAATCTCTTTTCTGTTTGTTTATTTCTGCATGAACTACTGGTAGGCAAATACACCCCTATTTTCTGCTTTTATGATTTTTTTAGCTTAAATATTACATATATCCCTGATAAATTACATAAAAGAGTTCTTTTGATTCAGAATTGTAAGTTTTAGAACTCATTTTGTACTTCATTTCTATAATCCAACTTATTAGCTCTTGCTCTCAGTTTTGTGTCATCCACAAATTTTCATTAAAATCACGGAACAGTATGCCAAGCTTTATAGTTCTCTCTTTTAAAATGCTCATGAGACTTGGAGTGCAGTCAGCATAAATCATCCAGCATTTTAAAGATCTGTACAGTTACCTAATGTCTGCTCTGTACATGACAAAATATTAATACTAGGAGTGAGGAGAGTAAAAATAAAGAAAATGTATAGAAAATCTGAGTCCTTGAAGAAAGTAAAGACTAGCTAGGAAAGGAAACTACTTTAGAGTACCACAAAGAAACATATTCATCCAGGATTTGTTAAGCAGTTACTACATGTGCCCAGCCATGACGAGGTGGGGGTCAGGGTTGGAAGGTTAAAAAAAAAGTAGAAATAGGTTATTTCTTACTGTAAATTGCTAACAACCTTTCTTTACTTATACATTACAGCATAATATCATGCCAAATGCTGATAGGATATGGCAGAGTGAGGGAGTAATCAATCAGAAGGATTACTTGGAAAGGCCTCATGGAACAATTAAATCAGATTTAGCTGTGCATACAGTGGGCACTTAATAATTATTTGTTGAAATGATTGACTGGCAGAAAGAAGAGGGGAAAGGACTCAAAGTGAAGGAGAGGATACAGAAGCAGAAATGAGAAAATTTTGGGTAGGAAACAATGGATAGCTTAATTATGTGAGTATAGAAAGGCCACCTTGGGGAGTGATGAAAGCTTAGGTTGATGAGATGGGGCAGCAGTTAATGGAAGGCTACAGATGCTATCCAGATGAATTTGGATTTGATATGAAAGCAATAGGGAACCACTATTAATTTTTGGCAACAAAGTATGTTAATTAACAGCTTGTATGTTGAACACATTGGAGCAGGAAAATGCCAAAGACAATTTTAGTAGTCTAAGTCAATGGTAATCAATCAATGAGCATTTATTTAGCACCAACTGTGTTCCTGGCACAGTTCTAAGGGCCTGAAATAGGGTGCTGGATATAGAAATAGAGCTGAGATTCTGATTCAGGAAAAAATAAATAACAGGCCTTGATGGATAAGATAAAGTTTTGAGGTAAAGATGTAGAGATCTTGTTTATATTATTCTCAATATCATATTCAAGTCAGAAATTAGTGTATGAGGTTCTGGAACAAGCATATGTCTGGGCAACTGTATCATACTGGCTGCAAATCTGTTGAACGCTATTTATGGAGGGTAAATGAGACAGCAGAATGCTTGAGTTGTTCTGGAGTATTATATTAGTAACACGAAGGAGTTTAATTACAAATAGGATGGCCTTAAAAAGTTGTACTAGAATAAAACTTCAGGCAATATGATACAGTTTAAGTAGGTTGGAAACAGTGGCAGTTAACTGTTATACAAAAATGAGAAGCAGAGGAAGCTCTTTCTAAATAAAGGCGATGTCTAGTTCATGAGATAAGGAGACAGCTGAAAGCAGAGTTTGGTCCAGAAACAGCAAGTAGAAGTGTAAACAGAGTGAATTAAATGGAAAATATAATGTGTCACACATCATTTGCATACCTGGGCACCAACACTTTTAACAGCGTCATCTTTGAATGTGAAGTGTATTTTATGTAAATAATCAATACTCAAATGGATGTATGTTTTAAAGAATCCATGCCTGCCTATTTACAATGGAGCCTGTAGATGTACTCCCATAACTTTTCCGTGGGAGCAGGGGAAATCCAACATGCTGAGGGACTTCATTTATATCTCCTGATATTGTAAAGATACCATGACATATCTACTGCTAATTCCTCATTTGCAACTTGGTAACAAACTCAGATTCTTACTAGCTGTGGGACCTGAGGCAATAAGAAATTCAGTCTACCTTAATTTCCTCAGCTGTAAAATAGGAATTATAATAGTAACTAACTCACAGGGTTGATGTGAGAGTCAATGAGATAATGTTTCTAAAGTGCTTACCATAGTGTCTGGTACATAATAGGAACTTCATTAATTAATTTATTTTTGCTTTTTGGAGGGCAGGGGAGAGCAGAGCAATTAGGGTTAACTGCCTTGCCCAAGGTAACACAGCTAGTAAGTGTCTGAGGCAAGATTTGAACTCAGGTCCTCCTGACTCCAGGGCCAATGCTCTATTCACTGTGCCACCTAGTGGCCCCATAATAGAAACTTAATAAATGCATGTTCCACCCTCCTTTTGTATACAAGATGTAGTCAATGTAAATGGGAGTTAATATCAAGGTATTAGTAGTGGATGGAGAGGGGAAGTGGAAGGAAGGTCTCTTACTGAAGGTGTTTGAACTGAAGTCTTAAAGGAAGTCAAGAAAAGGAGGTGAGAAGAGAAGGCATTCAAGCATAAGGGATAGCCAGTGAAAAAGGACAGTCAGGAGATGAAGTGTCACGTTCAAAGAACCCCAAGAAGGCTGTTCTTGCTAGACCTTCTAGCATTTGAGAGGATGAATAATTGAAGTGTACTTAGACTGGAAGGATAGGGAGGGAGAAGGTCATACAATCCAGAAGGAAGATTTTATACCTGATCCTGGAAGGTAATAGGGAGCCCAGTAATTTACTGTGTAGAGAGAGGAGTGACCTAGTCTAACCTGCATTTTTGAAAGATCACTTTGATAACTGAGTGAAGGATGGATTGCATTAGGAAAGATTTGAGGCAAAGAGACTAACAAGAAGGCTATGTGACAGTCTAGGTGTAACGTAATGAGAACTTGGAGTAATTGTGTCACTATGTGAGTGTAGAGACAAAGATCTATTTGAAAGATATTTTGAAGGTAGAAATTACAAGACTTAGCAATATATTCATATTGGGTTCAAGAGAGAGTTGAAAATGACCTAACATTGCAAGCCTAGGTGACTGGGAAAATGCTGGTGCTTTCAACAATAGCAGACAAGTTCAAAAGAGTGAAGGTTTTGAGGAAAAGATGAGTTCTGTTTTGACCAAGTTGAGTTTGGGATGTAGATGAGACCTTCAGTTCTAGATGCCCCATAATCATTTGGAAATATGAGACTGGAGGTCAGCAGAGAAGTTAGAACAGGATAAGTAGATTTAAGAATCATTCACATAGATATAATCCTTGAACCAATTTGATCTGATGAGATCACCAAATGAAATATTATAGTGAGAGAGGAGAAGGTCAAGGGCAGATGCTTGGGGGAAACCAATTGTCAGTGAGTTGGACCTGGAGGAAGATCCAGCAAAGGAAACTGAGAGGTAGTATTCAGAAAAATAAGAAGAGAACCAGGAGAGTGTAAAAGAATGAAAAGTTAGGGGAGAGAGCATTCTGGAAGATGATCAATAGTGTGAAAGACCATAGATAAGTCAAGAAGAATAAGGATTATGGGAAAAGAAAAAAAGGATTTTGCTTAAGTGGCAATAAAGAGATCTTTGGAGTTAGCAGCTTCAGTTAGATAATGAGGAAGGAAGAAAAACTGTGAAGAGTATTTAAGAGTGAGAGAAGAAGAAATGAAGACACCAATTGTAGATGGCTTTCTTAAGAAGTTTAGCCAGCTGGGATGGTTGGATCAACTAAGAGTTTTGTTTATTTAAAGGAGGTGGCACAGTGAATAGAGCAACAGCCCTGGAGTCAGGAGGACCTACCTGAGTTAAAATCTGGCCTCAGATACTTACTAGGTGTCTGATTCTGGGTGAGGTACTTAACCTCTATTGCTTAAAAAAAGGGAGTAGACATAGGGGTGTTTGTCAATAAGAAGGAAGCAGTCTGTAGATATATCTTGAGAATTAGTGAGAGAATGGTTCAGGAAGTGGGAAGAAAAGAGGACAAGGGGAGATTTAGAAAGGTTTACCCTGGCAAAGAAAAGTGAAGAGTGAGATTACAGGGAAAAATCTGCATCACATGAGATGAGGAGAGGGAGAACAGGGAAATCTCATTGAATGGCCTCAATATATTTAGTGAAGTACAAGGTAAGATACTCAGCTGAGAGGTTGGGGTGTGGTGGGGGTGGGGGTGAGTTGTCATAGGAGACTTGAGGAGGGATGAAAATGTTTGCAATAACTATTCTAGTGAATGGGGGAACAAATCAATTAGAGAATGTTAAAGGGATTGCCTTCTGCAATAATGGCAGAACTGAAATTATGTAATAAAATTTATAGTGGGTCCTATCAACAGGGTTTTAGGATTTCTCTTAGTTTACTCAGCAGAACATGAATAGAAGAGACTGTAGTCAATGGTAGGAGTAATCTGAAGTTGTAAAGATAGGGTAGGAGTCCCTTGACTTGAGTCTAGAGTATAGTGTACCATTGAATTTTTCCATAACAGCATCAAGATAGGATGGAGAGTGTAACCAAAACAGGGTTGATGGCCTGAGAAAGAACTTAGAGATGAAGGGATTTGCAGTTGTGGTGAGGATTAAGAACAAGGATGGTTTTGTAAGGCATTATCAATAATACTATTAGATTATCTGATTCATGATGATCAGCTAAATAATTTTTAGCTCATGAACAGTGGATGATTATAAGATCAAAAGTATGAACATTCTTCTGTGTAGAGTTGAGATGAAGTGGAGGAGTAGATCATGGAAAGTGAATAGTCTGAGGAAGAAAAAGTTAGGATGTTTGAGGGAGTAGTGATATTGTATTAAAGCTCTTTAGTATTAGGACAGAAGTTGGAGTGGAGAGAAGAATTGTGGCCAGGTACTGAAAAAAGGAAGGAGAAAGTTGGTAGATGGCAGCTACCTGTATCTTTATTGGGTGATAAATATGGATTGGGAAAAAAAAAACTCTCAGTGAATGATGGAGGGAGGAGCTGAAAGTGGTAATGGAAAGCAAGAAATTTTCCAGCTCTTCACCATGACTATTAAGTAGAGATTACAAATAAAAATACACCTAATAACTGAAAGGGTGTCCAGGGAAACTATGTCAATAGGAGGAAGCCATGTTCCTCTGAAAATCAGAAGAGGAGAGTGAGAAAGGTTTAACTCGAAAGCAGTCTTGTTAACTTAATAGGAATTCCAAAGACTAACTATTCTGTAGTTAACAAATTGCTTTCACATTAAATCTTTCTCACTCTCTCTTCTTCTGTGATTGGGTTGAGATATGCTAGCCATTGAAGAATGAGTCTACCCAGAGGGCTGGTGGTTAGAAAGAGCACCACCAAGACTGTCTGATGATTGGACAATTCAAGGTTCTACCTTGAGTCCCAGCTTTGTTGCTGGTGGTAATACTGAGACCTGTGAGGACCAAGAGGACCAATTAACAGTAGTCAGGAGGAGGAGAAACTCTAGACAGAAGTAATAGTTGTCACTTTAGGGTGAATATGATGCAAGAAAATCCTCAAAAACAATAAAGAGGGCTAGGGGTGAAGATAGAGACTAGAAGCTAGTGTCCTGGATCCAAGGCTCATGCAGGATTCCCTTTAAAGACTACAGATAGAATGGAAGCTACTTCAAATTTGACTCTCTTTCCTCCTTTCTTCCTCTCTTCCCTTTCCTTCCCTCTTTCTTTCCCCCTTCCCTTCCCTTCCTTACTTCCTTCTCTTTCCTCCCTTCCTTCCTTCTTTCCTTCTTTCCTTCCTTCTTTCCTTCCTTCCTTTTTTCCTTCCTTCCTTCTTTCCTTCCTTCTTTCCTTCCTTCCTTCCTTCCTTCCTTCCTTCCTTCCTTCCTTCCTTCCTTTCCTTTCTTCCTTCCTTCCTTCCTGTCTTCTTATGGTTCTATGTTTTGATCATCTTTGTCTCCAAAAAATTATTCCATAGTTTTATTTCACTTCCTTTGTTTGCTCCTCTTGCCAGCCATTACTTGACTTTTGAGCTCTTTGCCACAGTAGAGCTCTGCTTCCAGAGTGGAGAGGGCTGTGTCACAAATTTCTGGGGTTTTATGCAGCTGTTATGAGAGCTTTTTCTAGGCACCTGCCTCAGAACTGTGAGAACTGCCTCTCCACAGCTTCAACAAGCTCTACCAGTGCTCCTAACCCCAGGACCAGCACCCAATACTGCTACCCAGATCCAAGCAGGGCAAAACAAAAGAATCCTGCCTCAGTACCAGCAGAGAGATTCCTGCAAATGCCTTTTGGTTGGTCACTTGGTCCCCCACAATCTGTGGGCCTGGAGCTCAGGAGGTAGCTGCCACAGTAGCAACTGGCCCCCTCTGCCACCCCAGGGTCTGGACTTGGCCAGACAACACTCTTCTCTCACCCAGGATCAACAGATTTCCCTATTGACCTTTTAATTTTTCTTTGGAGTTTATGGTTTGAGAAGTCTGGAGACTGCCACAGTGGCCAGTGATTCTTTCTCCTGAAGTCTGCTTTGGCCAGTCTAGGATGCCCCTGTTCTGGGACTGAGTTCTGCTCCCAGCCTGGTGTGATAGATGTTTCCTGTTGGCCTGCCAGGTTGCTGTCAGCAGGAGATTTGTTTCTCTCTCTCACCTTGTGGGTTCTGTAGCTCTAAAATTTGTTTATACTCATTTTTTTTGCAGGTATTGGAGGTGATTGGAGTGGGAACTCAAGCAAGTTCCTGTTTTTACTTCACCATCTTGACTCTCATATTAGTGAATTATTGAGAAATCAATGAGCTATTTAGTAAATTAGTGAGAAATTAGTGAAAGAACTATCTGCCATAAAATTCTAAATTATTAATTATCCCTCCACTGATTCCCAATCATAACCCTAAGTTTTCAAAAGGCTATGCCAGTAGGGTAAGTTCTGGCAGGTCTTCCCTATTTGGAAAACCTTCTATTGGCCTTATATCTAAGGTCTAGTAAGCATGACAAGAAGCATAGTACCTACCCATCACCCATAGCATCGTTTTGAAGCAACACTTCCCATCTTTCAAGTTTCCGTATAATAGGATCCCAGCTCACACTTTGATTCTTGTTTGTCATGAGATTCTGTGCTGTGGAATGGTAAGTGTTCTTCTGGATGTTACTTCAAGAAAAACCTTGGTTTAAATCCTGTCTCTATCCTTTAGTAATACTGTGATCCTGGGGAACCAATCAATTGACAAGCGATTATTAAGTGTTTAGCACTCTGCTAAGCACTGGAGATACAAAAACAAAAGCATAAGATCCCTGTCCATACAGATCTGACCTCCTAATGGACAAGTAACATAAATTTTCCAAGGCTTAGCTTCCTTGTCAGTAAAATGAGACTACATAGAGGCGCCAATCAGTTAAAAAATGAATACAGGACAGTGGCCTCATCGATATTTAAATTTCCATAAACTGAAGTCATAAATATTTAAAATATTGTCATTGGTCCAGCCTGATAGAAATATGCAGTGTGCATTTGAATAATGTGCCATCACTCAAAGGTTTCATTACTTGCCCTAATTGAGATCTAGCTATAATGGCACCTATAGCATTTGCCTTGAAGGGCTATTATGAGGATCAAATAGATTATTTAATGAAACAACTCGGCATGTCTTAAAAGTGCAATATAAATTTTATATTTTGCTGCTCCCCAGTTTGATCCCTTCACTCTACTCAGAATTTTCTGTAAAATAAATCTCATATAGTTTTACTTTTCTGCATTTCCTTGACCAAATTTGGTTAAGTTGTTGGGTGTGTTTGTTTTTTCAGTTGTGTCTGATTTTCTGTGACCGCATTTTGGGGTTTTCTTGGCAGAAATACTGGGAGTGGTTTGTCATTTCCTTCTTCAGTTCATTTTAGATGACAAAACTGAGGCAAAGAGGATTAATTAATTAATTGACTTACCCAAGGTCACACAGTTAGTGCCTCAGGCCAGATTTGAACCAAAAAAGTTCAAGCCTTCTTGACTCCAGGCCTAGCACTCCACTGTGCCATCTAGCTGCCCCCTTGAACAGGTTATGTACATATGAATGACCTGTTTAATGTTCTCTATCTCAATTCTAACCATCTTCCAAGACCCAGTTCAAATTCTATTCCTCTGCTTATCTTCTCCACAGGAAATTCAGCCTTCAAGGAAATACTTCTGTTTTTTATAATAAGCACCTCAAGATTGTTTTGCCTTTTCTTCTTCTTTTAGTTTGGTATCTGTACTTGGAATTTCATCTGTGTGGGGAACTTCCTGAGGAATCTCCTTCTACCAATACAGGCCAGGAAGTCTATTAGGCAATTTAGAGTCTTAGACATTTAGGTGCCTAGATGTTAGAGCAGCTTACCCAGTATGTGTCAAGGGCATGGCTTGAAAGTAGGCTACTCTAACTTCAAGGCCTGCCTTTTAGTCACTACATGAATCTAACTCCAGAATTTATGTGTAAATTCTATCATCTTGCCGTAATACTGTAATGGTAGAGTAGTATCTTATATTAGCTAGTTTCATGCATCCTAGTTTTCCTTTTTTTCTACCCAACTGCATAATAGCCTTGAGATTAGGGACATTTATTTTTTGGGAAGGGAAAGCAGGGACTTTCTGTGTACCCCAGCATTCACCATGTGGCACAAGTAGGTGTTTCATAAATGCTTATTTTGTGAATGCTTTTGTGAAGATGTATTATACACTTTTATCTCTTTCACAATATAGAACACAATGTGGATTTATGATTTTCAAATAAATACTTCCTGATTAATTGAGATTAAAGTGTTGTGTAAATCTTGAAGCTCGTAAACTTGGATTTTTCCTTTTCCTCTTCTATTATCTTCTTTAAAAAAAATTTAACTTTTGTTTATTTTTAATTTACATCATTCATTTCCATGAGATTTTGAGTTACAAATTTTCTCCCCATCTTTTCCCTACCCACCACCCCAAAACAACAATCTTACTGTATATCCCATCCCCCAATCTGCTTTCTCCTATATCCTCCTCCATGATCCCTCTGACTTTCCAGTAGGGCAAGATGGATCTCCCTACCCCAGTGCATGTATATCTTATTACCAAGTTGCAAGTAAATAATAATTATTATTATAATAATAATTATATATATACATATATATATTTTTTTAACATTTGATTTTCGAACTTTAAATTCTAGATTCTTTCCCTTCCTCCCTTGTCACCCACCCCCATTGGAAAGATAAGCAATTCAATACAGGCCATACATGTGTAATTATGCAGAATATCTCCACAATGGACATATTGTGAAAGACTGATTATATTTCTCTCCTTCCTATCCTGCCCTCCTCTTGTTCTATTCTCTACTTTGTCCGTTTCCCTTTACAGAAATATGTGTTTCTAACAACCCTACCCCCCAACATGCCCTCCCCTCCATTATCCCCACCTCTCCTCCCCTTCTGCCCTACTCTCCTGTAGGGCAAGAAACTCAATTTAGAGTGTATGTCATTCCCTCCCTAAGCCAAATTCAATGAGTATAAAGTTAACCCATTCCCTTTTGCCTTCCTGTTCTTCCCCTCCATTGTATTAGTTATCCCTTGCCTCTTCTATATGAGATGATTAACCCCATTCTGTCTGTCTCTGTCTCCTCTCATTCTACTCCTCTCCCACCTCTCAATTTCACCTTTTAAAATATCATCCCTTCCTATTCAATTGATCCTGTGCTCTCTGTCTATGTACACATATATATATATATATATATATATATATACACAT
>CM053587.1:30779927-30808157 GCA_028646515.1 Pseudochirops corinnae
TCTTGTCATGATTTTCTTGCTTCATTCTTATTTCTCTTCCCAATTTTTCCTCCACTTTTCTCATTTGGTTTTCAAAATCCTTCTTAAGCTGTTCTCTAGCTTTTAGGCAGTCTTCATGTTTCTTGGAAGCTTTTGGTGCGGGAGTTCTGACTGTGTTGTCTTCTTCCCATTCCCTGCTTTGATCTTTCTTTTCCCCAAAGAAGGAATCTAGAGTTTGGTTGCTGTTCTTTCTTTGCTTCCTTTGTCTGCTCATGGTTGGCCAGTCAATGATTTTTTAGCTCTGTGGAACACTGCTTCCAGAGGGGAAAGCTCTGTCCCAAATTGCTGGGGTTTTCCCAGCTGCCAGAGCTTTTAGGGAGCTGCTACAGCCCCCACCAGCTTAGGCTCACTGAAAATGCACCCCAGGACCACCACCTAAGGCCACAATCCGGATCCAGGCCACTCAACACAAGACCACTTGGCCTCTGAACGATTGCTTGCCCCCTCCCCCTACTCCCCTGCAGTCTGCAGGCCGGGAGCTCTGAAGCAGCAAAGTGGAGGTGGCTGCAGGGCCTCCACTTCTGCCACTTCCTTGCCCTGGAGGCAGTTTGGCCGGACCCACTTTTCTTCCCCAATTTTAGCCAAGTTCCACTGACCTTTCACTTAGTCCTTTTTTTCTTATGGCTTGACAGTTCTGGAAGCTGCCACAGCTACCTTCCACTCTCCTGAAGCTCCAGCTTCGGCTTGGCTTGGCTTGTCAGGCTGCCCCCAGGGCCAAGCCACTGTTTCAGGCTGGGCTGGTTTCAGCTCCCAGCCCTGAGATGGTCCCTCCTAGCTGAGCTGCTTTCAGTGGGAAGTATATTTGTGTGCGTTTTAGAGCTCTAGAATTTGTTTAGTATCATATTTTATGGGTATTTTGAGGTGGCTGTGTGGGAGCTGCCATACCTTGCTGCTCCTACACTGCCATCTTGGCTCTGCCCCCTTGCTCCTATATTTTTTACAAATTTCCTTTAGTCTTACTGTTGTTTTAAAAATTAATAGTCTATAATTCAGTAACAATACCTGGAATCATGCCTGAGTTTAGCCTTATAAGGAGAGAGGGCTTAGATACTTAAAAGAAGGTGGAATTTGGGAAATATTCAAAAAAGAAAAGGAGAAAATGACAAATTACTTTAAAAACTTGAATATATTTAATCAGCATGCCTGATTAGACCAAACTACTTCTGGAATCATCAAGCATGGTGTGTAGAAATGTTCTTTACATGAGGTTTTTCAGGAACATATCTATTTCATGAAATATATCTATATATTTGAAAGGAAATGGAATGATCTTAGGAAAAACATTACATTAAATGGTCAACAATGACAAAAATAAGGTAAAGCAATTTTCAGATATTAAGTGTGGGGATATAATAGTGCCATGTGGTAGAGAGACCTCTGAACTTGGAGTCAGGAAAGATGTGGGATGAAACGTTGCATATTATGCTTGTAATTATGCAGACTATGAAGAAGAGTTTCAATTCATTGAACCTCTCTGTCTTCATTTCCTTATTTGTAAAAGTATAACAATACTTGAAGAACATTTCTCATGGACATTTTGTGAGAATGAAATGAAATAATGTCTGTTTTACTTTGTAGTCTTTAAAATAACATATAAATACAAGTTGATCATTTGGGGAATTTCTTTAATATACAAGTTCCTAAATGATTTATCCTGAGGTACCAATTAAATTAATGGGAACTGTATGAGAAATCTGAGGAAATATTCATTTGATCTGAAATTCATTTTAGAAGTATTTATAATTTTTTTATGCATGGGAAATGTAACTGCTTGGATGACTTGTATGCAAAATACCACATTAGAACCTAACTATAATATTATACATTATATATACTCTCTATACATTCATATATAGAGGGTATATATAATATAATGTGTATATATAATATGCACTTACACATATATGTATACATGTATATGTACATGTAAAAATTGCTTTGTACTACCAATTTAATATTTTACTTTTTTCCCAAGTACATGTAAAATCCATTTTTAACATTTGTTATTTAAAATTTAGAGTTCCAAATATTTTTTCTCCTTTCCACTCCTTGTTCCTCCCCAAGATAGCAAGCAGTTTGATATGGGTTATACATGTGTAGTCATGCGAAATATATTTCCATATTAGTGATGTGGCAAAAGAAAGCACAGACCCCCCCCCAAAAAAAAACGCAAAAAGTAAAACAAATTGTATGTTTTGATCTACATTCAGACTCCATAAATTCTTTCTCTGGAGGTAGATAGTATTTTTCATTATAAATCCTTCAGAATTGTCTCAAATTTTGTGTTGCTGAGAATAGCTAATAGCTAAATCATTCACAGTTACTCATTATACCATATTGTTGTCACAGTGTACAATATTCTCCAGGTTTTTGTCACTTCACTTTGTACCCATTCATGTCAGTATTTCCAGGTTTTTCTGAAACCATACTGCTCATCATTCTAGCACAATAGTATTTTATCGCAAAAATTTACTGTAACTTATTCAGCATTTCCCCAATTGATAGGAATCCCTTCAATCTCTAATTCTTTGCCACTACAAAAAGAACTGCTATAAATATTTTTATACATATAGTCCTTTGGGTTTTTTTTTTTAATCTCTTTGTTACATAGACCTAGGGTGTGCACAATTTTATAGCCCTTCGGGCATAGTTACAAACTGTAACATATGTTACTATGTTACAAATGTATGTAACTATGTTACAAGCATAGTTACAAACATAGTTACAAAATTCTCCAGAATGTTTGGATCAGTTCTCACCTCCAGCCAGTGAATTAGTGTCCCATGTTTCTCACATCCCCTGCAATATTTGTCATTTTCCTTTTCTGTCACATTAACCAACCTAATAAATGTGAAGTGGTACCTCAGAGTTGTTTCATTAGCATTTCTCTAATCAATGGTGATTGAGAGCATTTTTTTCGTGTAACTATAGATAACTTTCATTTTTTCATTGGAAACCACCTCTTAATATCCACTGACCAATGACCAATTGGGGAATGACTTGTATTCTTATTAATTTGACTCAGTTCTCTATATATTTGAGAAATGAGGCCTTTACCAGAAAACTTATAAAAATGTTTCCTGCTTTTCTCTAATCTTGATTACACTGCTTTTTTTTGTGCAAACACATTTTAATTTTGTGTAGTCAAAATTATTCATTTTACATCCCATCATGTTCTTTTTCTCTTGTTTGGTCATAAATTCTTCCTTTCTGCACAGATTGAGCAGGTAAACTATTCTATGCTCCCCTAATGTGCTTATGGTTATCACCCTTTATGTCTAAATTATGTACCCCTTTCGACCTTAATTGGTGAGTGGTATGAAATTTGGTCTACATCCAATTTCTGCAACATTACTTTATAACTGTCCCAGAATTTTTTTGTCAAATGATGATTTCTTTTCTGAAAAGCTTGAATCTTTGCATTTGCCAAACACTGGATTAGTATGGTTGTGGCCACTGTTTATTGTATACCTAATCTATTCTCCTGATCCACTGCTCTATTTCTTAGACAGTGCCAGGTATTTTGGGATGATTACCACTTTATAATATAGTTTGAGATCTGGTATGGCTAGGTCACTTTCCCTTATATTTTTTTCATTAATTCTCTTGATTTCATTGACCTTTTGTTACTCTCTTTTTCTAACTCTATAAAATAATTGTTAGTAATTTGATGAGTATAGCACTGAATAAGTAAATTAATTTAGGTAGAATTGTCATTTTTATTATATTGGTTCAGCCTACTTGAGAGCAATTATATTATTCCATTCGTTCTGACTTTATTTGCAGGATAACAGGGCTTTTGTAATTGTAGTTTTCTAATTGTGTTTATATAGTTCCTGGGTTTGTCTTAGCAAGCAGATGCCCAAATATTTTATATTTTCGGCAGTTATTTAAATTGGAATTTCTCTTTTTATCTCTTGCTGCTGAACCTTTTTGGATATAATATATGGAAATGTTAATTTATGTGGATTTGCTTTTATGTGCAACTTTGCTCAAGTTATTATTTCAACTACTTTTTTTTCTTGATTCTCCAAGTATGTTATCATATCATCTGCAAAGAGTGATAGTTTTGTTTCCTTGTTGCTTATTCTAATTCCTTTTATTTACTTTTCTTCTTATTGCCATAGCTAGCATTTCTAGTGCAATATTGAGTAATAGTGGTGATGTCCATTTTTGCTTCACATCTGATCTTATTGGTAAGGCTTCTATCTTATTTCCATTATAGATAATGCTTGTTGATGATTTTAGAGTTATGGAAAGCAGAACAAAAATTTATTTGTGTAAGTATCTTTGTGGCAGAAAATTGAGTAAAGAAAAATGAATGATTAAGCAAATACCCCTCCACTCCTCAAAAAAAAAAGCCTGAATAATCTATTAGGGGAAAGTATAATATAAAAAAGTTAAATTGTCTCAAGTAAAAAATGTGTGAGTGAAAAAATGTTAGTCAATTATTGTGAGTACCCCCTCAATCTTTTCTGCTAAGTCTCTTTGCCTTTGTGTATCCTGGCTCTCCCTCTCCCCTGTGTCTTTCTTTCTCTAAGTCTTTTTGTCTCTCTGTATCTGTTGCTATCCCTGACTATCTGAGTCTGTCTATCTACCACCCCCTTTTCTGTTTTTCTCTTTTCTGTGTCTTTGTCTCCCTCCATTTCTCTCTATGTGTCTCTCTCCTTCCTCCATCCTTTTTTCTTTCTTCCCATATATAGGTATGAAAACACATTGATTCAATACATACTGGCAGGAATTAAAATTTTTATTGCACAAGGATGAGAGGAAAGAGGCTGGAAATTTCTATTGTGCTCTCCTTTAAGTCATACAAAAACATCCCCATGATATGTATGGGGGAAGTCCTCATCACACATGAAGGTCTCAGGATATATTTATATCTATCTGTATATCTTCTATAGCAATATTGATCTCTGTCTTTGTTGGTTGATTGATTATTGTCCTTCATTCTCAAAGAGGAACAAAATGACATCACTATGTTAAAGTCAAATGTCAATGTGTCATACTGTGGCTGATAAAACCAATATGACCTTGGAATGCTCTACCACAGGTCAGGCAAAAATAGTCCATGTGAACATTTGGGGTGCATTCTCCAAGTTTGCATGTCCTGCATTTCCTTTGAGCTATTTCAATTCTGCCTAGCTCATAGAGCATGACACCTTCTCTGATGTGGACACGCCATGCTGAGCGGTCCTGATCCAGTATCTCCCATGTCACATAATCAATTCCAAAGTTCTTGAGAGAGACCTTGAAAATGTCCTTTCATTTTGCATTCAGACAACATGGTCTGCCCATTGGAGTTGTACTCTCTAAAACAGAGTTTGAATGCTTGGCAGTTTAGTTGAAATAAGGACCTCAGTGTCTGATACCTTATCCTGCCAGGTCATTTTCAGAATCTTTATAAGACAATTCAAATGGAAGCGATTCTGTTTCCTGACATTGCACTAGTAGACTGTCCAGGTTTCACAGGCTTACAGCAATGAGGTAAGCATAATGACTCTGTAGACCTTCAGTATGGTAGTCAGTCTAATACCTCTTCTATCCCATCCTTTCCTTCGGAGCCTCCCAAACACTGAGCTAGCTCTGGCAATTTGAGCATCAACTTCATTATAAATGTATGCATCCCTGGAAAATACACTACCAAGGTAAGTGAACTTATCCACAGCATTCAAAACTTCTCCATTTGCTATAACAAATGGTTCCTTGTATTGATGGGATGGTGGTGGCTGATGGAACGCCTGTGTTTTCTTTGTGTTAATTGTTTGACCAAAATTAGCACAAGCAGCAGGGAATTGCTCCATACTTTACTGCATCTCAGCTTCAGAGACTTAACTGAGTGCACAGTCATGTGCAAATAGAAAATCATGTGCCAACAATCCCTCCACTTTGGTCTTGGCTTGTAACCTTTTCAAACTGAAGAATTTAACATCAGTGCATTAGCTGATCTTGATGTTGTAGTCTGAGTCCACTCTAGCTTTAAAGTCACCCAAAATTACAAGCTTGTCCTCTTTTAGCACATTGATGATAAAGGTCTCTAGGTCTTCACATTTTTTTCTCGGACCTCACCAGGGTTTGTCATGGTGGGAGCATAGGCACTGATGTTGCTGGCATGACAGTTTCCTGTAAGTGGCAATTTCATTGTCATGAGCCTGTCATTCACTCCTTTTGGCAAGCATACCAGCTTTTTGACTGGATTAGTTTTGATTTCAAAACCTATGCCAGCTTCACAGTGCTTCCCTTCACTGCAGCCACTCTAGGGGAAAAAAAAACACATATCCAGCTCCAGCTTTGGTAAACTGACCTTCATTTTCCAGTCTTGTTTTACTCAGGATTGCTATTCATATGTGTTACCTGTTGAGTTCTCTTGTAATGAGAGCTGTTCGTCTTTCAGGTCCACTGGACCTGCCTATAAGTTTGTGCACATTCCATGTGCCAATGGTGAGTGGAATCATCTTTGCAGACATTTCTATACATTTTTTGTGTGTTTTGACCACAGAGTGGGATTTACCACTTGCTGTCATAATTAGGCCAGTATTGGGCAAGGATACAACTTTTAGGGCATCTTTTCTATCCCCTTCCTTACACCAGAAGGTAAGCAGTGCAGTCCTTAAAAGACTGCTCAGATACCCATCATACTGCCAAATCCTACTGCTGCTTCCTGTGAGAAATGACCCCATGTCCTGGACCACCTGTGTGCAGGGTTGTGACTACTGCTCCTAGTGTATCTATACCTGCTGCTTCAGTCACTTTCCTGTCACCACAGGACTTTAGATAGGTATAATGGTAAAAATGGTATGGATGATATATTTTGATTCATGTATAAATTGGATTTAAGTGAGGCAGAGTTGCAGAAAGCCATCAGTCTCACTCTCCTCCAGAGTCAGCACAGTCCAGTGGCAGGACAGAATCAAGATGAGTGGTGATGGCTCAAGGTGCATTGGATGACCTTGTTGGCTTCAATTTCTAACCAAGTTCTAAACACTCTATAGTCTGCTTCAGTTGCCTTCATGGCCATTGGAACAAATTGTTCTCATCCACCCATTCCACCAGGGGATTGGGGTAGACACCCCACTAACTCACCAATGGGTTTGAGATCCCTTGATTGCCCTCAGTCTGTTTTAGCCCATCTGCCAAAATAGTTTATTGGATATGCCTGCTGTGCATTCTACAGTTTCTTGGTACCACAGGTGAGAGTGAAGTAGAACAGGTGGATATCAAAATGTGGAAAGCAGCCCTGAAAAGGGCTAGGTAGCCATCACACCAGAGGTACCAGTCCTCCATCACACCCTATACCCTTCTGTCTTTGTAACTCCAGTTGAATATTCAGTGCATGTATGTGTGCATGTATATATGTGTGTGTACATGTGTGTATATGTATGTCTATCTATCCATCTATCTATCTATCTATCTATCTATCTATCTATCTATCTTTATGAGAGAGAGAGAGACATCCAGAGGTAAACAAGCATCTAACTGGAAGCTGTCAGTAAACAAGGAAATCAGCGTCTGACATTTATATGCATGCATGCACAAGTGCATCAGACAAAGAGGCTTCATTGGTCTTGGAAACTTTAGGTAAGGACCCTTTCTTAAAAATGTAGATAAACAAAAGTTCTTTAACCTATAATCTTAGAGAGCTACTTGGGGCAGTGAGGGGCTATGTGACTTGCCCAGATGATACATCAGTATGTGTCAGAGCTGTGATTTAAACCCAAGTCTTCCTAAACCAAGCTACTAACAAATCAAAGAGCAATATTAGCCCATCTTGCAAAATGTATGTATATGTATGTACCTCAACCATTTTTTCCTACAAAAATTCTCATATATAATTATATGTGAATACCTTAAAAATAAAATATGTATTTCAATTTTACATTTGGCACAATCATTTTCATAGAGTAGCTCCCTAACACTCTCTGTATCAGGGCTGTGTTCCTCTTCCTAAGCCAATGGTGAGGTCATGGCACGCTACTTAACTTTTATCACTCTTCTCTGCCCCTGAAACTTCCTCTAGCAAATCACCTCTTTGCTCCTATCAGCTACTGTGCTCTAGAGTCTTTTCTATTAGGCCAGTTGTAAAGAAAGACATGTCTTAAAATAATGTCACTAGCCATCACACCCTAGATCAAATTATCCTCATTGAACTGTTTCACTAAGTGATCTCTCTGACTTCAGGCCTCTCACTCCTGCAGTATCCTCAAGAGCCTCACAGAAACTTGTAGGTGGAGGGGTCTTCCTAGAATTTACATGTTTCCAAAGAACAAACAGATAGGATTGACTCTCTGTAAGTCCTTTTCACAAGAGGAACCAAAAAAAAAAACATCATAGTTGTTTTTAGGGGTATTTTCTCACCATTCTCTTGGGTGCCATGCAGCTTCCCATCTTTTGTTGATGTAGCCTGTCAACACTTGATCCTGATTTTTCCCTAACATAAAAGTCAATCTACATGGGAAACCCACCAGTCTGTTACCTCTGTTTGTACAAAAGCCCTTATAGACTAATTCCTACTCATTAGATCCCCTCTAGGAGCTCTAGTAAAGTTCTAGGCTCCATTTTCCTTGTTTATTGTTAGTAGCCATCACCTCCTTCTTCCACCATGGATTTCATGACTTTTTATGTCTTCCCTATTACCTGAACCTGAATTCCCATATCAATTTGCCATGTTTACTTCCCTTTTCAAGAATTCTTGAAAGCGTAATTTCTTCAGCTAACTGGACTAAAAGTCACTCAAACCACTAGCTCTTTCCTGGAACTCAATTTATATCCAACAAACCACTGGCACTGATGCTTGACATTGCTTTTCCTTGTTTGCAGGTAAATTTACCATGCTTGGAAAAGGCAATTTATCTAATTTTTTAATTACCTTAATATCTTCTTTTGTACTGATGAAATTGTTTGAACTCCATAATGGAAGAAAAATATCTGTAGGTTTTCAGCTCATGGTTCTATGGCTATAATTGCTATTAAGTGCTTCTATGTGAGGGTAATGTCCATCATAGTCATCACCACAAAAATAAATAGCATGGGAAGTGAAATTATCTAATTTTTTTCTTCCTATGAGTAATCATGCGTTCTAGAAATAATTATTAATGTACTTGATGGTGAACTATAATATAACAATACAAGAAGGATAGTGAAATATACCTTAGTGTACCTCCAATGCTATTTCAGAAGGAGTAGTCTATTCATGAGATAATTTTGCCCTAAAACTTTTTACTAACATTATAAGACACTACTGCTTAAAAGACACTTACCACATGAAGATAGCATATAGTTTGTCTATTGTTCATGGAAATTAGTTCCAGAAGAATTAAGTAGGCAACAGTTTCATTATGAGCGATATTTACATTTTAATTGTTATTCTCTACAGAAATGGAACTCCTTTTATGATTATTAATTCAGGTAAGTCCCTAGTGTTTTTCTATATCAGAAGCTGTAACACTCTATGAATCATACTGAAAGATAAATGATAGAAGATTTCTATGAAAATACTTAATGGAATAAAATTGAGGCAATTTACATTCTTGATTTGCTGGGGTCCTCTCTCTCCCTCCCTCTCTCTTTCTCTCTCTCTCTCTCTCTCTTCAGGGGAAATCTTATGCTAGTGCTTCACCAAAGATTATATGGTGATAGGAAAATTGAGAACATCAGTAGTTCTTCTTCATGATTTGGTCTTTTTAACTATATTCCAGTGAGTGGTAAATGTTGGACTTAAAAAATTGTTTATCCTCATGTGTTTCTTATATGCACCTAACATAATTCTTAAAATTGTAAACCTGATTCTCACTAATTTGGTTAAATTTGTATTTGGGCTTTGGATTTTATCAACAAAATTGTGTCTAGGTTTAAAAAAGAATATTTATTTTTCATTATTGATATTCTACAGAAAATAATTGCCTCACAACCAAAATACTGTTATCCAAATACTCTCTAGTATAACTATTTTAGAATTCAAGAATTAACTATGGAGAATTGGGAAGCAATTCCTGTCATTACCTCTATCACCTTCCTGCCCTACGTTCTCTCTCCATCTGGTACTCCCCATCATTGTCAGTTCAAACACAGATTTCCTTGAGTCATTATTTATAACAAAATGGATGTTGTCAGGAACAAAAAGAGAGTGGACAATTTCTATGAATATGTATACAGCCTATTTTCATAACAGAGAAAAAAAGCTACGAATTTCATCAAATTTAAAAATATCACTTGCTTATTCAACTGATATCTTCATACAATATTTGAAGGTAACTAAGTATTCTTTACCAATGTAAGCATTCTAACATTTCTAAATATAGCTCAGGAAAAAAAAAAAAAGACTTAAAGAATTTTCATGATTTCTTGGTTTGTGGACATTTTTAAAAATTTTAAAGCTCTTTGTTATTTTTAACGTGTCTTTGGCATTGTGAGTGCATTTCAGAATAATAGGTGGACACATTTTTTTATGAGTTTCCATTTCAGTGTATTATATTCTAGATCTGCTTTTACTTTGAAGTAAGTTTTGCTTCATTCAAATCCATATTAAAATATTATCCACAATAATTATAGGTAATTAACAAATCATTATACAGCATCTGTTGTCAAGGCTTGGTTTTTTAGGAACATATGCTGCATTGCAGTGAAACATTTGTGGAAGACTTGTACTTCTTCCATAAGCAGACTCCTTTTTTATCTGAGTCACATAGATAGTTCTTTGTAAATAGAAATGAGAAAAGAGACTACAATAAAATGGTAGTAAAACTATGTTGTCAGTCCTAACTTTAAGGATCCATCATTTCCTTATTATCAGTAATCCCTTGCCCATTGAATGGACTGATCTCTGTATACTTCAATAAACCATGCAGTAGTGGATTTAGAGCTGGAAAGAAATTTTCAAGATCATCAAATCAAAATTGCTCTTACATAGAGGAAAATGTAATTTAATAACTGAGGTTATTACATAATTTCCCAAAACCTTGCAAGTGGTAATCAGCAGGTTCATGTTTTAAACCCTGATACTTTGACTCCCAATACAAATAATCTGAATATCACAACCACATGGTAGAAGCTGCCCTTGATGAGCTGACATCTACATGAATTGATATGGTTAAAAATATTGATCATTTCTTGGTAGCCAGAATTCTAGTGATTAGCTACATGGAAGTTAGCTAGTTCCAGACTAGTTCTTGGAGATGTATAGCTATAGATACACACACATATGCCCAAGAATATATATTTTTATATAAACACACATATATATGTATGCACACATTTGTCTAAGAGCATATGTTTATATATATGTGTATATCTGTCCAAGCATTTATATATATATATACACACATACACACACATATATACTTGTTTATCCAAGAATATATATGTTTGTATGTGTAGATGTATGTGTGTATATACGTATACATTTGAATATAAACACATGTATATCTATATGTAATATACACTTGTATGTCCAAGAACATAACATAGCATTCAGTAATCCATATTTACTTCTATTCCAAGATAAAATGAAGTATTTTTATTGGAAAAAAATTATGATCAGTACTTTCAGAATTCATTAAATTTTTTAAGGGGATAGGTATAGGGACTGGACTTTTGATTTCTGGTAATGTCAGAAATAAAGAGATAATAATACATTTCCATTTTCCCTCACAAAATTGTCCTTGGGGATCAAATAAGATAATGTAAAATCATTTGTAATTATGAAATGTTGGAATGGGGAGGGAGAGTTATGTCATGAATGACTAAATTATTGAAAAAGCATTCACTCAGTTATCACTGTGAAAAGCACTGGGCTGAGTGCTAGGGATAGCAATAGAAAACTGCTTTTTCTCTCAAGGAAATCATATTTTATAATGTCTAAAGGAGGTTTCAGCTTCAAGTTACATGGAAAGGCACCAAAGTCCTTACAAATGCATTTCTTTAATGTTTTTTCTACTGATCTATAGTTAATTTAGTTCTGAAGTTGAGCCATTTATGGTGCCAGAAACTTTATATTGAACTAACCCTGTATGCCTAGCATCAAACCAACCTGGCCAAAATGTATAATGTTTTTAATGTGTTGTCATTTCCCTTCTACTAACAGTCTACCTTCAAATGAGTAATTTTACTTCTCTGGACCTCAAATCCTTCATGAATAAGAGGAGGGGGGGGGCACCCTGGATGACCTCTATGTACCTTTTTTAAAGCACTAAATATACAATAGGGAGATTTTTTTTGTCTTCTCCTTGAGTCCTTCCTCTTTCTGTTCCCCCTCATCTTTTAAGTTCTTCTTCTGATTCTTCAACCAGAGTCACTTTCTTCCCTTTTTTCAACTCTCCCTTCCTCAAAACTCAGGTTCCTCACCAACTCTTCTGTTCCTCCATGTTGAGCCTAGGTTCTTTGACTTCTTTTCTCTTCTCCCTTCTTCACAGATAACTTTTTTCTTTTTTCTTTTTTTTGAATGCTTTTCTTTTGCCTCAAAATATCTCCTCCATCAACTCTAGTCTTCAAAATGTGTCCTTTTGGTCTCCTTTCTCAAACTTCTCTACAATCCCTCTGGAAATTTTCACCTTTGAATTCATTTGCTGACCCTGTACAAGATTCTAAATGATATTCTAAGTTAAGCTTCACATTTCTCTGTTTTTTTTCTTCAGTTTAAGACATTTTCTTGATCCTTTAGCATGACTTCTCACAGAAATAGGAAGTACACCTAAACACAAATACTCTGCCTAAATCCAGTACATTGAACTAGGCTACTACTCTATGAGGGACATTGACAAGGGAAGCTAGGGAAAGTCAATGGGCAAGTACAAAATAGGTGAGGAATTGGTGAAAAAAATTAAATTTCAGGCTGACGAGCTCGTGAATCAAAAAAAAAATTGGTAGAATCAAAATACAGCCCTGAGAGTCCATGTAGTTTAATTTAAAGGTGGCCTTATCTAGCCTTTTGGGGATTCTTTGACATAAAATTTAAAAAAAATAAACCTCATAAAGATAAAAGAAACATTTTATTTTGTTTTGTTATTCCTTAAAATTATCAAAGCCTATAATATAAACCCACTAAAATGAAGAAGGAAAAAAACTGGTCAAAATTGAAGAATAAGAAAAGGTGATAGTACTTATTAGGCTTTTCTCAAATGTGTTTAAATGAAGATAATCTCTTTGAAAACAAAAGTGGTTAATTGATGATGTAGAATGTAGTTTTGTACATATAAGCTAATTTAAAATGTTTGATGGCAATTTCAGGAAGCCTTGAGTAAAATCACTTTAAATATAGTGCCTGAGGGAATTGAAATAATATATGTAATTCTGTGAATGTGTAAAGCACTACGTACTGTGTATAAGAGGTGATAAAGAAGTCAAAGGGAGCATTATTTAGTTGTATTTCTTTGTTTCTTCATATTTTGGCCTATCCGTCATGAATGAAGTAAATAGTAACTCATGTATTCAAAACATCTTATAATTATTAATTACTTTATATTACCTCTTTACCCAGGACAATCTTATGAGAAAAAAGTGGAAATGTGTGTTTTCCTATATTTCTGACATTTCCAGCTGCTGATTTTGACTACTTACTTTACTACAAGTTTTATTACTAGGTATTGACTTTATTACTAGATAGAGACTTTGGATAACTGACAACTTCTCCGAACCTGTTTCTTCATTTGGAAAATGAGGATAATAATACCGTTCTCAGCTCCCTCATAATATTGCTATGTAATGCTTCAATAAGTTAATGCATACAAAGGTTTTTTTGAGTTTTATATTATTGTATGAATGTCAATTTTTACTATTATCACCACCAGCACTACCACTACCACCAACACCACCATCATCATTTAAACTGAGACTATTTGTTTAAGTGCCTTGTCCTCAGTCTCACATTAACTCCAAGGCACAACTAGGATTTGATTCTTCTGACTCCTGAACAAGTGTTCTTTCTGCTTCACCATGATATGTCCAGATGATCAAATATGAGAGGTAACATTATCATAGTAGAGTTATATTTTTTGTCTATTGCGTCATGTCTAATTTTCTTGGAGGACCCTTATAGCTCAGAAATATCAGACCAAGAAAATTGAACGTGACTTCCCAGCATGACTGAATAAGTTCTTAAATTGAGTCCAGCTACAAAAATCTTAAAGAAATGTAGATCTTTTTTTTTTTAAATAGAATACAATTTCACTATTTCCCTTCACTCTCCGAGTTTCAGTACTATCTTAGCAGATATAATCAAGAGTCAAAGTTTTTATCCAGTAAGTCACATTTCAATTTTCTGACCATCAAAGTTTAGATGAAGCAATTTCTGAGTTTTAAGGGATATATTAGGGTCACAGTGTTTTGTCTTGGTACCTTTGTCAGTGACTGATTACAGTTGCTGATTTTTTTTTTTGGTACAAAAACTAATTATATAAATTATAAATAAATGCTGTTTGATTATATGTATTCTTTAAAATGACACATATTTAATAGATTAATAACAGCAATGTCTTTTTACTATATGACTTGTTGGCTTTCTTTCACATACATTTGTTTTGTGTGACACTGTAAGGTATGTAGAGCAGGAGTGATATCTCTTTTTTTAAGATTAGGAAACTAATGAGGCACAGAGAGATAAGGTAGACAGATTTAAAGTCAAATCATTTGAGTGTCAATACAAATATTGAAATTACTTTAAATGCCAAAAAACCCACAATAATCTCTCTCTCTCTCTCTCTCTCTCTCTCTCTCTCTCTCTCTCTCTCTCTCTCTCTCTCTCTCTCTCTCTCTTTCTCTGTGTGTGTGTGTGTGTGTGTGTGTGTGTGTGTGTGTGTGTGTGTGTGTGGGTCTGTCTGTCTCTGTCTCTCTCTGTCTCTCTCTCTGTGTCTCTCTGTCTCTTTCTCTCTTTGTCTGTCTCTGTCTCTCTGTCTCTCTGTTTCTCTCTCTTTCATATACATATACACAGAAACACTGCAAACACATAGATGTTCCATTCTCAATTCTCAATATGCAGTTATTTTGGTATACACATAATAGAATCAGGGGAGCAACTAAATTTTCACTTTGTCTAATATTGCATCATGTCTGAGTTTGGAAAATCAGATTATAGGGAATGAAAAAATAAAGATCCAATTCTTCTGACTTTGTCAAATGGTCTATCTAGTTTTTCATGGTACTTCTCTATAAGTTGGTATAATGAGTGTGTCTCAAGTCATCATTACTTTTTTTAGTCATCCTTAGATTTCCCAACAATTCCTAAGACCAAATGGCATATAAGTTCTGACAGCAGGTACTATTATTCATTTTGTCCTTGTATCTCCAACATCTAGATCATAAACTTACCCAAAATAGTGATCTAAAATCTTATGGGATTAGACTTGATCAAGTACAATATGGAAATAAAAAATGGTTTTAAAATGTTTTGTCTTTGTTACCTGTGTGAGGTTAGGCAAATCTCTACACTTTTCCATATTTCAGTTTCTTGGTTTGTAAAATGAGATAAGGCTAATGCTATTTGAATCCTAAATCCTGTGATGTGGCAGAACTACATTCCATTTTTAACACACACAAAAAAACCATTAAGTGTATGACCATTTGACAACAGACTTATTTGTTGGACAGAAAAATCATTCATGTGAGCTACATAAGTTTTTTGGGAATGCATTAAAATGTCTGTAATTTTTTTAAATTAAATAATTTAATAAAGGGTCCCAAGAATTTTATTTGTTTATGTAGTTGCCATTATAGATGAATCCTTATTATAAGATTTTAGTTTGTCTCATTAATATTTTACTAAATGTACAGATACCTAGATAAAGGTGAGTGTAGATTGCTTCCCTATGTACGTTGCTACATAACCATTTTAGGTTGTGCCCATAAATGAATGGACAAAAGTGAAAAATTTGTGTATAGCGAATGTCCTTTGAGTCTTATGGTCACTGTGCCTCCATCCTTTTACAGACCAGCCTATATGATCGGGTTCAGAGTAAATCAACAGGTCTTCCAAGTAAATTTGGGAAAGAAATGAACCTTCTAAATTGAACAGTCTATGCAGTCATTCTAACTACATTGTACTGTCAAGAAGGCAAATCCTACTTTCATTCTTCAGTATGATGTAGATGTATGTTATTTCTAAAACTGATGTTTAGCTGGCCTTTGCTGATGTTTAGGTATTAAAATCTCTCTCTCTCTCTCTCTCTCTCTCTCACACACACACACACACACACACACACACACACACACACACACACACACACTTATACACTCAGTTTTCCTATACCCTTCCAGTTTTCTTCTGGACTTCATTTTCATAAGGTCATACATACATTTAGAAGGTGCCTAAAGGACAGCTAGTACAAACCCTGTTGTACAGAAAAGAAAACAGACCAGTTGAGGTTAACAATCTGACCAAGGTAACACAGGGAGCAAGTGACAGGGCTAAGGTTTGAATCAGTATTGGGATTGAATCAAGATTCTCTAACTCCAAATCTAATTTCCTTTCCACTATACCTGCCTCTGATTCCTGAATTCATTCACTGTTTCTAACCTACATTGCAAGAACTTATATTGTTCTTGCTTTGTTTTGGTTTGTGTTACAGGAAAGGACTTTAATCCTTTCCCTAATTCATGACATATTCCTTCTTCAAGAACTGAGGTACACTAACACAAAGAAACATAAAGCTTAATCATAACCTCAGATTTACATTACTTTCTATAAATTCTGGAGAGTAATAACAAAATAGGGTAGAGACATTGAAAATTGCTATGTAATAAAGGATGTTATAATCATTTTATTTAAGCTTCCCAGGGACTTCACTGAGATTAGAGCTGGAATTGCCTTAGAGATCAGCTAGTTCAAGAACATGACTTGAGGAATAATGAAACTGAGGCTTAGAGAAATGAAGTCACTAGTGGAAGGCCACACTGGTGTAGCCAAGCTAAGATTCAAACCCAGTCCTCTAATTAGAAATCCAATCTACCTTCCACTATTCCAAACAGAGGTGCTTCTTGGTAGTCTCCACATGCTATTAGAGAGAACATCAGTTAAGTGGGAATATGACCTAGATTTTTATCTTTTGAAATCCCTTCCAATTAGAGAATTTTATTAAATGAATTTGAGAAAGACCATTTTGATCTTAACAATTCCCCAGAT
Organism: Pseudochirops corinnae; assembly: GCA_028646515.1. NCBI lineage: Eukaryota > Metazoa > Chordata > Mammalia > Diprotodontia > Pseudocheiridae > Pseudochirops > Pseudochirops corinnae. The sequence continues at coordinate 30,797,074 of CM053587.1, forward strand.
AGCATTATGTCTAGTTTACAACTGTAACACTTTGCTGCACCAGTACTTACAAATTATCAGTATAACTGAAGCCCTTCCTCAACCCATATAATTACTGCTCCATGGTTTTCTCTATCATAAAGTCTCATATGCCTGAACTTCACATGAAAACTTTCCTAAAAAGAGGTTTTTCATAGTTAAGTATTCCAAATTCCTTCCAAATAAAAAGGTAGATACCTTGATATTACATGCAGCCTCCAAAATATACTCATATTCTACTATCTTATAAGAATATTTTTCTTAAAGAAGGCATAAGTGATCCCATGTCCGTAATATTACTGCTTAAAGGTTTACAATTGGAATGAATATTTAATGATATCTATAAATATTTATGTAGATATGCATTACTGCATTCATGATATTTTACAAAAAAGGAAAGATTTAACAGTATTGCTTATATCATTTATAGTTGTATGCTTTTAGCAATATTGATCCTAGAACTCCATTGACAAATTTATTTTTTAATAATGCTTTGGGCTATCACATTCTTTGAAATTTTTGATATTCTTTTATGGTTCCAAATTTGTGATCCCTACATCAATTGGAAAACTGATCATTACTCATCCTTATAAGTAATCTACTCTTTGCAGATTCTGAGAAAAACAAATGGAGTCTTGGAAACTAGGTAAGAATTTTGATCCTGAGGCTTTTTAACAATTTTTAAGCATTGCTGAATTTTATATTTTTATGAGTTATTCTGGAATTCATTATCTTACACTGAACAAGAACAGCAGACATTGAGGGGGGAAAAACGTAAAATAAAACTTTCAAGGAATCTCCAGGCTTAACATATTATTTTAAATTAAAAAAGAAAAAAAGGGGATCCTAAGTGATTCAAATAATTGAAAATATCTTCCTCCCTATCAGCTGTTTCATAAATTCCATCTGTAGATGTTTTAACCTCCAATTGATTTTGATATTCTTCCACACTAAAATATGAAAATTAAACAATAAACAAATGAAAGTTCTCAATATTTGTCTTATGTAGCAATTACAGAATCATTTTCAGAAGGAAACATTAAGGTTAGTAACAAGATATTTGACATTTTCTCATTAAAGTGCAAAATTTGGAAATAATTCAGCCTTCTACAGCAGCAGCTAATCATTTCTTCTGTTGCTTTTTCTCCTAAACTGGCCAAGAGCCACTCATTTCATTTTTCTATGCATATAGTTTATCACCCCATTTCCAGCACTCTGTGTGTTTTTGGCATCACCTACAAACCTCAAGGTGAATTCCAGACAAATCTTTTTCAGTGACACAGAACATTTAAAATTAAAAAAAAAAAACTAACTAGTTTTGCTGCCAACATTTTGCGTTCTCCATGATTTGCTTTACATTTAAAACCAAATGGACTAACCCAACCGCCACGCAAACCTTTTTCATTATGTGTGTGAATTGGAAGTCATGTGCCAGATAATACCATATTTGCCCTCCTCCCCCACCACAGGCTTCCTGAACTCTCAAATACAAGGCTACTGAGAAAAAAGAAAGCAATATACATGACTAAATCTTGTGATGAGGCAGAACTGCATAGTAAAATATGTAAATATTTTTCAATAAATTTTTTTCAATAAATTTACTTAAAAGTAACTTAAATTATGATTTGAAATAATTGTAACTATGTCAGGTGAAAACTTAATATAAATAGAAATATTTTTCTTCCATATCTGAGACATTATATTGTGAAAATAATGTTATTTAAATTTCATCCAAGTTGATTTTGACAAGGAAATCCAATTGAGTTTTTTAATTGACTCTGTATTTACTGTTATCTTATTATAGTAATAATAATATAAGAGACAAAATAGACACCTGAGTCAGTCCAAAGGATGAGAAATCCCCATCAAATACCCAATATATCACAATATATATTTTGTTTGTGTGTATGTATATATATTTTCTACTTTTATGATGTCCTAGAGAGGCAGCCTCAAGAATAGCAGACTAGTATGAGTCAGGAAGTCTGAGTTTCATGTCATTCCTCTAACTCCATGCATACCAGAGACATGACCAAAAGTGACCATTTCCAAAACAATTAACCTGTTAGAATTCCAGGCAATTCTCTAAAACTAGAGATTATACAATAGTTGCTGACTTTCATCAAAAGAAGGAGTTTCAGAATTTATTATTTATTTTTAGTTTTCAACACTCATTTCCACAAGATTTTGAGTTCCAAATTTTCTCCCCATATCTTCCCTACTCCCCACCCCAGGATGACAAGTGTACTGATTACTCCTTCCCCCAGTCTGCCCTGTCATATACCCCCCCCACCTTTTCCCTTTTCCCCTTACCCCTTACTTTCTTGTAGGGCAACATGGATTTCTATACCCCATTGCCTGTATATCTTAGGAAGGAGTTTCATAACAGGGATTTTCAAAATCAATTAATCACAGGTCTATATTCCTGCCTGCACACACACAAAATTTCCTTAATTTTAACTACTCTATAAAACTTGTTATAAGGAAAAGAAAATTTAAAATCGCACTTTGAGTTATTAAATGAATAAAAACTGCCGTTGATATTCAGAGCACTACATTTATTTTCTTGAAAGCATGTTAATTGAATTGATGATTTTTAAAAGGTAGCAAAATGCCACACATATTTTACTGTTCTAGAACTACAGTCAAAATTCTTTTATTTCTGTCTTAGTTATCTAAGTTGCCACGAGCAGTAAAACTGCATTATATCTATTTTAAAAACCTGAAAGTTTAATTGAGATTAAAAATATTTATTAAGCATATGTTATGTGTAAAACACTCTGCTAAGCCCTAGAGCAGATACAGAGTAAAACATGGTATCTGAGAGATACATATAATATGTAAGGGATTTTTAAAACTTATGTCAATGCATATAATGCAGATTAATAATAGCTCATGTTTATAAAAATTTTAAGTTTTGCTAGCTACTTCACAAGCATCCCCTTACGTAAGTAGCAAAAGTACTGTCATATTTTATTAAGGATGAAAAAAACATATGTTCATGGAAATTAAATGACTTGACCTGAGTTACACATCTAGATTCCAGATACCTGAGATAATGACTTTAACCCAGAACGTTTGACTTTAAGACCAGTATTGTAAATTTAGAAGAGATATAGAAAGTGCCATGAGAGATGTTTCTAAAAGATTTATTTTTCTTAATTCCCAGCAGATTATAGATCATATTGTTTTCTCAGTAGATCATTTAATGAAACTTAGACTTGAGAAGTTAAACAGATAAATGTAAGGAAATACCTAAGACAGACTTCTATGGAGGTCTATAATGAGAGAGTGGAACATATTTTAGTCTTTTCCCCAAAAGGTAAATTGGAATGAGAATAACTGGTTGAATTAAGAGTGACTTGGTGTTTTATGCTGCTGATTTAAAGATGGACTATATAATTATCTTTTTTTTCAACTTTAGTGGTATAACAGCTCCTATAGTGGGAACACAGAAAAGCTAGCAGCAGCTCACTAAGGAATAGAGAGAAAAAAAATGTAACATTATTCTTCCTTTCTGTCTCTCTCCCCCTAGACACCCTACCATCAACTCCCCCCCCCCCTACTAATTCAGTGACTACTCTGCTCCAAAATTGTTCCCAAGGTCATCAAGAGAAGTGGAACATAGACTGCTAGCTAGTACAAGTGCTCATGCCATTCTAGGTTATGATTTTTTAGTACATGGTTATTTAAGAGAAACTCTGGTCAGCTCATAGGACTTGTTTGGAGTTTCTTAGCTAGCACCTGGGAGTATAGTGTTTCCCCCTGCAAAAAATGGCTGCGAGTTTAACTTTATGGGCAAACCCTGGGAGAAATTTGACCATCGATAGAGTTAAGGGTGTTCGAATCCAATTCAAACATCTAGCCAAAATGAGATTAAGCAGTGACTGGGAAGAACTAAGGGCTAGTAAGAAAGCTAATGAGTTATATGTAGATACCCTTTCTTTAAAATTCTTTCTATATAATTGTTATATTAGTTATGTGTAATTATTAGTTAAAATGAAGTATTCTTAAATATTGCTATGTTTGGTAGTTTTAATAAGGAGTTCTGTGTTTTCATAAGGATAATTGGACGTCCTATTCTTTCATTAAGATAATGAATAAGATCTGCTAGGTAATAGGGCAATAATCATCAGATGATTGCAGCTTTCTTTGATTGTAGACAAAGAACTTGAGAGAGAGTTTAATGAGAGACAGAACAGACTTGGCATCAAGACCTGAGTTCAAATCATACTTTGGGAATTTCATAGTTTTGTGGCAAGTCATTGAAACTTCTTATGCCTAAACTTTTCATGTGTAATGTATAGAGATTGGACTCTAAGATCCCTTTCAGCTATAAATCAAATCTATAATCTCATGGATTTAGAAGAAAATAAATATCTATTTGGCAAGCTCATGACTCAAGTTAGTTGATGTGTATAAATGGGTTTCTGCCTTTTCAGAAAAATTATATAAATCCTAAAATTTTGGTGATTTGTTATTATTAATGGATTTACCAATCTCCATATTATAGCTGGGCCCCAGACCCTATGTGGCATTTTGCCTGTATCAACCTTAAGAAATTATAATATTATATCAGATTTATATAAAATGCTATTAGCTCCCTAACTGAAAGTTAACAGAATCATAAAGTCACATGAGCTCTTTGTGCCCTCTATCTTTTTGAAACCAAGAAGATAGTGGAATTTATTAGCAAAGCTATGTGTGAGTGGTGGGGGTAGATAGAGAGGTGGTATTAACACATATTGCCATTAATACTAAACTTAACTTAAAACCCCTGCATTAGAAGTGACAGCTTAAGAATTAGAGGTAATTTTTATCCAACTGGCTTTCCTATTTTAAAACACATCCATAATGTTCACAGTGAATAATTACAGCCTAGTCATCTTATCAGTACATTATAAATATGAAACAATACAGTATGTCCTGATACACTCCTTCTGCCCCTTCCCCACACACACCACCAACACCACCATGACCATGGACATTGCTTATGACTCAATGTAATATACTGATGTAACGGAAGAGCTGTGGTATACTGGAAAGAGCACTTGATTTGTTGCCAGGAGATCTTGGTTGGAGCCCAAGCTCTCCAGCTTTCATGGATCAGCTATCTATGATAGCAGAAGCGGGGCTCAGGAGGAAGCATGTGCCAGAAACTATAGAGCTCTAGTCTAGTCTGCTTATGATTCGTAATTCCTGCTTCTGATACTGTATTCTGAATTATCTTTCCTTATTGACCTGTTACTTTGGATTCTGACTTTGATTTAGCTTAAATCCCCCTTGAATGTCATTTGTTGATTTGTGGTTGGAATTCCTCCAATTTTTACCAACAATTCTATCTCTCTCACCCTCATGCATAGTGGTTGATCTTTAGCTGTTTTATTTGGCAGCAGGTGGAGATAAATCTTTGCCTCTACCCTTTCAGTAATGTCAGCAAGCTCCTAGCTTCCCATTCACAAAAGAAAAACTGATTCCTATCAGAGAAGTCAACTACCTCACCCCTTCTAATAGCCCCTGATCAAATTCAGGGTAACAGGACAATTATACTTTCTCCCTACTGCTTCGTGAGCCAGACCAGAGAGGTTCTAATACTGCTTAGACCTCCAACTTTCCCAGCTTTTCTCACTTTGAATCTTAGGCCATGATTTTCATTTATTAAAGTATCCTGGGGTTTTTCTCGAGACTTATGAATGTTATTTTCCTTGAACTTCTGAGTTGTAAGGGAGCAATTTATCTGATTCACTCATGATAGTCTAATTTGTAGATTGGATGTCATTTAGAGGGAGACAACAGAATTTGAAATACCACTTATTCTATCTAGCAGATAATTCAAAAAATATGTATCAAAATGCCCACTATATGCAAAGTTCAGCTCTACCTGTTGCTATATTACAACAAAAACCAGTATAATTCCTTCTCTCAGGGAGTTTTCATTCTTCTCTGGGGATATATTATTTATAAACAAAGAGTAGAAAATGAATTATAAAGCAATATAAAGAAAAAAATTTAAAAAAAAACATGAATAACTATAGGGATCCAGGCAATGCCTCTTCTATTAGATAGCACTTGAGTTGTGGTTTGGAAGAAGTCAGGGATTCTGTGAGGTAGAGGTGGAGAAGGAATGCATTCAACACATAGGGGATCACTTGTGCAAAGACATTGAGGTGGATTGATTATTTAGGGATCAGTAAGCAGGGCAGTTTGATCAGAACTGGAAGTAAATGAAAATGATATATATGAAATAATACTATAAAGTCAAGCAGGAGCTAGAGTTTTAAATGCCAGGAAAAAGATTTTGTATTTTATCTGAGGGGCAATATTGGTGCACTAAAGTTTGTTTAGTGAAGGAAATGCCTATTCCTGTATATTTTATGAATATACTTTGGTAGCCATATAGAAGATAAATGGTAGAGAACTATGGAGCAGGGAAAAATTAATTAGGAGTCTATGGCAATTATCCATTCAAAGATATATACAGGTCTGAACTATTGTTTAGGTAGTATAACTGGAAGGGAGGAGACAGATCAAGAGATATTATAAAAGTAAAAGTTATTCTACTGGCTATCAGAACTTGGCAATCAATTGGGATGTAGGGTGAGATGGGTAATGGAAGAAGAGAAAAACTAAGGAATGCTTCCAAGGTCAGGCAACTAGGTGCCCGTAAGAGTGGAAGCACTCCCACAAGAAACAGATAAGATTGGAGGAGGAATGAATTTTGGTAAAAAAAAAAAAAAATAACATATATTAAATCTTGGATGTAATGAATTTTATATTCTTTCAAGACACCCAGGTAGGAACGACAATCATGCATCTGGATACATGTAACTAGGGTTCATAAAAGAAATTAGGCATGAGTATCTCAATTTGACAAAAGTTTGCATAGATATGATAATGGAAACTGTCATGGAAGCTGATAACATCACAGTGGGAGAAGGTAGATAGAAGAAATGCACTAATTGTTTCATGTAAGAATAAAAACCAGATACAATGTTATGCTCACAGGTTTTATAGAACACTATAGAATATCAGTATTAAATATATATGTGCCAGATGGCATAGCAACTAAATGGAAAAGCTAACTGAAATTTAAAAAAAATAATAAAAGGAATGATCATAAGGCAACTGAATGCTTCTTTTTGAAATGTGAAAAATATAGAAAAATAAATTAATGGAAATTATGGACATAAACCGAAAAGGAGAAAGATTGATCTAACAAATAGTAATATCAGAAAGCAGACTTTTCAAGATCATATGGCAGTTTTTATAAAAACTCATCCCAGGGCAACTAGGTGGTGCAGTGAATAGAGCACCGGCCTTGGAGTCAGGAGGACCTGAGTTCAAATCCAGCCTCAGACATTTAACACTTACTAGCCATGTGACCTTGGACAAGTCACTTAACCCCAATTGCCCTGCCCTTCCCCCCTCCAAAAAGCAGAAAAACAACAACAACAACAAAAACTCATCCCAGGGATATATATAAGTAAGTCATAAGTATCTAAAAACAAAAACATTTAAACATACACAGACTTTATAGCAACAATGAATATAAATAAAATGTGATAAAAATTTCAAACTTAAGCGGAGACTAAATAATGAAATTTTAAAAGATTTTGTAGATTAAATGAGAAAAGAGAATTTGGAACTAAAAAGAAAATTTTTAGAAAAGCTAATTTCTAGTAAGACCAGTTAAAATAAATCATTTGTCTTTTAATCTATCTATTTATGCATCAATCTGCACTCTGAGTCCATCAGTTCTCTATTTGGAGGTGGATAGTATTTTGCAAAATCACTGGTTCTTTGGAGTTGTAGTGGATCATTGTATTGATATTGTTCTGGTTCTGCTTAGATCACTTTTTATCAGTTCATGTAAGTCTTTCTAAGTTTTATGAGATGATTCCCTCATCATTTCTTATAACACAATGGCAATCTATCACTTCTATATATCATAATTTGTTCAATAATTCTCTGATTTATTGGCTTCCCTTCAGTTTCTAATTCTTTGCCACCATGAAAAGAGCTATTCTAAATATTGCTTCTACAATTGGACTTTTTTTTTGTCCTTTTCCCTTGTTCTCTTTGGGATACAGACCTATTAGTGCCCCTTTGGGCAGAGTTCCAAATCATTCTCCAGAATGGTTACAACAGTTAACAACTCTACCAACAATAGATTGGAGTACTTATTTTCCCACATCCTCTTAAATATTTGTCATCTTCCTTTTTTGGTATATTAGCCAATCTGATGGGTGTGATGTAGTACCTCAGAGTTGTTTTAATTTTTATTTCTCTAATTGTTAGTTATTTAGAATATTTTTTTCATGTTAGTTGATAGCTTTGATTTTATCTGCTGAAAACTGTCTGTACATATCCTTTCACATTTTATCAATTGGGAAATGGCTACTATTTTTATGAATTTGTCTAATTTATATATTTTAAAATGATAACTTTATCAAAGAAGTTTGCTGGAAATAATTTTTGCTACTTCACTGTTTTTTTTTTCTCTAATTTGGTTGTATTCATTTGTTTATGCAAAAACATTTTTACATTTTATATAATAAAAATGTTCTATTTTAACCCACATGTATCCCTCTATATTTTATTTGATCATGAACTATCCCCCATCCATAGATCTGACATTACATTTCTTTCAAGGTCCACTAATCTTCTCATTACATCAACCTTTATATCTAAATCAATTGACTATTTTTAGCTTACTTTGGTATATGGTATTAGATGTTGATCTGTACTGGTTTCTGCCAGACTACTTTCCAGTTTTCCCAGCAGTTTTTATTGAAGAGTGAGTTCTTGCTCTAACAGCTGGGATTTTTTGGTTTACATAACTCTATGTTATTATGCTCATTTGCTCCTGTATATTTTGTATCTAATCTATTTTGTTGACTAACCACTCAATTTTTATTTAATACCCAATTGTTTTAGTGATTACTACTTGATAATATAGTTTGAGATTTTCCTTTACTGAATGCCTCGATAATTTTGACCCTTTTTCAGGTGAATTTGTTATGATTTTTTCTAGTTATATAAAGTTATTTTTGGTAGTTTGGTGTGGCATTAAACAACTAATTTAGGCAGTGTTGTCGTTTTTATTAAATTAGATCAACCTAATCATGATCAATTAATGTTTCTTCATTTAGTTAGATATCTTTTTGTGTGAAAACCATTTTGTAATTTCTTTTTTCATATATTTCCTGTAGGTCTTGGCAAGTAGATGCCCAAATATTTTATACTGTCTACAGTTATTTTATATTGAATTTCTATATCTCTTCCTGTTGGGTTTTGTTGGTTTGAGAGAGAGAGGGAAAAAAGAAAGAGAGAGAGAGAGACAGAGAGAGAGAGAGAGAGAGAGAGAGAGAGAGAGAGAGAGAGAATGTATACATAAATGTAGTATATGTATATATTTGTATATATACATATATATTCATATATATATGCATGATGTTGCTTATTTTTGTGGGTTCATTTTATATCCTACAACTTGGCTAAATTTGTTAATTATTTCAACTAATTTTTATTTTTAGGATTTTCTGAATAAATTATCATATCATCTGAAAAAAGTCATAGTTTTATTTGCTTATTGCCTTTGCTTTTGCAAATTTCTTTCTCTTATTTAATTGCTATAATTAGCATTTCTAGTGCAAAATTTAATAGCAGTGGTGAAAATGAGCATTCTCACTTCAACTCTAAACTTATTAGAATATCTTTGAGTTTATACTTAGTACAAATAATGCAAACTCAGTTTTTTTTATAGAAAGCATTTATCATTTTAAGAAAAGTGACATTTATTCCTGTTTTCAGTTGATGTTTAATAGTAATAAGTGGTGCCTTTTGTCTTAAGCTTTTTTCTGCATCTGTTGATGTAATCATGAATTTTATTGTTTTCATTTTTTATATGGCCAGCTATACTTACAGTTTTACTAATATTGAAGCAACCAATATTGTTTACCTAGTATAAATCCAGCCTAGTCAGAGTATATGAAATGTGGGATATTTTGCTGTAACCTCTTTGCTGTTATTTTATTTAAAATATCTGCATCAGTGTTCATTAAGGAAGTTGATATATGGTTTTCTTTCTCTATTTTTCCTCTCCCAGTCTTAGCCATCAAAACCATATTTGTGTCATGTTAGGTAGTACCACGTTGTTATCTACTTTTTTAAACAATTTGTATCTTATTAGAATTAATTGTTCTTTAAATGTTTAGTAGAATCAGCTTGTGAATCCATATGATCCTCAGTTTGTTTTGAATCTAATTTGTGATTTGTTCAAGTTTCTTTTTCAGTTTCTTTTCAGAAATAAATATATTAAAGTATTCTATTTCCTCTTCTATTAATCGTGGCAACTCATTTTTTTGTGTGAAGATTCATCCATTTCATTTAGATTGTCATGTTTACTGGCATATAATCTGACTAAATAGGTAATAATAATTGCTTTAATTTTATCTTCATTTTTGTGCATTCACCCTTTTCATTTTGATGTCGGAAAATGAGTTGTGGCCTTTTTCTAATCCAATAAGCCAATGCTTTATTTTATGTTTTTTTCTTTTCTTTTTTTTATTCTTTCTTTTTTTCTTTTTTTCTTTTTTAAATTGACTTGTTTATTTACTTTTAGTTTACAAGATCCAGTTGCAGAATCCCTTGAGTTTCAAATTTTCTCCTCTCCCTCTTTCCCCCCACCCATGGCAGCATGCAATCAAGTATAGGATCTGCAAATATTTTCACAGTGGACATTAGTCTAGTTGTATCGAAGGGTTGTAACTGATGGAGTGAACAATGGGAAAAAAGAAACAAATCCAAACATGGAAAAGAACAATAGCATGTAGATTGCGTCAGTCTCCATTTAAACTCTGTTCTTTCTGGATTTTTCTCCGAATGTAGATATCTCTTTTCATCCTGAGACTTGTAGAGTTGTTTTATAACTGTGCATTGCTGAGAAGAGTCCAGTTTATCAAGGTTGGTTGTCACACATACAATTTGTCTGTGATTGTGTACAGCTTTTTCCTGGTTCTGCTCTTCTCACTTAGCATCAGTTTGTATAAGCCTCTCCAGGTAAA
>CM053587.1:30808257-30820705 GCA_028646515.1 Pseudochirops corinnae
GGGTCAAAGGGTATGCAATTATTTATAGCCCTTTGGGCATATTTTATCTTTTTTTTTTCATAAAATGGGCTCTAAGTTGTGCATATTAATTTTTTTTCCTTTCAATTTTAGTGATCTCATTTTTTATTTTTCAGTATTCCCTATTGAGTAAGATGAATTTCTGTACCCAAATGCTTGTTTCTATCTGTGTGTATGTGTGTATTTTTCTTCCTCCTTTGAACCAGTTCATATGAGTGTGGGGTTAAAACATTGTCCTCTCCATCCCTCCTTCTTTCCTCCATTGGAAAAACTCTTGCTTTTACACGACACAATTTTCTCCATTCTTTCTCTCCCATCCTCCTTTTCTCAGTGCATCCCTCTTTCTCACTTTCCCATTTTTCTTGTGAGATCATCCTAACATAGTAGATAGAAGCCTATGTCCTCCATCTAACTTGACTCCTTTTAAAGACTTCCAAATTATAAAATTTTTAAAGATATATTTATTTCAGGATGTGATTGGTGGATTCTTTCAAATTATACTTATCCCTTTGATTCTAAAATACCTGGGCAATTTTCCTTTACAGTTTCTTTAAATATGAAGTCTAGGCTCTCTAAAAAAAATTCTATTATGATTTTCAGGTAGTCCAATCATTCTTAAATTGGCTCTCTATCTGTTTTGTAGGTCAGTTTTTTCCTATTATCTATTTCACATTTTCTTCTATTTTTGCCTTTTACTTAATTTGTATTATTTCTTGATTTCTCATAGGATCAGTCATTTCTATTTGACAAGTACTAATTTTGAAGGAGTTATTTTCTTCAGTGGGGTTTTGTCTTTCTTTTACCATTTAACCAATTATAATTTTTTAAGGAATTATTTTCTTCAGTGTTTTTCTACCTTTTATTATTTCACCTATTCAGATTTTTAGGGAGTAATTTTCTTCATTATTTCTGTGTCTCTTATTCTAAGCTCTTAATTCTCTTATAATTTTCTAGCATTGCTCTCCTTTCTTCTCAAAAATTTCCTCTTCTGTTTTTATTGATTTTTCAAATAATTTTTGAAGTTTTCAATGATTATTTCTAACTTTTTAAAAGATTCTCATTGTGTTTGGGTCCCATCATCATTTTTTGTGAGGCTTTTCTTGTAGATATTTTCAAATCATTGTTTTATTCTGAGTTTTTGTTTTGAGCTTCCCTGTCACTTTGATAGGTTTTTTTGGGTTTTTTTTTTTATAGTCAGTCACTATCGTTTGCTCATTTTCCAGACTATTTCTGCCCCAACAATTTGAGTTATGTGTCCTGCTACTTTCACAGCTAAGTCTTGGGGCCTGTAAAGACTTCAGTGCTTTCTAGGTGCTATGATCCTTGGAGATTTCTAATTACAGTTCTCCAGGTCTGTGCTCTGGTCCTTACCAAGTTAGGGCCCTTGCTCTCTCACAACCAACTCAGAACTGGAAAATGTACAGTGGAGTTTCCAAATGTTGCCATATCCTGTGCCTCATATTAGCACAGCGATCCTTTGAATATATTTCTGAACAGAAGTTCAGTCCACTCACTGTCCTTCTTGGTAGGACACTGGATGCTCTCTGCAGCTTTCTCCTAGGATTGTTGTGAGGATCAAATGAGGCAGTAGTTGTAAAGTTTAACATACGGTCTGGCACCTAATGATAACTATGTAAATGTTATTGTTGAAAAAATGAACATACTGATGAATCGATGTTGTAGGTAAGAAATATAGCACACCAACAAATTAATAATTTCCATATAAGTAGGAAAATAAAAATAAGAATGGGGAATTTGGAAAAAAAGTAAAAATACAGCAAATGAAAAGAGTATCACACAAAATTATATGCCAGCAAACTGGAAAAAAAAAAAAACCTAAAGGAAATGGATGAATAACTGTTGTTTTTGTTTGTCCTTTACTCTTCAAGAGGACTATGACATCATGGAGGTCATGCTGTGAAAAAATTTATAACACTAATCAATTAAACAGCAAGTAGAAAACATTAACAATCCATTTTATAAAAAGAAATTAGCCAACAGTTTGAATGAAAAGATTTGACAATTTTACTTGACTTTTTACTTAAATATGAGTCAACAAGACATTATAATACCATGATGATGTTGACTATGATATTGACAATCATGATGATGATTAAGTTTTCAGAATTTAGAAGCCCCTTCATTTATAGAGACCCCGGTAAGAAACAGAGAATTGATGATGATAATTGTGTACTCTGTTATGGTAAGATTGTTAATATCTGAAATATCAAAAATATCTGAAATTTCAGTTCTGGGTCCTACATATTAAGAAAACCTTGATAAGGTGATTCCTATCTATAGGAATGCAACCAAAATACTGAAAACCTCCACAAGGAGGTTACATGTGGGTTGCTGAAAGAAAGTAGGGTTGTTTAGTCTGGAAAAGAAAATTCTTAAAGGAAACAGGAGTTGGAAAGTGTTTCATATTCTGCTTGACCTCAGAGAACAGAAACAGAGAAAAAAAGGTAGACATTTCAGAGATATATTTAGGCTTGATGTAATAGGAAAACTTTGTTAACAATTAGAACTATTTCAAACTAGAATGGGCTAAATGGGGACTGGTAGCTTTATTTGGAGTAGAGAGATTTTCAAACACAGGTTTTATAATCATTTGTTAGATATATGCTGTATGGGTGAAACTTCTTTATGGCTATATACTTTCTGATGTCCCTTCCAAGTATGAGATTCTTTGAAATGAGTTAATGAACAGATATCCTTTCTCAAAGCTAAAGATGCATATAAATATAAAGTCATTATTAGGGTACATAGTAAAGTTCCTCTTCCTGAATCTTTCACCTTATCTTACCTGGAAGCAGGTGTACAACCTCCTAACCATTGTAAACCATGCCACCTGCCTCTTGGCACTCATGCTAATTCAATTGATCCCCCAACCACCATATCCTTGAATTCAAAGCTCCTGGGATGCTAGGTTTGATAGGTGAATGTTTATCCCATCTTGCCCCCAAACCAGACTCTCACATTAATTCCCAAATATTTCCAAATCATTAGTACCATTCACCGTGACTTTACTAGCAAGTTCAAGAAAAATACCATCTTCAGTGTCATGATTTCCAATGCACATATGCATTGGAGGCAGGAGAAGGAGGAAGTTTATATAAACAGGCATGATTTGATTGGCCTACTTTCTGAATAACAGTCCTAAATTATAATATTAAGCATTGGAAATTAAAATGTTTACTATGTTAAAGATTGTCCTGAGACAATAAAAATTGAGTTAATTGACAAACATTACTTTATAAAAGGGAAAACATGCTCATTGAATATGGAAAATCAGCAGTCATTGAAATAACTAACACATGTTTTAAATGAACAGAATGTTGCTTGAGGCAATGGTTTGACATTTAATTGAAATTCATCTGGTGAGTTTTTAGGTAAAGTTGAGAAATACAATTTCTTAAAGAAAATAGTTATTTTTAAGTATGGTACATATCCCTCCCCCCCAAAAAACTTGAATGGTTTGTTTTATTATTGCTAATTATTTTATTTACTATGTTTTCATACATAGGACCTAGTAAGGCTAATAACCTATCACATCTTTTTCATTTACTTAACAGTTTAATTTGCAAATGTGGGAGATTTATAAAAAATGTTAAGTAAACAGTTGTTCTAAAATTCCTCTATTAATTATAAACAGAAAGATTTGAAAGTTAATTTGTCATTGATTTTGTTGTCTCATAGAGGACCAAAGTGATACTGTTGGGGTCAGTGTACAGTGTATTAGGCTGGGGCTGATCTTTAGCGATATGAACTCAGAAAGCTCTACTATGTATCACAGGATCAGTGATTAAGACCTAGTGATAACCTTCAGGATCACCTTGAATCATCCTTTTTCTTACATATGAAGAGACTAAGACCTAGAAATGTTAAATGACTAATAAGTCACTCAGCTGAAAAGTATCAGAGGTAGGATTCAAACCTAGACCTCGAAGTCCCCTTTTGTATATATTGCCTCCTATAGCTATAAAATTATGCCAATTATATGTAAAATTCTGTAGATTATGGGTTTTGACATACTTGGATCTTACATTTACTCATGAATATATGCTCCCAAGATTATACAATATTCCCCATATAATTGGATGTTTCCATTGAAGGTGGGAATATGATTAATAAGGTTTCACCATTATTCGGATCCCTAGGTGTTTAAGTAACAAAGAGAGTAGGGCACAGTGCTATGATTCGACTAGTATTTCCCTTTTACTTTAGGGTAAAGTTTGCATTTCTCTCAACATCCAGTCTCTCATTTAAGGCCCAAATCAAGGCATACCTCTTTGATGACTTCCCTAATCAAACTAGTCTTCAGTGTTCTCTCTTTATGATGAACTCTTGTTATATTTATATTCATGACTTGTCACCCCAAGTAGATTAACTGTATGGAGACAAGGGTATGTTTTCCATATAGATGCTTAATAAATGTTAGCTGATAACTATGAAGTGTTCGGTGATAATAAGATGTTCCTGTAGTCCCTGAGTCTAGCTTCATCTAGGAAACTTTATTCTTGCAGTTATCGGTTTATTGTCATAATGAATTGAGGTATATTTTTAATCAACTTCTGGAGTCAAAATTCTAATGGCTTTATTCACTTATCATTTCTTAAGTGTGGTTGATTTATTGCAGGGATAATTTTCCATGTCACCAATATTTGTCACTGTTGTCATTTTTATGTTCAGAATCATTTTTTACTATAAACTTTTGTACTTGATTTATCCTTATATTTTTGAGCACCTAGATGTTATTCTACAATATATTCTGATTTTGTTTGCTTATTTCTCAGTTGCGACCTGGCATTTCTCTGCATACTCTTCAGCTTGTGGAGTCTTTTCCCCCATTTTGTGATTTCATTGGTAGTACAAATTCTCCACTGAGGAAATTCCCTACCAGTGTGTTCTGCAACTTAAAACCTTACAGAGTTATTTGACGATTCTCAGGTGTTACCTATGTTGCCTAGAGTTGTGTCTGAGACTGGAACAGTCTTGGTGCCTGTGAAGACAATTTATATCTACCATGCCACATTCCTTCTCATTCAAATACTTTCTTTAGACATATTTTATATTTAAATGTGCTTTTAGAAAGTATGTTCTGATGAATTTGAATTCATACATGGAAACACAATCTAGAAACTATAAATTAAAAGGCTCTGTAAATTTATTAGATAGGACTCCCTTGAGAAAGAAACTGATTGAGTACAAGACAAACTCCAGTCCATATGAAAGAGCAGGAATAATATTTTTCTTCAAGAAGAACACAGGTGGGAAATAGAATGCAAACTTCAGGGAAGAAAGAGTAGTGTACTTTACATAGCACTTGGGTGAAAAGATTATGTAAGCATGCAAATAATGTTACTTCATTATATACTTCTAATATTATTCATTAATTGTTTCTTGGGCATCAATCTAGTTCAAGTAGGCTTTAAATTCATATATATGAACTTCAATGGATCTAAAACAAAGGAAACTTTCAGGAATCATTTGCTGAGTCATTGATATCTATCAGCTGAACATGTTGAACATTCACAGAAAAATTTTAGGAAATTAAAGACTTTGTGATATTTTTGAGTGAATTTGAGATAAATCTAATTAACACAGTTTTTGAGTACCTGTGGATTCCTACTATTCAGGATATTGTGAGATTTCCAGGAATTTGAGAAAATTCTAATCCTTTTAAATTTAGTTTCTTTTTTAAAATTTAGCAAGTATTTTTTTTTCTTTTTGCAATTTCATAAAGTCATATTTCAGCTTCATGGGCCAGTTTTGATAGCAATACAGTATTTCAATCATGCTTTTCTGATAGACTCTGATTTCTCATTCTCTCACTTCTTATGGAGAGTTATTTTTTTTGAGAAAAATTGTAAAAGCTAATTTTTCAAAATTTATTACTTTTTTTTTAAAAAAGCAATAATATTGAATACATGTCAGTGATGTTTTAAATGCACATGCACTACTAATAATAGTTTTTTGTCATTTGGTTCAAAATAAAATATCTCCATTCTAGAAGTGATTTTAATGTCTTAAGTATCATCAATTGGGGCAGCTAGGTGGCACAGTGAATAGAGAACCAGCACTGGAGTCAGGAGGATCTGAGTTCAAATCTGACCTCAGACA
This sequence comes from Pseudochirops corinnae, assembly GCA_028646515.1. NCBI lineage: Eukaryota > Metazoa > Chordata > Mammalia > Diprotodontia > Pseudocheiridae > Pseudochirops > Pseudochirops corinnae. Next base: position 30,814,399 of record CM053587.1, read on the forward strand.
TTTAAAACTTACTAGCCATGTGACCTTGGGCAAATCACTTAACCTCAATTGCCCTGCCTTCCCCCCTCCAAAAAAAAAGCAAAAAAAAAAAAAGTTGAAGTATCATCAATCCTCGAAAAGAAATACAAAATTTGTTTTAAATTTTAATTAACAATTTATCTTTGCATTCATGTATACCTTTTCAGTAATTAGAAGTTATTTTTCTCATTCCCTGGGAGAAACGATCTGTAAATTCATAAATTTCCTGCACTTGAAATTCTTTGAATTTCTTAAAATAACCATTCACTTGGCGAAAGAGATAAAAGTAATACTCACACTGTACCACTTTGAGATTTTCTTTTTTAACATCTTCTAAGACCAATGTGAAATTTTGACCATTAATTAAGGGACAGCTGATTAAAGCTTGTACTGTATAAAGTTGCTGCTAACATGAAATTCTTTACAGTGTATCACTGGGAACGTTTCCATTTAAAGGGTTCTGTGGCAAGGAGCATCTGTGGGAGTGCTGGGGATTCTGATGGTCTAAGCAGCAAGTTAATAGGAGGAAATTCATCATTCTGACAAATGCTAGGGAAAAAACAAAAAAAACAAGGTTTACTTGTTTCCTTGGTCAGGAAATTCAGTTATATTGGAGAGCAATGTGGGACAGATCATAATGGAATTAACTAGCAATATTTTGGTCTAAGTATTTGTCTGCTATTCTCTTGTGAATATCCCATTGCCCTTTTCCTTTTCCCATATTTCTTTATTTAGATTTAATTTGCTTAATTTAAATCACAGCTCATTTCATGTTTACTTAACTTACATACTTTTGAGGTAAATATAAAATATTTGAATTTTTGCACTTTAAAGTGATGACAAGATGTTGGAGGAAAAAGATTGTTTCACCCTTAAAATGTTTTCTTCTAAGGCTTGTTAACTAGCAATACATTGCCAACTTTCTAATTAGAAGTTACAAATCGATGGCTTCCTGTGACTCTCTTCCCTGCATGAGATAGCTATTTTCTTCTGTTCTTTGAATGATGGAAGGGGGGAAAGCTATTTAAGAAGCTGACTTCCTGCAGAAATAATTTAAGGTTTGAACACCTTTGAAAAAGCTCTTCCATAATTACCTTATCTTCTAAATCAATGTTTATTGCTGTTGTTATAAAGAAAACAAATCATGCTTATAACAATGCTTTTCTAGCTGATAGATTTCAATTAAACCCTATATTGTATACCGTAGAATAAAATGACTTGTTTTATTGGAACAAATATTTAAATTTCAACATTTTGAATCAGATCCCTACTCAGCTGTATGTTAGGAGTAAGTAAGCAAACAATTTTGGAACAGTGGTAGAAACTCTAATTTGAGTGTCAGAGAACCTAGACTCAAATTCCACTTCTGACACAATCTATTGGAATTTGACCAAGTCACTTGAGCTCTCTGGGTCTCACTTTCCTCAACTGTCAGATGAGGGAGTTGGACTAGATGACCTTTGAATTGCCTTCTAACACTTGATTTATGATTCATTGATAATGTTCTATGTAATATAATGACTTAAGTTACTACAGCATTTGATGAAAAACCAAAATATGGACTCTTGCAGCCACAACATGTATGCTTTCCCCAGTGTGTGGATATCTCCAAACTGGAGAAAGACAGGGAAAACCCAGGGGCTGATAAGGCATCTCATAGGCCTGAAAATCCTACCACACACTGCTCTGCTCCAGAAAGAGAGTAATGGCTAAGCACATATTAAACGAGAATAGCTGGCATCTTCAGCCCACCGTGAGAGGATATCTACAGGCAGCAACTGGGCAAAAACCCAACTGGATGGCAGCATATGGGATGGGGGTTGAGGGAAGCTTTTGTGTTCTGTGCGCCTAAGGAGTTAGCACCTCCCAGTCTCAAGGGAGAGAACTGAGCCCACAATGTTCAATCAAGAAACAGCAGTCAGCACATCGTGAGAGGAGTGCAGCAAGCTAAGCAGCAAAACTGGAGTTTCTATGTACTTTTTCCAAAATCCATCATACCACTAATGATTTGAAGCAAATCAAATCAATGCCAAAGCCAACATATTACTCTAAACAAATACAAAATGCTTCAGGGCATTTTGCTGTAATCAAAGAAATCATTATATTTACTTAGGTCATAAGAAATGATGACTTTGATGAATAGATTGAGTTTATATTATTTATAAAAACTTGGAAGGTAGTCTTTGACCACCCACATGAAGTCATTTCTTTAAAAGGGCTATTTTGCTACTGTTAGCCAACAGCAACTTCTTCATTGTTCCTTTTGATAGATAACTACAGTTTTCTGTCTAGAGGGCTTGCTTTTGTCAGTAGCAAAATAAGCATTCAAAAGCATATGACACTAGAGGGAAAGTGAAATTGTAAAAAAAAGCCCAGAGGAAATTTTGTGAAATAGAATCATTACATCTTTCAGATATACTCCATTATGATATGGAAGTAGATCCTTGATTTATACTGATTTTGCAGTTTAATTTGTGTAGCTGTTGCATTTAGATTTGATTTTGATAATTATTGCATAATATTCAATGTTTATATATGTATGTACATAAATATAACCATATATATTCATATACACATATATTTGTATGTATACACATGTACATGACTTTTATACATAGATATTTGAGGGTAACTGGAAGGCCTCAAACCCATCAATGGGAATGTCTACCTAAAGCCTCTGAAGATTTCCCCTAGCAAAATAGGTAGATGAGAACAATTTGTTCCTATGGCGATGATGGTGGCAGAAGAAGGTGCTGTGGAGTGCTTAGAGCTTGTTCAAACATCAAAGATACTAAAGTCATCTGCCGCAACCTGGGCCATCACCAGTTGTCTCCATTTTTGTCTTGCCATTGAACTTCAATGAGTGAGGCTAAAAACTGTGCAACTCTGCCTCACTTAAAAGCAATTTACAGGCAAATCAAGACATCACTCTGTGGTGTCGTTGGTCTTCTCCTTAAAAAAAAAAAGAATGAACAGCAACAAAAACATAAACAACAATATGTATTTACCTTGACTACACTATACACTTTCTTCAAGATAGATATGGAGTGTCAATATGCAGGGCATACAATGAGCTCTGAAACCACTAATACAACTGAAGGTCTACAGAGCCATTGTGATGACCTTACTGTTGTATGCCTGTGAAACCCAGACAGTATACCAATACTATGCCAGGAAACTGATTTGCTTCTATTTGAACTGTCTTAGGAAGATTCTGAAGACCACCTGGAAGGATAAGATACCAGACGCTGAGGTCCTTTCTCAAATTTAACTGTTAAGCATTCAGACTCTACAGTAAAGAGTGCAACTATGACATTGTTCAGTCGTGTTGCTTGAATGCCAAATGTTTGCTTGCCTAAAAGAATGTTTCATGGAAAACTCACACAGGGCAAGGACTCACGTGGGTCAGAAGAAGTGACTCAAGGATACTCTCAAGGTCTCTCTTAAGAACTTTGGAGTTGATTTGTGATATGAGAGATACTGATATAGGGCTGTTAAGCATGGTGTGTGCCCTCATCAGAGAAGGTGTTGTGCTCTATAAGCAAATCAGAATTGAAGTAGCTTAAAAGAAGCATGAGATGTGCAAATTTAGAGAATCCACCCAAAATATTCACATGGACTATTTGTGTCTGACCTTCGGTAAATCATTCTGAGCTCATATTGATCTGATCAGCCTGTTGGATGCACTGTAACTTGACTCTAACATAGTGATGCCATTTTGGTCCTCTTCAAGAACAAAGGGCAACAACCAACCAACCATTTAGTTTGTCCGAAGACACAGAGGAAAAAGTTTTGTCACATGCTTTGCTCATATCCAGATAGGTTTTGTCCTTGGTAATACCATGATGTAGTCTAAAAACTCTATTAAAAAACTGTAAAACTAAGTCTGACATTACTAATTCTGTGTTGGCTCTCTATTGTTTTCCTTAAAATTCAATGAGTACTAACTGGTACACCAAATTTAAACTTAGAGTCAAGAAACTAAGCTTGAATTCTGGCTCCACCCTTTACTTTTTATGTGACTGTGAGCAATTTATCTTGCTAGGCCTCATTTTATTCATCTGTAAAGTAAAGAGGTTATAGTGGATGATATGTAAAAGCCCTTCTGATTCTCTATTTATGATTTTATGATGCTTTCCAATCATCCCATCAGTAATGTGTTTTAGAATTTTATAAGAATCATTAGCACCTCATCAGTGTTTGGCTAGAAGAATCCACTGTCTTGACCATTTCAAAATTTGAGATAGCTTCAACTTTTTTTCTAGTGTTTTGGTATCTTTCCTATTCTCCATGGATTTTCAAAGACCACCAACACCAAATAACTAATCATGTCTCCAAGATCCCATGTCTTAGGATACAGTTCATCTGGGTCCAATGACTTGAAGTAATTCAAACAACTATTTTTCTTCTATAATATCCAGACATTAAATCATTCTCCTTGTCTAGAAAAAAACAGAAGTAAAATAATAGAGGATTTCAGCTTTCTCTTCATTGTTCATTAGTATCATTCCATCCACCTCAAGTAACAGTTCTGTCACTTTGTTAATATTTCAGTTGCCTTCAAGGTAGCTTAAAAAACACCTGCTCATGTGCTTCAACTCATTTTGAGCTACAGAATTCCTAACATTCATTCATTCATTATTTCTGTTTTCATTAATAAATGATTGGAAAAGTATTAACAGCAAAAGTATTAACATATTTAGATAGAGACATTAGATAAAGTTGGAGAGAAAGAGAGCTCCTGAATAAGTTATTTTTAATAGCAAGTTTCCCCACTTTGTCTGAGATTTCATCATCTTTTATCCTGTTATTTGGTGCTACTTGCCCCAATTCAGTTTAGTTTTCAATGAGCAGATTTCTACCAACATTGTGTGTATGTATGTACACATACATATGTTTATATATATATATATACACATACATACACAACAATCATTTGTGAAAAGATCTTTTGTAGAGATTCAATTTCTGTCCACTTCCTGATGCTGCATTTCTAATAATTTATCAAATGCTGTTTACTTGTATTTCTTTTCTTCATTGTGTCACTGGCTCAGTATTAAACATTGTCACTTCTGTCAAGCTATTGAGACGCTATTAAACTCCATATTTGCTTATGTATTCCTTACTTCTGACCAGATCTGTGAATTTATGGCTATAGACCTTCCAATGAAAATTTCCTCTAAGAAAACAGATTTTTAGCTGCTTGGCACTCTCCAGTTTGGGGGAGTTACTTGAAGCACTGATCATTTAAATTAATTTCCCAAAGTCCTAAAGCCAAAATCTGTCAAAGAGAAGAAGGGTCCTGAAAGTATTTCTCCATGACTCTGAACACAGCTCTCTCTATCCAAATTGGCACTCTGTCTCATCATCATCATCATCATCATCATCATCATCATCACCATCATCATCATCATCTTGAGATGAGGTCTCCTTATCTTACCCAGTTTGGAAGTACAGTGAACACTCATAGTTAGATCTCATTACTGATAAGAATGGAAGCCATAACCTAAATTTGTAAAACTATTTTTTTTTCTAATTTACCCCTTTCTTGGTAGCTTGGTGGCACTTTTTCCTCAAGATTCTTCATATTGGTGCAGAAACTGATCAGTTTTAGGTCTAGAGTACCTCTATTAGCCTTATCCTCCCCAGTAGCAGGGATTAGAAGCATTATTCACAAATTGGCTCTTCCTGTGCTTTTAAAAAATAATTTATTTTTGCATTGAAAGATTCTTCAGGGGAAAGTACCCAACAAATAAAAACAACCACAGAGCAGCTGAAGAAAGATGAACTTCCTTAAGGAAGCAACCCCTTCCTTTTTTAAGTACAATACAAATGTGATGGAATGGAATACAACACCAACATACTGCTTACTGGGAGAAAAAACACAGTGAGCTAAAGAAAGAAATAAAATAGAGAGATAGAGAGATAGATAGATAGATATAGATAGATAGATATATGAATACCCTGTTAGGAGAGAACAGAGATATTTATAATTAATAAAGTTATCCCATCTGAAAACATCAGTGATATTCATAACTTACATATTTTGCTATTCTACACTTAACAATTTCTAGCATTATACAACATATTTTTATAGCACAAAATTATACTTGCAATATATTATTGATGTATTATTTGAAAATTATTATATTTGTTTGTTAAACATATGGTTACAAATTATTTCCTGAAGTGTGTGGTTTTAAAAAAGAGTCTTTTGAGAAGAGTTCATTCCCCCCCCCCCCAAGGGAATAATTTTCTGACATTTCAGTTTCCCTGAGGAAATATAATT
>CM053587.1:30821205-30851806 GCA_028646515.1 Pseudochirops corinnae
GTTATATAATTCAAATTTTAGACTCCTCAAATAACAAATAGATACATTGAAATATATTCCTAACATTTTCCATTTTGATTTTAAAATATTTTAATAAGTACATATTTTATGATACCTCTTTTTATTTTCTTTATAGATTAAAATTTCTTTCTGCTACTTTTATTAATGTAATAGTAAGGAATATATATGTGCATATATTTTTTTCTTTAATTCATTTTTTTATCCAAAAACTTGCTTTCTACTGATTATCCCATCCAGACAATAGAAAGCTATCTAAGATATACTGGGAGTTCATTAGCAATTAAAGCATATATGGATTAGCCTTGTGTGTTGGTATGCACAAGGGACACTATGATATATCATTTTCTATTCTTTCTCTCCTCCTAAAAATGGTTATTTGTTATCACATAGAAAATAAGGCTTTCAACATATAGCACCCAAATCCCCAGTTGGAGAATAGTACTCAGAATTCTTCAAAGAGATAAATGGATATTTTAGTTTCCGTATAATAAGAGTTGTTGAAATATATCCCATTTAAACCGTATACAGTATGGTGTATGTAAGTCATCTCTCAAGCATTTAATAAAATTCCCTCATAAACATAATATTAAAAAGCTTATATTCATAAAAGTATCAGTGTTCAAAGGGATTCATAAATATTAAGAAATGTGAAATTCTTTAAATGTTGAATTGAGTATTAAGGATAAATTCCATTTATATTATTATATTCTTAGTTTACAACAACCTATAATTTTAAATATTTAAATTGTGTAGAATTTGCTAATAAAGTATATCAGTATATTTAAATTAAGAGAACATAATTGAATCCAGAGAAATAAATTTTAATTAAAAATTAATATTGTTTTAATGCATTTCTGATAACCTAAATTTCTCTTGGACATTTATAATTGCCTGTTATTTCTGTAAATTGTGCATTAATAAAGTTTTCACATATGTAAAATGGTTCAACATGGAAACACTTATTTAAATTCACTTAAATAATTATAGATAAAAGAGGCATTTCTTAAACACTTATTTTGTACTAAGTACCTTGTTACAATCTGGAGATTCAGATATGAACAAAGAAGGTGATCCCCTGTCCTGATGAAGCTGGTTTTCTAAAAGGAGGAGACAACTTGTAAATGGGAGCTGGAAGAAAGAAGGGTTATGGTGAATACTCAAGGAGATATGGTGTGGAGTTGATCTGAAAGTGTCAAGGAGGCCCAGTCAGAGTTAGGAAGAAGGAATGGGAAGGAACTGGAGAGAGGGAGAGAGACAGACAGACAGACGCAGAGAGAGAAAGAGAGAGACAGAGACAGAGACAGAGACAGAGAAAGAGACAGAGACAGAGAATGAGAATGAGAGTGAGAATTGTGGATAGTGGCCAGAGTATAAGCATCATGGTGTAGATAAAGACAGAAAGAATAGTACAGGCACAATAAAGCAAAAGCTCATACATCAGAGGAAGTGTTATGTATTAGGACTCTGAATCTGAGAAAAATCTTTGGCAGGGCCAGTTTCTAAATGCTACACCTGCCTAACTTGCCCTTATTTGATGATACAAATTCTAAGTAGTCTTATAAGCACTTCAATAGGTGCTAAGTAAGAAATAACTTTAACCTATCTATAACTAGAGTAATGAATTAAATCACCTTCATCTTTACTGTAAAAATTCTGCTTTTAAAATGATACCAATTCAGGGACAACTGAACCTCAAAATATTGTGAATAGCCCATGGCCTTGAAGGAAAATGAAAATACATCCCTTTTGTACATGTTCTCCTGTATATTTCTGAGCTGTCTTAAAGTGACAAGCAACATTTTTGGCCCTTATTATCACACAGATCTACTGACTGCTAAAGATACTGCTGGGAGCAAGAACCAAGGGACTTCCTAGGCAACAGGGCTGAGGAAATGACAGGAATTTATAGCTTTCAATAAATTCATATTTCTGCAGTAATTCTACTTGCTTTGAAATGACTTCTCTTAACATATTGCTTAACTCTTGCTGTCAGGGTCAGGTGAATTAAAAAAATGACTTGTGCTTTTTTTTTTCCATCTTCTCAAGACCTTTTAAGCATCAAGAGTATTTTTAGTAAATCAAATAAAAAGTCCTCGCAATTATTCTGGAATGACTTTTTGATCTGGAGAGTTATCTAGGCTATTTGCTTTGCTTCCATATTCACATTTTGACTGCCTTTTTGCTCCACCCAAACCCCCCTTTTTTGCATCTCCCAATAGAAAATCAAGAGATAGATTAAATGAAATACAAACTCAGTTATCTAAGTTGATTCTCTAGTATTATTGATCTTATGTTGATTGAAGATAATCTGTGTGTATACAATTATGTATAATTATATACTGTATATACATATATACACAATTTATGTTGTTTTACATAATGGAATATGATTTAATACACTTCACATGGTGCTTTGTGCTTTTCAAAGCATTTTTACAAGCAGAAGCATGCAATGGAATGCTTTTCAAAGAAGTTTCATCAATTCTACATGACAATAATAGAGATGTTTTGGGTACAAAACCATTTTTGAAAAAGAAAAAAAGGCATTAAATTCTAAATTTCCAGCTATGTGAATTATATATTGAGCAAGAATATAATAATATGAATGAATGCACAGTTTGCATATGCTATGTTGTCTACAGTTTTGTCTGATTTAGACCAATTGATATCTTCCTTAAATCAAATAATCAAGAGAGAGATATAATTCATAAGACATTTTTTTTTTTGCCTTTTTGGAGGGGAGAAGGCAGGGCAATTAGGGTCAAGTGACTTGCCCAAGGTCACATGGCTAGTTTTATTGTCAAGTGTCTGAGATCAGATTTGAACTCAGGTCTTCCTGACTTCAGGGCCAGTGTTCTATTCGATTAACTGTGCCACCTAGCTGCCCCAAGATATTATATTTTTTAAATACAAATTTAACCTCGTGGGTGTTTTAACAAAATTATTGCGACACATATATTATTTAATTTTGCTAATGAATCTGTATCTATCACTTTGAAAGCAGCCATTTGGATATTTATTTAGAGGGGGAAAGATAAAGAATGAAGAAGGGAAGTCACTACATCACAAAGGACAAAAGCGAATGACATTTTTCTAGATTTTGATATATGTCCAGTCCTCTTAACCAATATTCATATATCATGAACTCAAGAATCTTCACCATCCTGGTTGCTTAAAACTGGACATTCTTTACCTTATTAATTCCCTGCTTGAGCCATGGTTTCCAGAACTGAGCCCAAAATTTCAAATGGGTTTTGATGAGAAGAGAGTGGGATGATCACTTCCCATCCAAATTCAGGCCATGATTGCATTAACTTTTCAACTTCCACTTTTATTGAACTTTTAGTGCACTAAAACCCCAAATATGTTTTCAGAGCAATGGCTATCTTTCCCTGCTTCCCCTAAGTTACATTTTGGGAGTTGACTATTTGTACCTAAAGGTAATACTTTACAATTTTCCTTACTGAATTTCATTCTGATATTTTCCCCCACTGTGCTCGTGCTCTCTCTCTCTCTCTCTCTTTCTGTCTCTCTCTGCAAATTTGATTAGCATGTGTTTATCCAAGTTACTGATAAAACTATTAAATACCAATCCTGTTTTTCGTGTTCTTTCAAATAGCACCGACAGTGACTCATGTTTGAACCAGTTACTTATGTCAGTTCTTTAAGCTCATGAGGATATCATTCATCTGGGTTAGGTGACTTGAACTCATCAAGGGGAGCTAAGTACTCTTCTATTATGTCATTATCTATCTTGGCTATCAACTAATATTTATTCCATAATTTGCCATGTACAAATCAATCTCATTTGCAAAAAAAGCAGAAAAATAATAACCAAGCAACCTATTCCTTCTTCCTCTTCTTAGGTATCATCCAATCATCCATGTCAAACAAGGGCATTCTTTCTTTGATCTTCTTTTCCTTTAGTTTAACTTAAACACACACATACACTCAATGACAAGACAATCTTTCATTGTTGTTGCTCTTGTTATTGTCCTTATCTTCCCTAGCCAGTCTTAGCTATTTGATTTATAATTCCTAAAGCTATTTGCAGAAGATCATTGTGTACTCTTATATTCATCTTCTATTATCTGTTCCTGCTCCCATCTTCTGTACATTATTCTCAAAAAATCTAAATTGTTTGGTGAATTTCCTGGGCAGTAGACATAGGTCCATCTTAACTTATATGACCATGACCTGAGTTCAAGCCCTTATCAGTTCTTACTAGGACTATTGCAGTAACCTTCTAATAAATTTTCCTGATTCATGTAGTTCTCCTTTTTTATCTATCCTACACATAACTGCCAAAATAATATTTCTTAAGCTTAAGTCTAACCATATAACTCTTCTCATCAATAAGCTTCAGTGGCTACCTATTACCTTAAGAATAAAGTAGAAACTTGTCTGTTGACTATTTAAAGGCCTTCACAATCTGGCTCCAATCTTCCTTTCCATACATATCCATTAGTCCATTTCATATATTCTATAATCCAATAGAATAATAGTACTGTTTATTGTTCCTTTCCCATTATATTTTATCTCCTGCACTCATGAATTTATATTATGCTGCAACTCCTCCTTCCCCTTCAAATACACTTCTCTATCACCTTCACTTCTTAAAAGCTCTAGTTTCCATCAGAGCTAAGTTCATGTACCATCTCATCAATCTGGTCTTTCCTGATGCCCTTTTTTCTTGCATCTTAAGTTCTGATGTGACCTTGTGTAATATCAATGTACATTAACCCCAATATATGTAACTAACAAGATGCTTTATGATAAACCTTTAGCGATAAAAGTACTTCTTTGAGTTCCAGAATCAATCAGTTAGATAGTTGTGAATAATGCCCCTTGATCTCTGATGGTTTTTCATAGTTTTAACTACTATTATTGCCTTACCTAGATTTACTTAAATTTTTATATATATATTATGAAATATATTCTGTATCTTCACATCATCTTATATAAATGTGATACACATGCATAGATGTATATAATATATGCATATATGTAAATTTCTTCATATAATTTTGCTATAAATTGGAGCTGCCTAAAATGAAAATGAAGCTACAATTAATAAATCCAAGATGAAAAGAACAACAACAAAAAAAAGATTCACTTCTACCAAGTCCAGAGCCAGACCCCACAAAATGGGCTGAGCGATCTGTGGTCAGAGGAAGGGTGTGGGTTCTGTCTTCTATACTCATGTGAAGTACAACAAAGGGGCTGCCAAGCTCCGGGCTGTCAACTTTGCTGAGAGGCATGGCTACATTAAGGGTATCGTAAAGGATATAATCCATGATCCAGGCCAAGAGGCTTCTCTTGCAAAAGTAGTTTTCCAGCATCCTTACCTATTAAAAAAGAGGACAGAGTTGTTCATTGCTGCTGAAGGCATCCATACCAGCCAGTTTGTGTGCCGTGGTAAGAAAACTCAGCTCAGCATTAACAATGTCCTCCTAGTTGGCAGTGTGCCTGAAGGGACCACAGTGTGCTGTCCTGAAGAAAAGCCTGGGGGACTGGGGTAAACTTGCCCGTACATCTGGAAACTTTGCCACAGTGATTTCCCACAATCCTGAAATGAAGAACTCATGGGTGAAGCTACCTTCAGGCTCTAAGAAAATGATCTCCTCTGCAAACAGAGCTGTGGTTGGTGTTGTTGCTGGAGGAGGTCACATTGATAAATCCACCCTTAAAGCAAGTCATGCCTACCACAAATACAAGGCCAAGAGAAACTGATGGCCTAATGTCTGTAGTGTGGTCATGAACCCTGTTGAACATCCCTTTGAAGGAGGTAATCACCAGCATATTGGAAAACTATCCACCATTCTAAGAGATGCCCCAGCTGGAGAAAAGTTCGGTCTCATCACTGCCCAGTGTACTGGTCATCTCTGGGGTACCAAGACTGTACAGGAGAAGGAGAACTAAAGTACAGAAGCCTGACAATAAAAAATTATTTTGGAAATTATAAAAAAAAAATGATTCAATTTTTAAAATATTTAACCCATTGAGAAATCTGCTCAAGCTTCTTTCTTACTCTGTAGTTGGTCTGTAAATTTAACACTTAAATAGATGGTACTCCTTGCAAAATGCTTCATATGCTTTAGTCTTGTCTCCTTTAAAGAAGCTCTAAACTCAGTGAAAGTAAGGACCATATATTATGATTTTTCTGTATTATAGTTAGTGGAGACATGGTAGGAAGAATCACTTTCCAATATATCAAGAAAATATGATTTCATCAGTGTGGGAACTCCTTCTCCTGAGGCACATCACAATTTACCCAGGTATAATTTAGTAGATAGTGGTAGTTGACTAGGGCTCAATAAAGCTAAAGGACTTGTCTATTTGGAGTACAACTAATAATTTTTCATAGACAGAATTTGAACCCAAATGATTTTTACTCTGTACCCAGAAATGTAACCACTATATCAGAATGCCCTTCATAATGTCAAAGAATCATAGATTTAGAACTGATAGAAAATGTTATATGTCACATAGGCTAAAACCTAAATATTTGCATGAGGAAATTGACACAAAAGAATCAGGTTAATAGTTCTAGTTCATAAGATAATAACAGAGATGGGATTCAAAGTCAGGGAATCTGATTCCAAATCCAACCCTACCTCCTCCCTTTTTTTTTCCTTTTTGAATAATGCTCTTTACTTTAAGTTGCATTTTATTCATCAGTTCAACTACTGACAAGAACCAAGAACATATAGTTTATCAAAAGGAAAATTAAACAGAGAAACAGAATAGTCAGTAAAAATGTTCTCATTATGGAATGCTGAATTAGACAGCACTTTGTGTGAAAACATGTATGGTCAATTTGTAATGCCATTTAGAAAATATAGTAAAATATGTACATATATTAAATGAATTAATCTGCATTTAAATTATATTTTTGAATTGTTCTACTCATGAGCACATAATATTGGCAAATGAACAGTAAAATCAGTGGAAATTGTATAAATACATATAGGTATATGCATGTTTTAGGTATATTGCACAATGAAACTCCAATGGATTGTGCACGGACATGTATTGGATTTTTGAAAGTTTATGTTTCCTATTTCATGTATTACATAGATATGTAAAATACTCTAGATTTCCTTTATGATTAATATATTTGATGATCAAAATGAACTGTTCTTATTCCCACAGTTTTTATATTTATTTGAGGTGGTACTACATATTCTACAAAACATTTTTGTACAAATTTATATTTGTACATAGAATATTCAGATTTATCTAGAAAATTGATTTTTACATTACTTATATTTAAGCATTTTGCCCCAAATACTGGGTATTCATGCCTTTTTGGAAATGCCACAGGTGCTAACGAACTTTATCCTAGTACTGATTCTTCTAGAATCTTTAATCTGATCAATATTTCTCACTCGATCTAGTTTGAATTTTCTTATATAGCCTGGTGGCCTCCTGTTCCCAAGGGTTCATCAATCAGTTCTGGACTTTGTGTGGAAACCTGATTTGATTTAACCTTACTACAATTCAGAACTCCTGAACTCATCATCTGCTAGCTTCAGATACAGCCTCAGTCTCCTCAGTAGCAGTGATTACAGGTGTGAGCAACTGGTCCTGGCTAATAAATTTTGCTAAGAAGCATATTGAGGAAGAATTTTGTTTTTCCTAGTAAATTGAAAGATATTTTTCAAAATCCTATAGTGTGTAATATCCAGCTAATAAATAGCTTATATTTGCATCATATTAATGGACAATCAAAGTTTTTTAACTAGTCTACACTTTTTTGCATCATTAGAATAGAGGGGTATGGATATTGGCATTTGTCACTTAGGCATATTATCCTTTTTAAACCTATTTGGCAGTAGTTTGCTGTCCCAGAATGTGACCTGGCAGTGAGGTTTCCTTTGGGAATGAGAAAACTGGTGCAGAATAGAAGCATTGTATTATACTATCGTATTTTTCTTTTATGAGGAAATTGCTGTTTTATTGGTGGCAGTAACCATGGATTTCAATAATTAAAAGGAAGAATAGGCAAAATTCTAAGAGACAAGAATTGAAAATTTAATAAAAAGCCATGTCAAGCATGAATAATATCTTGAACACTCAATTCATTGGCCCTGATATACTTCCTATTAGACCCCTGCTGTAATCACATTTTGGTGTCTAAAAGCTCTCATGCTTGCACAAAAAGATAGAGACGATATGTGGTTCTGGATTTTTTCCATCTCAACAGTAGCAAATCCTATGATAATGGTTTACTTATTCACTTATTCAACTTACGTTTGTTGAGTTGTTTAAAAAGACAAGTCCTAGTACTCAGAGTTCTTTTAAGAGATGAACTCATGTCAAGAAGTGTGTGCATATGGGAATATGGATTTCTTCCTATATGCCACTAAGAGGGAAAATTCTCTGCAGTAAAATCCATAGTACAAGAAAATTAAAATAAAGGCAGAAAATCTTTTATAATTTAAGTCACTTGAGCTTTCAGTTTGGCAGAAGGGCTTTAACTGAAATTGATTGTCAGAGAATGAAAACTTTTGGAGGGCAGGGTGTAGAGGAAAGAATTGATAGAAATTCTGGTTTCTTTCCCAGATTTAGAATTGTATTCTGCAACTTACAATGAGTCAATTGCATTATATTTGCAGAACTTTAAATGAGGTTCCTGTGACTCTAGTGGTTACTGGTTCCTTGACCCCACTTAATAATGGTGAACCTAAAATGATTTCACCAGTCTTATCTCACTAACCATGTAGACCTGACATTGACCAAAGAACAAACCATATAGTTCCATTGTTGCTTCATTAAAAGAAAGATAAAAAAAAGTTTTAGATTGTTGAAGTTTGGGAGCTTGTACATAGGGGTGCTTTGGAGTTTTTGAGATTGAGCTTTGGAAGCTAAGAAATTGTAGCATAAAACTGATTAAAGGAACAAAATTAAGTAGTCAAGGTCATGGATGGATTGCTACAATTGTGTAGATAGCTGCATTTATTTTATTCTTACATATAGCTCTTATTTTAGGAGTTTTGAGGGTTTATAAGAGTAAAAAAAAAACTTCAAGTCCTCTATATTTTTGGTCGCATGACCTACAAGTTAACCATGGGATTCAGAAGTCTGGACCCACATCATAGAAGGTCTTGAATGCCAGAAACCCAACTAATCTCTTTCCACTTGCCAATTCTTTAAATAGTTGAAGATTGTCATCTCCCTATGTCATTGTCATTTTTTCCCTCAAAGTTAAACATTACAAATTTGTTTGACTTGTTCTCATGTAATGTGGTATCTAGGTCCATTAACATTTATTATATAGGTCTTGTGGCTTTCCCCTCTATTCTTCATTAAATTTTCAATTGTTATACCATAAAGTTAGAAGAAATGATTGACTCAATTAAGGTCTTATTCTCTGTGGCTAGAATTTAAAATAAACCATATACTTGTTCATTTATGTTCAAATGCAAATAATGTTCCTATTCTTATAAATTCATCAGAGTTAATGCTCACAGAATCATAGTATCATGCAATTATAGATTTTATAAGGGAGTTAAGGCATAATTTAATGCAGTCTAGTCATTTTTAAAATAAGGAAACTAAGACCAAGCTAAATCAAATGACTCACTTATGCAAGGTCAAAACACCAGTAAATGTTGGAAATGGGATTCAAATCTAGGTCTCTGATTCTAAATATAAATCAAAGTTCAAAACCCTGAATTTCCCTCAAATAAATGCAACAATTCCAGAATTGCTTTATTAGTCTGGAGCTCATTGACAAATAAATATTATGTATGTTGTTATATACAAATACACATTTCTGTATATTGTACACACACGTAGATATGAAACATGCTTTTATTTGTCAACTTGTGTGTGTGTGTGTGTGTCCTTTGTGTAGGAAATCTTTACTCTTTTGTAATGGACTGGATTTTTAATTACAGATCAAAATTCAATTGGAAATACCCCTGGTTGCTAAGGTGGTTTATCAAGCTGGGCAATACTTTTCTTTAAATTTAAAACCAAAAGATGATTTTTAAAAGTCTGTATCCTTTGCTTCTCTTAAACTTGCTCCAAAAACAGTGTGAGCTATTCCTGAAATGTGTTAGTTTGAGCAGTTACACTATATTTATGATAAATAACATTCCAAAGTGTCTACTTAGAAGTATATTTCAATTGATCTCATTTTCATGTAAAAGTTGCATCAAGTCTTTGAGGTATTTTTTCTTAAGAGCTTATAGTTACATTTATGATTATATGACTTTATTTACTGAATAATCAGCTTCTATTTACAGAGCACCATGTTAGGGACTAGGGGTAAAATAGGCAAGTAAGACATAGTTCCCACCATAATGAACTTACAGTTTAATTGAAGAACAATACTTATATATCTATATTTATCTATATAGAGACAGATACATATATAGATATAGAATACTAAATGTGACATAATCTGTGCATAAAAGAGTATAAAAAACAGCTCTCTGAAAGCTTAAGAGGGAAAGATCATTTTATAGGATGATTCTGTCAAGGACTTTTGATGATATTCACAGTCTATTTACTAAGAAGAGTGACCCAAGAGAATGGAAGTACACTTTAACATCTGCCTTCAGATTTCTGATTGCAGTCTCAATATCTCAATGCATGACAGTATAAAATAGGTTTCTCTAACTAGCCTTTTCCATTTCTTATCCCTCCTGTATTCCACATGCTCTGGGCACTTTTTATTATTCCTATGTCTAGAGCATTATGTGAATGAATAAATAAAATTGGATATATTTAAAATACTCCTTTTTTAATCTTTTGCTATTAGGAAACTGATCATATACAATGTTACTAAATTCAAACAGTAATACACGTGGTTTAACAATTATATCCTTGTCCCACTCACTTGAGTTCTATAAATGAAGAAGCCAGGGCCCAGAGAATTAATTGCAGTGAATTTCCCAAACTAAAGCAGGTATTCAGTACCAAGGACAGGGTTTACCCAGGTCTTCTGACTCTTAGAATCAGTTCTCATTCTGCCTTAACTCTGGGTACAAGTGTTATGAAAGGAGACAAAGATGAATATGGCATGCTTCATGTGCACAAGGAGCTTGCAGTAAAGTTGAAGGTGCCAGTGATGTTGTACAAGAACAAGGAATAAGATTCAATGTCCTTTGTAAGATCTTGTAGTTCAGGGCTCTTTCACTAATCTTACCTCAAAATAGACAAGAAAACTTTCTCAGGTGGGCAGAACAACTATAAATCTCTTATTTTACAGTGGGGAGAATTGTGCTACAGAGACTATACCTTGTTCAAGGTCAACTTGGATAATAAATGGCAAAAGTTAGACACAAATCTGGTCTTTGGAATTCCATAACTATATCATAGAAGTCTGAGGAAATGTAGATAAAATTACAGAATTTCACACAACCAAATTAATCCCATCATTGCACATGGGTAACTATTCTAATTTTTTGAAGAGCTAGGATAAGGATAGTAGCTGAATATTTGATTTAATTGGTATAGGGAGCTCTCAAATGAGGGGAATTAGCTCCCTCTAACAATACAAATTAGGACCTTTTTCGCGATTTATATTCTTAGAATTGTCTAGAGCGCTGAGAGGTTAAGCATTTTTTTTCCAAGTCACCATAACGAGTGTGTGTTAGAGGCAGGATCTGAAGAATACAATTCCAGATTCTGAAGCCACTGTCATGCTGCCTCCCTTTTCAGAGAAATACTACATTTTATGAATGCCATAAGAATTATGTATTGGGATGTGCTTTGTCAGCATTTTATCTAAGTGCTTTGTATGAACACACTAAAAATGAGTTAATATAATTCGCAAATATTTGCATGTGTTCTATTCATTTAATAATTGAATAACTTGGCTAATATAAGCAGGTCAGGCACTGACTATACCATTACCTGATGCATACAAGCTCCCTAATAAAATTTGCTAGTCACTCCATATCATGAAGTGAATATACCTAATGACTCAAGAAAAATATTCTTGGCAGAGGTAGAAGTCTCAAAGCATGGATATATGATTTTTCTACTTACTGTCAAATCAGGACTTAAGAAAAAGACTCAGCTATACTAGCATATTATTTAAACTAACTTTTTACAACTGCTGCTGAAGAAATCAAGAAGTCAGTAAGCATTTATAGTCTACTACTAAATTATAAGCCCTGTGGTAAACACTTGATAAGTATCACATTTCATCTTCACAACAACCCTATTAGAGAGGTGTTATGTTCCAGTTGAATAAACTGAGACAGATAGAAGTCAAGTTACTTGTTCAGGGTCACAACACTAGTAAATGTCTGAGGCCAAATTTGAACTCAAGTCTCCCTTATCCCAGGGTAAACATTTTATCCACTGTGTCATTTAGCTCTTTATAGATACAAATTCGAATCCTAGATGTTTTCAAATTAGTTTTGGATGCATACAGATTAAGGATCACTGGGAAAGACTTCTCATAGTACATGGACCTTTAGTTGAGACTTGAAGAGTTGAAGTTGAGAGATGAAGAGGAAGGGAATCCCAGAGATGAGGAATAGTCAGTGTAAATGCTCAGAGTCCAGAAACGGAGTGTATCGTGAGGAACAGCAAGGAGATTGGTGTCTGTGAATCAGAGCACTATACGTGGTAGAGAATAAGTAAGAGGACTAAAAAAGTAGGAAGGTGGTGGGTTATTAAGAGGTATGTAAGAAATCTAAGCTACCAAAGGTCTTAAGATATATAGAATAAAATGATGTGACATATATAATTGGATCTGCAAATTCCTGTATTCAATCAAATGATTAATTATTGGGAACTCTTAGTGCTGAAGATCAGATTGTCTCTAGTTGAATTTGAATACAGAAGGCACCTTATTAATTTGCTCATTAATTCATGCAACAAGTCTTTATTATACAGACTTTTTATCTTTTGATAATCTATTTCATAGATATTCATTGTTCATGGTGTTTATCCTGTGTTTGGTGACTGGTATTGTATTTAATTATGTTGATAGAGGAATAATGTGTCTTCTTTTAGTAAACGTATTGAGGTCGTCTTTTTTTTCCCTTCTTTTTTTTCCTATTCTGGGATGGAGTATAGACTTGTGAGTTACTCAGTGTAGGGAACACCCTTTACCAATGCACATGACAATCCTTCTACAATTGAAGATCTTGATAGAGTTGTCTGGGGAAGGGGGCAGGGTGGTGTTAAATGACTTGTCCAGGGTACCACAGTAAGATTGTAGCACAAGTAGTACTTGAACCCAGGTCTTTCATGATCAAAACCTTTCTGTTCATGACTTCATATTGCCTCCAGGATGATCCTTTATTAGTGAAATGAGAGACAAAAAACATATTCAAAATAAGGTAAGGTATTATTAGGAGAGCGGTGATTTGTGTGCTGTTGTTGGTTGTTTTTGGAAGGTGACTAAATTTGAAGTCAGAAGAGACCTTGTTTGGAGGCAGGGAGAATATATACATACATGTATATATTCTACATATAAATGTGTGTGTGTGTATACACACAGACATATATATGTAGAATATATATGTGTATGTGTGTGTACACACACACACACACACACACACACACACACATTCCGTTCTATAAGGAATAGAATGCTGGACTTTTTATCCAGAAAACCTGAACTTGAATCTATCTGAGCATTTAATTTAACCTGTCTCAGTCTTAATTTCCTCATTTTTAAAATGGAGATAAAACAGAATTTACGTAACAAAGTGGTTCTGAGGATCAAATAAGATAACATATAAAGCACTTTGCAAACCTTAAAATGCTACATAAATATTATTGTTATCAGTATTATGATGATCAATATTATTATGGTGATCAAAATCATTTTCAGGAAATGAAATAATCATCCAGGACCTGTTTTCTTATTGGTGAATGGTAGAGATGATCTCAAAAATCCCTTTCCAACTCTCATACTTACAGGCCTGTGAGTATACATGAATAAATTTTGGAATGGCATTTAGTACCTCATTTACTTATAAAATGTGTGATTTCTAATATATACAGAATTCATTGTTAAACAGTGTCTCTGTGATGGTAATGTGAAGAGTGATGTGTAGTGCTTTTATTTTTTCACTGCCATATACTCTAAATACTTTTCTTCCCAGGCATAAAGGGTTTTGTAAATAGTATATCTAGGAATTAATTGACAATGAGTAATTATTTTTAGAGTATTTAAAATACTAAAGTTAAAATAGGTGATGAGGGCCTAAATGTTTAAGCATTTCAAGCAAGCTTAACCCTATATATTTTATACTTTTAGTGAAGAATTAAAAGTTTTATATGTTAGGAAATTAACTTAAATTTCCTAAGCATCTGATTATTTGAGAATTTGAATATAATTTTAAAAAATATATGAAAATCAAAAATTTCTGTTAACTTTACTGTACTAAGATGATAAGGAAGAATATAAATATTTCATTTATTGAGAAATGATGTTGTGTGCATGTGCACAACTCTGTGTGTGTATATGTATGTATGTTTTCTTCTTCTAAAGAGGCTGGGATTTCTGGAATTTTTTTTTCCTCTGTCTTCTGATTCGATACATCTTCAGAAGAAATTGTTGCATGTCTTCTTGGAAATTAATACCATAAATTCACTAGTAATACAAGATATCTTGTAATAAAATATTATGGCAAAATAATAATAATATGGCATTGGTAAAATATGATGTGTTTTATTTAAAAGCATTTCATATAAAATCTAAAAAAGTAATGAATATTTGAAATATGCTTATAAAACATCAAATATAGGCAGAGTATGGCCAGAATAAATGCTTTGAGGAGAAAGAGTGGTATATTTACTTCAAATGAAATTGTCTCTGTGGACTTCAGGGAAGAACAAGGAACAATAATTGAAGATGAAGTATCTGTTGTTGAAGACGGGCAAATGACTTAGCCAACTTCCATTAATAGACAGCTGCCAGAATTTGGTGGACACTGAGCTCCTCTTTTACTTTTTTCTCTTCAGAAAAATCATGCATGAATAAACGAATGTTTTTACATGCACTTGCACCTCCATGTTAATGTGAAAATTCCATCTTTCAACTTTAATTAGAAATGCATCAGGGTATATGGGGTGTTCAGAAAAGACTAGCACCTACAGTATGAGGCCTTGCAAAGCCCTTCTCATAGATGCTTATTTACCTTTCATGTCCATCTGACACTCAGCTCCTCCCTGTGGCTCCAAGAAGCTGTAGCATAAACAGTGGCCACACACAGGAAAGCCATCTGAGCATCATGACTAAACCAGACTGAGGGTAACCAACAGGCCTCAAACCTTTCTGTGAATCAGGATATCTACCCCAGGTTTGTGAAGACTTCCCCCAGTGGAATGAGTAAATGAAAATGGTTTGTTCCAGTGACTATGAAGGCAGCTAAAGCAGGTGCTGTGGAGCATGTCATTCACTAAATCCCATGCCCTCACCAGTCATATTGATTTTTGTCTTACCACTGAACTTTGAATACTCTGGAAGATAGAGTGAGGCTGATGACTTTGTGCAATTATACCTCACTTAAATCTATTTCATTTATGAATCAAGACATTGCCCTCTCGTGTCTTTAGTCCTCTTTGGAAATGAAGGACAAACAACAGAAATGGGTTTATTGGGTTAATTGAGTGGATAATAAAATTTGCATTAAAGTGGCCATCTCCCAGGAGGTATTTCAGTGGTTTATCACAATGACCATAGGGTTTATGTGGTATTGTCAAACATCTTAAGAGCAATTCTTAATTTAACAAAATATTTTTTTAAAAACTTATTTTATTTTAAGAACAAAACTAATAAATGCTCTACATAATTCTTAAGAGTCAGGTAACAGAAAAAATGAGGACTGATTAAAACAAACTTGATTTTCCATCATAATGCCTTGATTATGTGATTGAGTATCTAACAGAGATCTATTTGCAGTGATACTTCAGTGGATCCATGGTTGCATTAGTCATGGTCAGTTAATCAACAAACACCTTTTAGGTATCTAAGTTCCAGTCACTATTATAAGACTTAAGGATATAAAGAAATTATAAAACAAACATTGTACCTGCCCTCAAAAAGATCACTTTCTCTACAAGCAGTTGTTTAGCACCTACTATGTGCCAGACAGTATTAATGATAGAGACAACAAGGTGCATACAGACCCAGATCTTAAACTATACTATGGTAATAGCAAGCAAAGGAGTACTCAGCTCCTTGTTTCAGTTATTCAAGTATTTAGCACCTTGTTTTAGTTCTTCAATTTCTTTAATCCCCAGTTGTGATCTAAAGGTAGGAGGAATTTGCTGATGCAACAGGAAGGGTGGAACAAGAAGGAGAACCACCATATAAAAGCAAGAGCACAAACTGGAACCGAGAAGAACTGAGGAGAACACTCATGGTGTCCAGCACTCTGTTTGTCTGTTCTGTCTGTGTTGATTTATGTTTGTTAGTTTGTCAGACAGGAGCATTCTGTCTGTTGATTTGTATACTTTGTCAGACAGAATCCTTCTGTCTGTTGTTTGTGTTACTTTGTCAGATATAAGGACTCTATCTGTTGAATGTGTTACTTTGTCAGATAGAAGCATTCTATCTGTTGAATTGTGTTAACTTTGTCAGACAGATGCACCCTGTCTGTTGACTTGTATTGATTTCACAGGCAGAAAGTGAATTGAGATGATAGTGCCGGCAATGTGTATAAATGTTGTGACTCTATTAAGCTTTGTCTTCCCAGAAACAGAAACTGTGAAGGGCTTGAGGTGAACTGGTCACCATGAGCTTCAATATGGAATGGGATCTGGATGAGGAGCTTAGAGTTCCCTACCTGTGAATTCAGGTGATGGTTGGGTTATTTCAGGAAAGAGCTGGGAACATGAAAGAGAAACCATGGAATTTGGGAGCCAGCCTCAAGCCAAGATGAAAGGACCTTTCCTTGGGTACTTAGTGCTGACTGAAAAGGTCATGATTTACTGTGACCTAGGGGTGGGAGACCTTTCTACTTTGCATCCCTTAAGGATGATTGCTCCTTAAGAATGATTGAGTTAAGGACTTACTGAATGATATCATTTGTTTAAGAATATGTGGCCACTTCAGTGATAAGTTATTATGTTATATCACTGTGAATGCTGGACTTTGGTTTCTGTGAATGTGTTCTTTAGTTTACTGCTGAATAAATAGAGAGTTCACTATATTATGCGATCAGAACCTTAAAGCTATTCATAACATCAGTCCTCTGGAAAGTTGCTTGTACTTGGCTTTACATTTAAAGCATAGCATGCTTGGCTTTAGAACTATAAAGCAGAAGACAATTTGAAATTGAACACTTAAAATGCATACAGGGTAGATGGAAGGCAATTAGAACATGTGCTCCCTCTGTATCAATAATTCACAGTCCATCTCATGTTACTGTGGCCAAAAATGGTGGTCAAAGCTTCTGTATATTCCCAGTTTCTATAGTCAATGCAAATTAACCTACACCACTATATTTAGCTAGCCTAGTTTCAATTTTGCCTTTGTAAGGCTAGTACCATGAACAGTACCTGGCACATAGTAAATGCTTAATAATGCATTTTTCAAATCCTTTTAGATTTTGCAGAGAAAAAATATTGAAGACTTAGTAATTGCTTTCATTTTGAGGTTAAAGGAAAGTGAAGAGTTGGGAATGACTACGAGGTTGATAATGGGGATGATTGAAAGTTGAGGACCTTGCTCTTAGATAAGAAGAACTAGAAACCAATTTAGGGGAAAGATGAAGAATTTATTTTTTACACATTGAATTCAAGATGTAGAACATGAATTCACAAGAGAAATTAGGGTTAGGTGCATTGTTTTGGAAATGACCTGCATAAAGATGGTAATTAAACCCATTGTAGCTGAAGACTTTCTATCTTCCTATTAGGTTTCTTATATACTCACCATATAATACTATTCACCTTATTGGGACCACATCATTTTTAACTTTTTCATATTTCTAATAACTGCCTTATTGCTGTGTACATAGATTGCTATTTAATTAGTAATTTTTATTCAATCACTTGAAAAGAAATGAAGTCATGAACAATTGATTGTCATATGTCACTTAAAATTGGGGCCTGTTGGTTGGAATCTATTTCAAACTTGGCATTCAAATAATTTATAACAATAATTACATTATTTTGTTGTTGTTTAGTCATTTCAGATGTGTCCAACTCATTGTGGCCCCATTTGATATTTTCTTGGCAAAGATACCAGAGTGGTTTGCCATTTCCTTCTCCAGCTCATTTTATAGATAAGAAAACTGAAGCAAAGAGGGTTAAGTGACTTGTCTAGGGTCACATGGCTAATATGTGTCAAAGGCCAGATTTGAACTTGGTTCTGGATCATTTAAAGCTTTACATTGATTAGCTTTTATCCATGGCAAAATTATTTACTTTTGGGACAATGACTGGTATCTTGATAAGCATGATTAATAATCTTCTGAATGAATAAAATAACATCTCCAGAAGCCTATGCTCAATAAATGAACTTTAAAAAAATCTAATCATGGTAAAGTGACATATGGACAAATATTTTCCGTTCTAAAATATGCCATCTGCATGATGGTAATAATTGTGTTCATAAACACATATTAAAATCTAGTCCTTTACAATTTTTACAATTTAGTAAATATAAGACAGAGTAGCATAATGAAATGATGAGTTCCTGAACTGAAAGTAAAGAGATCTGGATTCTAATCTAGCCTTCCCCACTAACCAGTTATATTACTTAGAGACTCCTTTTCCTCATTCATAATGTAAAGATGCAAAGGGATTGGACTGGATGATGTCTAAGGTCCCTTCTGGTTCTAACACTCTCTGATATCTGATTTTTGAGAGATATTCTATTGTGTATGTAGCATAGAAGCATTATATTACAAAATAATTGTATTTGTATGCTGTCATTAGTAGAACTCTTTGGATTTTTTTAACATTGACAAAATAGTCGTAGACCTCTGTTTTCTGCTGTTTCCTAAATCTACTATTTGATTCTTCTCTCCCATGTCCTTCCCTTTCCATTCTGTGCTAATTAGATTTTTGTCCAGGAAAAGATGAGCATCTTAGATGTCATGCTTCAACACATCAATCAATCTGTGATCTCATCAATATGAATGACTCTTTCCAACTATATACACCATAATCTTAAAAAATTTTCCTTATTTTTTTCAATGTAAAGATTACGGTAGAGTAGGAGGAACACTGCCTTTGTAGTCAGATGATGTTGGCTCAAATTCTGCCTCTGGGAGTACCTTTCTGACACCAATAGGTTAAGTTACCACAAAGAAAGTTCCTGGACCTCAGTTTCCTCTAGCATAAAATAATGGGATTAGACTTAATATCCTTGGAGTTCCCTCTCTGGTCAAATTCTGTGATACTCTGATATTATTTGCAAAAAATTTGCCTGTTTCTTTCTCATATATTAATCAAAGTTATACTTGATATAAATATAAATTATTCTATTCAGATGTATTAAAATTTTAAAAATAGCTATTGGGTCAGTAGTTCCTGATTTTTTAATGCCTTTTTTTACAGTAGGAAAAGCAAATGCAAACTAGCTGCTTCCTGATTTAGTGACATATTTTAATACCAATATGTCTTGTGATGTTGTCTGGCTGTCATAGAATGCCATAGCTTCTGAAGAATTGTAGTTGATAATCCTTTAAAGGACAATAGAAATTCATAGGTACAGACAGTATTTCCAGTGACTGACATAGTAACTATTACGTAGTTGATAATTAATAGAGTTTTTTGAATGTTTGATGAATGGTGGAATGTACAAACAGAATCCTCTTACAAATAGGAATTATATAAGAGAAGAATGGATGGTGAAGGATGTTGTCCCAGAAACGTGGGTGATGAACAGAAAGATGGTTTGTTTATGAAGCAAAATGAAGGGCTGTGTAATAGAAAGCCCAAGTGTTCCTTTGTTTTCCCCGAAATGGTATGACAATGAAAAGAAGCCTCCTAGCATATCAGGTGTAGCATCAATGGGAGGTGTAATAAGGTATCTCGTGTTACTCTATTGGAAAAGATGCAGTGATATGGATCATTTACCTGTTGACTAAACAATATAATTACAGAAATGGTTGGATATCAGGACTCTATAGTTGTTGGTGGGTCAGTGGCAACTTGGCAAAAGATCTCCAAGGTTTTGTGCTTGACTTTTTGCTGTTTACCATTTTTATTATTAACACAGATGGAATTTCAGTAAATTCAGATATGATCTTCATTTTTGTCATTGCTATTATCTCTACAAACAACATATTCTAAATATCATTTGTGATAGCAGGATTAAACTTTTTGTTGTATGAAATTTTCTTTTTTTAATAATATATTTTTTAAAGAAAGCAAAATGTTATCCTTTATCATATTCACTGACTATCAGTAATATATTCACCTTCTCTACACATTTCTATATTTTAGGAAAATTATTCCCATGGGCATAATTCAATTTTCTCTGTTTTATTTTGTGTGGGAAGTCATTTTGAAAATCCTAGACAATAGCTTTCATATATTCCATTATCATATCAAAACTAAAAAGAATATTTTTATATTCTGTATTCTTTTTATAATTTAATTTCATTCCTAAATGTCATTTTTATATTATTACAATCAACTCTTAATTATTGATGGGTTTATATCCTTATTACAGATTTCTAAAGATAAGGTTTTTAGCAAGATATTAAATGAACATAGTTATACTTCAGCTCAACCAGCATTTATTATTCCCCAGCATTTGGCCCACCCTCAGAAAAAAACCTACTCCCATGCATCTGAGAAAGCCATTCTGTCAGGGTACTGATGTATGTCTGATCACAGATATAAATAACCCATTTCTCATTGAGTATCAGAACCTGGTATGCTAACACATGATATTTCCCAGAATATTTTTTCTTTTATTCTGAAATTAAAAAACAATACAAGCATTTCCATAACGTGGTAGAATAGGAAAAAAAAAAAGATGACTGTATATGAAATAGAAAATTTATTATGAACAACTTGCTATTCCTTTTAAATATATAATACAATTATCATGTAAATTTCTTTTTCTTTCTTCTCCCCCATCCTAGACTACTATTAAACAAATACATATATACACACACATATACATGTATATACACGTATACTTATATGCACACACATACACACATAACCATTTATACAGCTATTTATCAGTTCTTTCTCTGGAAGCAGATAGTGTCTTCTTTCATATGTCCTTTATAGTTAATTTGGGTATTTTATAATAATAAAAATGACTTAGTTTCTAAAAGTTGTTTGAAAAAAAATATTGTTACTGTATACAATGTTCTCTTGGTTTTGCTCATTTTGCTCTTCATTTTTTGTTCTTCAAGTCTATTCATGGTTTTCTAAGATCATCATGCTCATCATTTCTTATAACGCAGTATTATTTCATCATCATTATATACCAAAACTTGTTCAGCCATTCCCCATTTGATGGACATCCCCTCAATTTCCAGTTCTTTGCCACTACAAAGAGAGCTACTATAAATATTGTATAACATATAGGTTCTTTTGCTTTTTCCCTAAATATCTTGAGAATCAGATGTAGTAGTGGTATTACTGGGTCAAAGGGTGTAGACAGTTTAATAACTCTTTGTGCATAATTCCACTTTGCTCACCAAAATGGTTAGATCAGTTCACAGCTCCACTAATAGCAAATTAGTATCCCAATTTTTCCATATTTCCTCTGAAATTTGTCATTTTCCCCTTCAGTCATTTAAGTCAATCTCATAGTTCTAAAATGATATCTCAAGGTTGTTTAAATTTACAGTTCTTTAATCAATAATGATTTAGAGCTATTTTTCATATCACTATAAACTCTTTTGATTCTTCATCAGAAAACTGTCTGTTCATACCAGGAGTAATATACATGGATGAAAATTCTCTATAGCTCCTTCCTCATAGGGCTGTTGTAAAGTGAGCAAATCTATTTGTAAGGCATTTTGCAAACTTTAATTATAAGTGCTAGTTATCATTGTAACAGTATGAAAAGTAGTGGTAGAGGCCCAAGAAATAGGCTAAATAATTGAATTAGTCCATATGAAGCCAAAGATCACATTGTTGTCCTTGAAAGATCAGAAGACTTCTTTTCACAGATGAATCAAGAACAAAGTTATAAGGAAACATTGTTATATTAGGAAATTCTTCATTGAAAAGAATTATCAGAGCAATGAATGAAAAAAATGTGGCCACACTTTAAATAAAAATGTAGTATGCTCATAACAATATTTACTTTTCTAATAATTACATTTAGATTTTCTTATGCTGTTGATAGGAGCAAGTTTGTAACTTTAAAAATATCATAACTGACCAGTAATAGGCTGATGGGGGCAGTTGGCATTTCATGCCTATGAGCATAAATTGTAATACAAGGTTTTACTGCTGCTTGAGCAACAGATATGTTACTGAAAACTTCAGTGTAAGCCAAGTTCTGAAGCAGGAATAATATTCCATATATCTTTGGTGTGGTTGTTGTTTAAAATGAACTTTGCAGTAGATGCTTCTGTCAGAACAAAAAAATAAGAAAACTTTGAAGGCCCATAAAGCACAGAATATAGAGATAGTAAGATGAATATTTGAATTTCAAATTAAAATTAAAATATCTGCTCAAAATTATTTGCATATAAAGTACATTTACTCAGATGGGAGAAGTTAAATTTTTTTTTTTTTACTTTCCACCAATTAGTCCTTGTATTTTAATTAAGGATTTACTATGTTCTAGACCTAGTGGTAAATACTAAAGCAAAACCACAGTCTCTGTCCTCAAGGAACTCACACTTTAGTGAGAGATAATAGGAAACCACATTGTACACACATGTTATAGAGAGAAGAGAAGAGGGAAGGCCCTGGCTGTATAGGAAACAAGTAAAAACCCAGCTCTTGGATGACAAGGTGCTACTTGAGTTAATTTTTGAAGGAAGCCAGAAAAAACAAAACAGAAGGTGGAGGTGAGAAGCAAGAATATCTATGATTGGGAGGCAGTTAGAAAAAGAGAATTACCAGAATAGAGAGATAGTGCCTCCTATGAGTAACAGCAACAAAGTCAGTGTTACTTGGTCATAGAGTATTTGGAGTGGAAGAAAGTATAAGACTGGGGAAGAAAAATTGAAACTCAAGGGATTGTGGAACTAAATATTGTAAAATAAAAGAAAACAAATAAATTCCATATAAAAGAAAAAAATATAAAAAATTTTAAAAAACAAAGTATAAGACTGAAAAGATAAAAGGAGACAAAGTTGTGAAATGCTTTAAAGACCAGATATGGGATTGTATATTTGATCTTGGAGTTGATGGGATTAAGTAGAGTAGTGATGTGACCATACTTGAGTTTTAGATAAATGAAAGAGGCATTTATGTAAAGGAAGGTTGTATTAGAAATCTGAGACAGGGAAACCAACTAGAAACAAATAACCATTACCTAATCAACTTGTTCGTAAATCTAAATTTTAAAATATTACTTTTTGCTGATTAGCATATAATAACTATGACTGGCATCTTAGAGAAAGAAATTATATTCAATTTGGCATTTCCAATTCATTCAAGAGAAACAGAAATGTATTTATTTGTAAAATAGTGTAATGATTGCTAAGATGTTATAACTATAGAATGTAAAAGTTAAATTATATGTTACAATAAATATGCAATGTTAAGTTCTGAGTAGTCAAGTATCCAAGTGAATTTTCCTGAAACATATATCTTAGAATCGAAAGTATCAGTCTCAATGGACATAAACAGCCTAAACAATAAAAAAATTATGAATGATCATTTTGGAGCTTTTCTTGAGAGACCAAGAAATTAGATAGCAGGAATGTTGGAGAGCTAGCAGACAGGGATGAATGAAAATAAGGGGGTTTTTAATCAAGATAATACTACCACTATCAGTACCACTACTAGTCCACAGTCTTTGATTAATTGGCCTTTGAATTCTCTGATTTAAATATGTTTGATCTATGAGTTTGGGAATTATAAGGAAGAAGCTCAGACTTATTAACCGACATTTTTTTTTCTGTAATTGGTTTCTTTTTGCCATTAAAGTATGTATACCAGGTTGTGTCGTAAGAGATAACAGAAACATATTGGAAATAAGTTGCCCAACAACATTCTTACGTCCATATTACTAAGACATATAAGGTAGAGCAATAGACTGGGAGTAAAGAACTTCCCAAAAGCAAGAAATAGGGAATTATGAGGTTGTGGAAGGAAATGTGAGAAAAGATTTCACTATTATATAGTCACTGTGATTTGGAGTTAATAGGAAATAACTCATCAACTAGCAATAAGTACAGGTTCACAGTACCTTGTTCACAATTGCATTGCTGTAAAACAGCAAATAAATGAATGACATTGAGCATTTGTAATTTTTTCAACCTTTTTTGAAAATATTTTAAATATATTATCATATTAGGACTTTGATATGTACCACAAACTGAATACAATTGCTTTTTCTTCAATAACTGAGGATTTTTCATAACCTTATGGCCAACATTCTAATTATAAATACTCATTATATAGGACTGTAGATTTGTAAAGTATACAAGACTGAAATGAATCTCTGCTAATTCTAGTTCACACTTAACAATTGCAAGAATTGCATTTCTGTATATTTTTTAAATAATTCTAATTCTAGTCTTCTTTCCTTTTTTCCAGGACTATTGAAAAACTTCTTGCCTGATCTGGCCTCTTACATATCCTTCACTTCTCTCTCCCTTCTATACTTTAATACAGTTTTGCTCTGATTACGTTATTCTCAGGTCATATTACTTTAGAAAAACTGTTCACAAGATAATCTCTTAATTGCTAAATCTGATAGTCTTTTTTTTTTTTTCATTTTTTCTTCCTGTTTCTTTTCTTTCATATTATTGACTGGACCCTTCTCCTAAATATTTCCTCCTCTTTCAACTTTTGAATGTCTTCTCATTATTAGATTGTGAACTCCTGAAAAGAAGGGGCTATTTTTGCCTTTCTTTGTATCTTCAGTGCTTAGCATATTATGTGGCATATAGTAGGTCCTTAAAAAATGCTTATTGGCTGACTTTCTTCTCATTCCTATTTGAGAATTCATCTTCAGTCTCCTTTTTATTTTTATCTTCATCCAGGTCAAACTCTGTGTACGTCTTTTAAGGTTCTACCCTGGGCATTTTTTCTCTCACTACACTTTTTGATCTCATCAGCTCGTGTAAGTCCAGTGTATATCTCTATGTATATGATTCCCAAATTCATAGATATAGCATAAATCTCTCTTCTGGGAGCCACTCTTCCTCACCTACTTGCTGATCATGTATTTCTGCATTTACCTTGCATCCATCTCAAATTTAACATTTCCCAAATAAAATTCAGTATCCCTCCTTAACCATCCTCTTCTTTAAACTTTTCTCTCTGCTAATGTTATTCTCATATATTTGGTTACTTAAGCTCACTGTAGCCTTAAAAACATTCTTCATCTTCAGTATTCCTTGATCAACCCATTCCACATCTAAACAGTTGTTAACTCTTGGCACTTCTGTCTCCATAGCATCTCACATGTGGCCCTTTTTCTTTGCTCACCCCACTGCCACACTAATTCAAGCCCCTATAGTAAATTTCTAATATATCTGCCCACTTCTGGGCACTTCCTTCTTTAACCCATCCTCTGCAGAGCTCTCAAAATATTCTTCCCAAAGGACAGAGCTTAAATATTGTGCTCTGTGTCACTTAGTGGCCTTAGGTTAAAAAAAACTTTATTTTCAGCCTCCTTTCACATTACTACACTCTAAGTTACAACCCAATTGCCCTAATTGTATTCTCTGATCTCAATATTCCATCTCCCACTTTGAAAGTTTTTCGTTAGTTGTTCCCCATGCTCTTATCTAACTCTTACCTCTACCTCTTGAATCTTTGCTTCCTTCAAAGTTCATTTTATGTTTCATACTCTAAATGACGATCTTTCTGACCAAATTTTAGTGCTTTTCTCACCTCAATTTTTAATATAATCTCTATTTACTTGTTACAACCCCTTCCACTTAGGATGGGAATTCCTTGAGAGATACCTCTTTTCATTTTGTCATTGTGCTGTGTATATATTAAGTGATTAATTGATATTTATTGAATGTCATTCATATGCGTGGTGTTCAAGGCCTCCGTGATCTGACTCAATCTTCACTTTTTAATCTTATCTACTAATATTGCATTATATGTATTGTGTCCCACCCAAACTAGATTATTTGACAATCACCAAATATCTTCATGGATCTATGTGTTCTTCCTTCCCCTCCCTGCCAAAATCCTACACATTTCAAGCTTCCAAACCCAGCCCAGAATTACTATTTCTCTCTTCTATAATATCTCATATGTATTTGTGTATATTACCATGTGGTCTTTAATGGATCTACATTCCATTATAGTTTTGTGTATTCTTCTTAAATCTCCTGTGATTGAGTATGTGCTCCTTTGCATCGGGGACTGTGTCTAACATGTGCTTCCTTGACATAGTGCCTTCCACATAGCAGATACTTAAACTTTTTTTTCTAAATAAATAGAATTTTTTTCATTTAACTTTTATCAAAGTTCAATATTTTAAAAATTCAGTAATTTGAGTATTCTATTTAATTAGGTTCTAGGTCATTAAGGTTTTCTCCAATGGGTAGAAAAAAGAACAGAACAAGTAATATGCTGTACAAAATTATACTGAGGTGAGTTAGTTTAATATTATGGTGTTAAAATATCTTAGCAATTGATTTAAAGCAATATAATTCTTCATGATTTATAATTTTTTTTACTTTGATATATACAGAACCATTATCTTCTGAGAAAGATAGATTTGGGGTATCTTCAGCAGTTATCTGAAAGATTTGGAGCTCATTAATTTTATTCTTCTATAATTTTTAAGTGGACATTAGATTTCATTATTCAAATAATGCCACATCTCAATTGTATAAAATGTCTAGATTTCATTTCATACCAGTGCTATGAGGGAGAAGAGAAACCAAGGCTCAGAAAAGATAAGCAGTTAAGAACTTTCTCCAATGTTTACACATCTAGGCAACACCAGGACTTACTAACCCATGTCCCCTAACTCTCTGTATAACACTGGTCTTATTGTTTGATGCTACGTATCTTATTCTCTCAGTAACATCTAAATGTATTTAGTATGCTAATTGGATGATCAATAGGGATATTGCCAACAAAGCATTTTTTGTTTTGATTTAATGCAATGTTTAAAAAATTCCTAATTGGTGGTATACAATGTCTAGCTCTAAAATGGCTACTAATTAGAATATTTGTTCTCTGATAGCTCTTTCAGTGATGCTTCCCCCCATGCCACCCCAAACATAACAAATTTTTGAGAACAGTAAATGAATACCTTTTCAAGTTGTACTTTCTATTACTCAGTCCAATGAGTCATTGGTTTACTTCAAGAAGATTTTAATAAGTTCTCCAGGATAATTTTCTTTCAAAGCTGACTTGTTATTAAATATATAGATTAATGTAGTTAATAGAAGTCAACTGATGGCTAAAATTTTAGAACTGCTTAATTTACTACTTTAATGGATTCATGATTCCATCAGTGTGGTCATGCCCTCCATGGATTATAGATTGTCACCTAATCTTAGCTTGTCATCCTGTGAAATTCTCACATGTATTTTTTCTTTTTTTTTCTTCCTTCTTTTTCACCCTCAAGAACTACACAATCTGGAGGTATTTTCCCTATTTAAAAAAATATCCCCTAGATGCCAATGCAATGTATCAGCTTTTGACCTATTAGGCTACATTGTTGCTATCTGACCAGCCCTTCTCCTTTTCCAGTCATACACATAGCCTTGATGATTTCATACAATATCTCCCAGGCAAGCCATTATTGGAAATGTAATAATATACTGCAGTCTACTAGTATACCAAGTATCTTTCCATTGCCCATTTATTTACCTTGAATTAAAAAAAAAAATTCTGACCTCTTGGTTTTTCATGAGTTAAAGCCAAATGACATCTTTTTAAATATTGGCATTTAAAAAATTGATATTTATTGAAGGAAGAAACTTGAAATGGGATTGTTGAATTTTTTTTGGAGTTGCTCACATGCAATCCTGTCTGATCTCCTTATCCTATTCAATTCTAGGAAAGATTGTCAGGGACTATCTTTTTGCTTATGCTTACATTCCCAAGCTGAGCACCTGGCACATGGCACATGCTTAATAATCTAATCTAATCAAGTCTAATCTATCTCTTCAGCAACTTCCCATTATTTATATACTTATAGATTAACTCAGTTCACTATCTATCCAATTGCATCTCAAATATTGGGAGTATATATATATATATATATATATATATATATATATATATATATATATATATATTTCATTTGTTTCGGTTCACAAGCATGTTCCCTTCTAGCCCCTGCCAAATTTAAAGAAAAAGGGAGAAAAAAGAATAAAGTCTTACAATAAATATAAATGATCAATAAAAGCAATTTTACACAATGGATACATCCAAAAATAATGTCTCATTTTGCCTGTCTTTCATTGCCTCTCTGTCAGGAGGCATAAGTAAAATCTTGATTGGTTATTACAGTAAACAGAGAGTACTTTAGTCTTTCAAAATTGTTAATTTTTATAATATTGTTGATATCAGCTATTTCCTTTCTTTTATTTTTATTTTATTTCCTTTATTTTCTTTCTCTTATCTATATCAGTTTATAACAATCTCCCCAGGTTTCGCTGAAAATGTTTCTTGCGTTTTTCACAGGACAATACTATTCTGTTACCTTAATTTGCCCTAGTTTGTTCGGCCATCCACCAGTGAATGGACAGACCCTGATTTCCCAGCTCTTAAGCACCATGGAAAGAGCTACTATAAATATATTTGTATATATAGGTCTTTTCCCCTTCTTTGATCTTTTTGGGAATATAGGTCAATATTTGTTGGGGGGAGTTTCCCATTTGTGTGCCTTCATATCTTGTTTGAATTGCTTGGGGTTGTTTTTTGGCAAAGCAGTTGGGATTAGATGACTTGCCCAGGTTTGCACAACTTTGGGTGATCTCTTTTGAGTATTCTCAGATCGCACTGAGGAGTTTCTTCAGTGTTCCAATGTTCGAACTCATGTGGAAAAAAATATATTTTGAAAACTGGGTTATCTACTGAATATAAAGATGGATAAAGGGTCACTTTTGTTTTGCTTTTTCACAGGACATCCATCATAAAAATGTGAAACTCTGTCATACACATGTCTTCCTTGTTTGTCCCTCATTTGATGTTCATAGTCAGAAGATCATTGAACAAATCTATCACAGTGTTTTCACACATCATGGTATCTTCTATGATTTTAGTGCATATTTGGGAGATGCTTTTTTGAAAGATTTTTCAATCTTTTGGTTCTGAATCTGTAATCACAATGGAGTAATATGTTCTCCATAACTCTTAGTTAATTGAAATACATTAGGAGTGTGGTCTACTATAGAAAATGGCCTATGAAACTTCAGTATATTCTATGCATATTTTCATGGCAATTAAGATGTTAAGGAAGGAAGGAGTGACATAATGAATGAGGCACTGGATTTGGAAACAATTAGACTGAATTCAAAGCCTGGCTCAGATACTTACTATTTTTGTGACCTTGAGAAAGTCATTTAAGTTCACTTTGTTTCATCAGCTCCCTGGACTTGATGAGAGGTGAACTAAAGGGATTCTAAAGGGATTTCTATGCTATATCTATAAGGCTTCTTTGATATCACAGAATCACAAAATCCCAAGTGTGGAATGTACCTCACTGGGCATATAACTGAATCTATACCTATATAGGAAATCCTTTTACTACCTATCATTCCTTCTACTCTCTATTTCTTTTTTTTTCTTTTTGGAGGGGGGAGGGCAGGGCAGTTGGGATTAAATGACTTGCCTAAGGTCACATGGCTAGTAAGTATTTTTGTCTGAGGTTGGATTTGAACTCAGGTCCTCCTGACTCCAGGGCTGGTGCTCTATTCACTGTGCCACCAAGCCACCTCCTACTCTCTATTTCTTGAAAGAATTTAATAGGGACATTATTTTTTCCATTTAGATGACTAATTGTTAGGAAGTTTATCCTTACTTCAATTCCAAATATATTCTTGAAACTATCAATCAATCAATATGTATTAACCACCTACTCTGTGCCAGGGACTGTGCTAAGCAGTAGGGATACAAAAAGAGGCAAAAGACAATGCCTGCACCCAAAAAGCTTATGATCAAGTTTGGGAGACAACATGGAAATACACACACACACACACACACACACACACACACACACACATCAAGCTTTATACAGGATAAAGAGGAAATAAGAGAGAAAGCATTGGAATTAAGCAGAGTTAGGAAAGGCTTCCTATAAAAGATAAAATTTTATTTGGTACTTAAAGGAATCTAGGACAATCAGTAGTCAGACCAAGGGAGGGAAAGTGTTATAGTCATGGGGGATAGCCAAAGAAAATTTGGGGAGCCAAGTGTAACAGCAAGCACCCTAACATACCTAGGGTGGCTACTAGCACAGGTTCTTAGATCTGCTTTTCTAAAGGAAAGAAACTCAAAATGGGTTAACAATCTTACTTTAATCAAACTTATCATTTACCTAGTTCAGGGGGAAAAGTCA
>CM053587.1:30852306-30882014 GCA_028646515.1 Pseudochirops corinnae
CCCCAAAGAAGGAATCTAGGGTGTGGGAGCTGTTCTTACTTAGCTTCGTATGCTTATTCTTACTCATGGTTGTTCAGTCCGTGATTTTTTAAAAAATCTCTGTGGGGCTCTGCTTCCAGAAGGAAAAGCTCTGTCCCAAATCGCTGGGGTCCTCCCGGCTGCCGTAGCTCTCAGGAAGAGGCTGGGAACTCTTCCTACTTACTGCCGGCTGACTGGATAGTGAAGACTCCAGAACCGAGTCCCAAGACCGCGATCCAGATCCAGGCTGCTCAACATGACAGCTCTTGGCCTGAGAACAATCGCTCAGTCCCCCTGCTGTCTGCAGGCCGCGGGCGGGAAGCTACAATGCAGAGGCGGGTGCAAAACC
The DNA here is from genome assembly GCA_028646515.1 of Pseudochirops corinnae. NCBI lineage: Eukaryota > Metazoa > Chordata > Mammalia > Diprotodontia > Pseudocheiridae > Pseudochirops > Pseudochirops corinnae. The sequence continues at coordinate 30,852,674 of CM053587.1, forward strand.
TCTGCCTTAGCTTTTCCGCTCTGGGGGCCTTTCAGCCAGACTGCTTATCTCCCCCTTTCGCAATCCCCACTGGCAGCTGCCACTAATCCGCTCACCAGAGAGGCTCCTCTGCTCCTCCCGCCCAGCCGCCCCTGGGGCACAGCCGCGGCTTCAGGACAGGCTGGTTACGGTTCGCAGTGCTGATATGGTTCCTCGTAGCCGAGCTGACTTTAGTGGAAAGTATCTCTGTGTGCATTTTGGAGTTCTAGGATTGTTTTAGAGTCCTATTTTATGGGTATTTTGGGGTGGCTATGTGAGAGCTGCGATATGTTGCTGCTGCTACGCTGCCATCTTGGCTCCGCCCCCTCGAGGAGAAAGTTTTCATTCATAGATACAGAAAAACCTTCAGGGAAAGATCAGGAAGCTACAGGAACTTTATCCAACTAGACCAGTGAACTTTATATGCATGTATTCAACCAAAATAAATTATAGTGCACAAACTAGATTCTCTTAATATTTCAAGAACCAAGATTCATATAGCACACTTGATAAATCACTTGATTGCTAAGTTTGAAATATGTTCTCTCTTTCAAACTAGGGGATTTTCTTTCTGATTGGGATACTTAAATTTTTGTGTTTTCCCCCTCAGTTGACCATAGTAGTGTTTGGACTGGTAAAAGATGATTTCTATTCATTCTAATAACTGAACTGTGATTTGAGAGAGTAAGTTAGAAGTGATCAGTCTTGAGTTCATGCATTCTTTCAAGAATGGATCCCATGGGGTCCTAGATTAGGGAAAGCCATGGAGGTCAGCAAGAGAGCACTTTCTTCCTTTATAGTAGAAATTTGTAGTGTCTTGGAACCATAATCTCAGGCAAATATCTAATCATTATGTTTGTAATAAACTTTTGCTAGCAGCTACTGCTCCTTAAGGATTTGACCATCTTAGACTAGTGACCCAATTCTATGCTACCACCCACAGATAGGACAAAGATAATCTCCCATACTCTAGCATCATATTCTTCCCAGACATAAAAATAAAAGTCATGCTCCAGAATTAAAGTTTCTTAAAGTCAGGAACTATCTCACTTTTGTATTTCTCTGCAACAGGCATTTAATATTTTTTTTAATTGATAGTGATTTGTTACATTATGTTATATATTAATGTTATTATGTTACAAACATCCTGCTGAGGAAAATAAGTGGAACTTTTCACAATACAAAGTCCTACTGATCATACTAGTTATAGAATTGTAGGGCACCTCCTTAATCCCACCCCAAATAAAACAACAAAAAGAAAACTTTCTTCCTCAAACTGAGTAAAGATAACATAACTGTCATTAGACCCTTCCCTGTCACTAATTGATATAGAATCACCATTTCTCAGGCAGGGGAGGTATTTAATGAACAGCCTTGGTTCCATTTAGTGAAAATGTTTCAAGGCTTTCAGACACCTGTCCCTTGACTTCCTTGAGATTTCTCATCTGGAAGAATCAAAACTATTGACAGTTGTGATTGCTGGACATGACTTTAGCTTACTTCATGCTGAGTTATTGATATTCCTTCCTTTACCCCATGCTTTTGTGGTATTCAGCACAATGATTCACATTAATGTAATGTCATAATCTATATAAAAGGCTTTCCTATCAATAAGCCTTTGATCTTAGCACCACATACACTATTACCATGATCTTATTCATGGGGACACAGAAGGCCTTACCTAAAATGCCATGAAGAGGAAGCATTAGAGCTAACAGAGTTGGATTTGAACTTACTGCATACAAGTTCAATTCTCTACAAACAGTTCAATACTCTTTTCACTATATCCCATTGCCTCTTGAGCATGGTTCTTAACTTTTTGTGTTGTAGACTCATTTGGCAGAGAAGCCTAATGAAATCCTTTCTGAGAATCATGGTTTTAATTGTGTGAAATATAATAGAGAGGATTCCAAAGGCAACAAATTTTCCTGAAATAAAAGGAATTGTTTTCCTAAACAGGGTCATGGATCCCCAGAATTCTATCCATGGATCTGTCTAGGTTAAGAGCCCCTGTGCCAATTATCTCTTCCAAGGAATAAGTTCCTTTATGGGCTGCACAAGCACTGAACCTCTTTCAGAAAGGGTGGGTCAGAAGGTAAAGGTAGGCAATGGGGGACAGATGTGAGGAAAACAGATAGATTTGGAGTCCGTTCTGGGAGAGGATCAATATCAATTTTAAAAGACCAGGCAAATTGATTAGTGGAGATACGGAAATACTCAAAAGATTATACAGGAGAGACCAGGAACTGGAGTGAGAGGTAGGGGACACAGAGGTTGAAATCTAGTTACAAAACACAGAACAGCATACAGTAACAAATAGTAGAGATTATAGTCACTAAAGGGATAAACTACTGGAGTGGGAAGTTGTTTGCCAGAGCTGAAGAGAGTAAAACCCAAATAAAGGAAAAAAGTAGACTGCCAAGAACAGAACCCAAATTCTGAGAGCCTGGACCTCAGGTACAAAGGAACAGAGCAGCAAGGATTGGAGCCCAGACAATGAGTAATAGAGACTGATTTTGCCTTCCATTTAGCACAATGCCTGGCATATAGTAAGCATTAAATATTTTTTTTTTATTTGTTGACTGAATAATAGTGCAAAGGGCTGGCATAGCATGGGTTCAGAAACAAAGTCTTAGTTGGTTGAAACATGTTCAGGAATCCAGGAGAAAGTCAGTTAGGTTTACTGCTGTCTCTCTCTCTTTCTCTCTGTCTCTCTGTCTCTCTGTCTGTCTGTCTGTCTGTCTCTCTCTCTCTCTCTTTCTCTCTCTCTCTCTCTCTCTCTCTCTCTCTCTCTCTCTCTCTCTCTGTCTCTTTTGCTTTTTGGAAGGCAATTGGGGTTAAGCGACTTGCCCAAAGTCACATGGCTAGTAAGTATGTCCAGTGTCTGAGGCCAGATTTGAGATTCTCCTGACTCCAGGGCCAGTTCTTTATTCACTGCACCCCTAACCACCCCTACTTCTCTTTTTTATATATTCTATTCCTAACTGAAAAGTTACAGTAGAAATTTATCATAAAACCTGTCAAGTTAGAACTAAATGTGTTTGAATGTCATATTTTGGGCTCCCTATGGGGAGTCAGGAATCTGGCTTTGACTCTACAGGGCAGTCCCTGTAAAACAGTCTGACTAAGTATGTCAGGAGGAGGGGGAAATGTGGTGAGAGGAAGGAAAAGATTTGAAGAAATGTCTGGACACAAAATAATTTAGCTGAGAAGGAAGAGAGGAACATCTATTCTAATTAAGGATAGTAAGTCAGGTGTACCATAGTCTTAAAGAATCTAATTCATTCAATCATCTGAAGCAGCACGGATTCTTAAAGTAGAGTCTGAACTTCTTTTTGTTTTTATGAATATATTTCAATGTAATTGTCATCCTTTATAATTATGTGTATTTTATTCTGTGAGTTTAAAATCGTTATTTTGAAGAGGGATCCATTGGTTTTACCACACTGTCAAAGGGATTCATGACCCATAAAAAGGGTTAAAAACTCCTGATCTAGGGAAACCATTTGCCCTCTTTAATCAGTCATAACACATGGAAGTGATGCTTCCCTTTCTAAGAGAAAAATTAACCCATATATAGACCAGGGAGTACCAACCCCTTCATCTGATGGTCCTAATAATGGTCTTCTCTCCATCCCACTTCACCTCCAACATACACATAAACACATGATTTCCAGTGAGGTTCTTCATATCTCTATGTTGATTTTATACCTCTGTGGCCTTAAATTGGACACAACTTCAAGTTCCTCACATATAAAATGAAGTTGTTGGACTAGGTAGCCTCTATATCCCTTCCAATTTTAAACCGATGGCCTAATAACTCTTACTTTAGGTGCTGTAACACCTAGCTGATAATGTCATATTGCTCTTTGTTTAGTCTTTCATAAAATCTTAAATAAAATTTCCTAAACCAGTTTCATTCCTCTGAAACCCTAAAACAAGAACATTAACATAAATCCTTATGCAACGTATTATGATTTGATAATAAAATGAAGGAGGAAAATTTAATGATTCCTTCATGTGAATTGGATATAAAATAGGCATCATGCTCTATCACATATCACCAAACAGTTGATTAGGTAATAACTGTACCCCTTCTTTGGAATTTCCCTCCCTTGATTCACCTCTTTTCTCTTTTTATTTATTTATTTGCTTTTTGGAGGCTGGGAGCACAGGGCAATTGGGGTTAAGTGACTTGCCCAAGGTCACACGGCTAGTAAAGTGTTAAGTGGCTGAGGCTGAATTTGAACTCAGGTCCTCCTGACTCCAGGGCCGGTGCTCTATTCACTGTGCCTCCTAACCACCCTCAATTCACTTCTTTTCTTGGGCAGCCAGACTAAACATATTCCTACCTCTATTCATAAAGGCGTTATCTCATCAGTCCTGACGTCCAGATGTCTATACATCCACACTCATGGCCTTTTTTGGGATTTTCCCTTTGATGAGTTTCTCATAGGTTTGTGGTGGGTTGTGTCTAAAGAATTACAAAGACTCAGGCTGACTCCAAGCCAGTTGGAAAGAGTTATTAGTTTTAAGGTTTCCTACTTTGGCAGGTGGCTAAGTCCCTTTGAGGAAATGAGCCCCTCAGTTAGGCAAAACACACAATTTTATAGAGAATATCATGCTGATTACATAATCAAGATTTACATACAATTATGGGAACATGATTGATAAGAGAGGTTTGTTGAGGGATTAGGTAATGGAGGAGGGGTCCCATCTATGGTTCAATTGTTAAACATTCTGCTCTGCCCTCCAACTGGCTAGCTATTGTGGTCTGGGTATTCGACTAAATGGATGGATGGGATTATGATTGCACACTTGTCCTCAGGGTCTGACAGGGGGTGCTGAGTTTCTACCACATGGGTGCTCCTGCTGTTTCTGTGGGAACTAAGAGTTCAGGGGTACACTTGTTCTAGTGAGCAGTGGGACATAAGTTAGAACCATGGGAGGGAAGGGTGGGGTGGGGGGCTAGGTAGATACAGTGGGCCTGTAGTGTAGTTTGGTTATTGGAGCTTAGGACAGTTCTGTTAGGACTCCATCACCTTCTCAGTTCTCTTTCCCATCCTATAATCTTATATAGACTGATTGTATTCTCTTTCCATAGTAGATCCAAAAATGATTCCTAACCTTTTTAAGTGTATTCATATATTCCAATGTAAAGAATTCTGATGGTGTTTTACATTCATAATTATTTATTTCTACCTTTTATTCCATATAAATAAAATGTGTGTGTGAATTTCACAAAGAAATGTCTTTTTCTTTGGTGCAGTGAAAAGGTCACTAGAATCAGGGTCAGAGTGACCTAGGCTCAAATCCTCCTTGTGCTCCTTACTGCCTGTGTAAATTTAGGCAGGTTACTTAGCTACTGTGGGCCTCAGTTTTCTCTTCTGCAAAATAAAGGGATTGGACCAAATTATCTTTGAAATCTCAACTCAAAAATAATGAACCTGTGGAATGTTTTAGCTAACATATGCCATCTTCCTTCTCAAATTCTTTTCTCCTTTCCAATGTGTTAACATATATAATGTTGTTAACCTTAAAGTTGCAAATTAATGCTACCATTATTCTTCTTGTGGCTGTCAATTGATAAAAACCTATTTTTTTTTATTTTTAAGGATGGAAGGAGAGAAATTATCTTTAAATCTCTTCTATTAACCTGAAGTGTGACATAAAAGATATGACATATGCTTATCACAGCTGTTTGTATTATCACAAAGGATGTCCAGTCAGTGGCCCAAATGGAAGTGTTATACCAGATGTTCTTATCTGCTGATGATGTTATCCTGAATACAAAACTTAATAAATAATTTCTGTAATTACTCAAAAGGGTTCAGCCCAACTATTTGCATAGAAAATAAAGGGGAGAGGGCAAAGAATACTTATTATCTAGACTATGATATGCAATTAGATGGAATCCCATAGCACAAGTCTATTAGTCTATCTAGATCTAGAATTAGTTCTAGATTTCTTGGACAGATACTAAAGACGGACACCAAGAATTCTTGTGATCGTCTTAAATTCTTATATAGTACCATCAGAAGAATATCACAGCCCAAGAAAAAATTGCCTTCATTTTAGAGAGAAGCTCCAAGTTTTTAAAAGTACCAAATATTTTTCCAAAGGCAGTTCAGGCTCTCTGTTATCCTGTTGTTTTGACTTGTTGTCCAGTTGTGGTATCTCCTCTCTCTCTTTCTCTCTCTCTCTTTTTCTCTGTCTCTCTAAATAAAGATATTATATGTGTGTGTGAAACATATGTATAATATATATTTGTGTGTATATATATATATACATACACATATATAAAAAACACATTATTATTATTATTATTATTATTATTATTATTATTATAGCCCAGAATTATCAAGCTTATAGCCAGCAAAACTCTACATAATGGCTTAAACCAAATTAGAACACAATTGAGAAATATTTAACAAAATAAATAAAAATATGAAGCAGCATAATGTTAGTAATATGTTTTTAGGTCAATATGTGGTCCTTGGGGAATCTTTATACATGATTTAGTGGCCCACATTTCTATTTGAGTTTGATGTAACTGGTCTAACCAGTATACCACCAAAAGTTTTAAATTTCAGGTAAACCAAAGGAAATGAAGTGGCTGCAGAAAAGTTCCATTAGCAATGAAGAATTTTGCATGAGAAGCTCTTAAAGATTTTATCAGAGAAATGTGATACTGGAAAAGATGTGGCAGTCATGGAGCAAGAGTAGGGGGTTACTGATGGACAGCCTGTGTGTCCTATTTGTCTGTCTGAAATGTGAAGAGATCCATAGGAATAGGCCCCTTTGACCACCTGTGACAGATTTGCTGATATACTAGAATAATAGTCCTCTGCATTAAGAAGGTGTGCATGGAACTTCATCAGAGGGAATATGCGCATCAATGAGAACACATCCATTGAAGTAATAATCCTCAGTGTACTAAAAGTGACATTCCTTATGTTCTTTCTATTTCTTGAAATAATAAAAAGCTCAGTTCCTAAAATTAGCAATCCATTATTTAGTTACATTCTATTTTATTCACTTAGATGCTCTCTGAGGCAATTATTTATTGTTTTCATGAGATAGTGGTATGTAAATTAACTGAGACAGAGTAAAATAAATTAATTTGTTGCCTTGTACAATAAACTTACATTTTTACAGCTTTGAAAACATTTAATAAACAAAATGGCCTCCTTTTGCTGAAATAGCTTTCTTTTTACATGTTTTGATATTGCATTTATGAGATTTTGACACATTATTTAATTCTTTGTCATGAAACCACACTTTTATCACAATGGGTATTAAATGTACCTTTGATGAACAGTTCATTTTTCTAAATATAGTCTTGATTACATCCCACAGGTTTTCAGTGTAACAAGACATCTGAGTTCTTGGGATATTAGTGCGCATTTATCTTCATCACTGCAAAAATTTCTTAACTTTTTGTGAGATGCTGCATTCATGGTGCAAGGCTTTGTGATAGTATTGCATCACCATTTGGAAAATTCCATAATATCAAAACAATTATTCTTTTGAATATATGAAAATATATAGAACTTTAATTATCCTCTAAATAGAAATAAAAGACTTTCTGGCCCACTTGAATTTAACAAACCACCTAAAATATAATTGGATGAATATTTTCCAATCTCATGAATTTTCTTACCTGAAAATTCTGGCTATAGGCTCACCATACCTTCCTGTGAGTGTAATTTTGGTGTAGCCTTGAATGAAAATGTGATTTTCATTTTAAAAATGCTTTTTTCTAATTTCTAATATGCCAGTTTGCTTATTGTCTTGAATATGACAGGTCATTTTTTCTTCATAGAAATAGTTCACAACTGTTAAAGATCTTCTTGCTGTTATCCCAGCTTCAATAACCCTACATTGAAGAATCAATAATCTCTCAAGCTCTCAGGTCCATGTAAATGTCTCTGCTTACTTTCTGATAGTTAATTAGCCAGTTTACAACACTTTTCCAGGTTTTGATATTGCTGTTTATTTCCACCACAATTTCTTTTGTCCTTCAGTATGACTGGTCCAATTTCATTGTAGACTGAAATGCTCCATTTCCCCCATACCAATAGCTTCTATAATATTTCTAAAAGCCATTGTAGTGTGATCGTTAATAGCTGTAACTTTTGTTGTATTAAAGAAGTGGAAACTAAGGAGACATGACTATGATGGAATACTATAGAGTCATATGAAATGATGAAGGGAATGGTTTCACAAAAATCTGTAAAGATTTATCTGAACTGATGGAAAGTGAAATAAGCAGAACCAAGAGAAAAATTTGCACAGCAACAGTAATATTGTAAGGATCACCAGCTGTGAAAGATTTAGTATCTCTGATCAATACAGTGACTCACTACTGTACCAAAGAACTCATGATGAAAAATGATATCTACCTCCAGATAGAGAATTGATAGGCTCAGTGCAGATCAAAACATATTTTGTCTCTTTTTCTTGCCCTTCCCCCATTCCCCTACCCCCCCCCAAAAAAACAGCGATAATTGTAGAATTTTTTTTTACATGACTTCATATATGTAATGGGTTTTGTATTTCTTGCCTACTCCATAGGGAGGGGGAGAATTTGGAACTAAAAATAAAACTAAATTGAAAAAGAAATACTCTAACTTTGGAACTTTTGGATAAGATAATGTCCATTATTCTAAAACTGCAGAATTAAAACACAACAAAGTAGAGCAATTGAATGTGTGTGACACAAAATCCAACATTCACTTGAAACAAAACTAAATAAAGTTGGGAAAAGCATCTCAGTCCAGTTTTCTGTCATCAAGGATAAATGTTCTGAGTTAACCTAATATAAATTGAAAAACATACATGCAAACATTACTGCCAAAAATGCAGGCAATATCAAAAGTATTGCTCCCTCAAGTAATTCACATATCACATAAGAGGACCCTTGAGAAAAACCTTAGATACTTAGGGAAAATAGCAAATGAACAAAAGAAAAAAGTCTGTTGTAGTCACATCATTTCTTATTTGTTTACATAATAATATAACATTGTGTGGAATTGCTATATTTTTAGCTCATTCTCAAACCATATCATGTCATTATCACACATTACCACACTTGATGATGTGACACAGAGTTCAAAGAATGTAAATAAATAAAGTAAAAAAATTAGTTATTTTTCAATACATTAACATTTCTTTTCATACATTATAATGAGAGGAGCAAACAAAAATGCCTATGCAGTAAGTCCTGGGATTGCAAGATCTGAATCTTTTTTTTTTTTGGAGGGGGGGGGGCACCATTCACTACACGGTGTTTCTCACAGGATAAAGATAGGGATAGGGATAGGGATAGTATCTGTAATCTCTTTCTTCAAGGGAATTCTTGCAGGAGAAAAGTCCCTATACCAATGTAGGTGAGCACTTTGTCTGCAAATTAGTCTTAGTGAGTTGCCTGAGATATCAAAAGGCTAAGTAACTTGCCTAAAGTCATACACACACTGTACATATATATCTTGAACCCAGTTATTCCCTAATTCAAGATCTCTTTTCACTATTGCAAAGCAGGAGGTATTGAGGGAAAAGATTTATACTATGTCTCAATCTGAGCCAAGAGAAGAGGTTTAGCAACTTTGTACCTCAACTTTGAAAGGTTACTAAGCCCTGGTCACTACTGCTTATGCCTGTATAAATGATTTTATAATAAAATCCCGCCAGATTTAGCACTTTTCTGATATATCCTAACAAAGATTTTTTTCATTTTTATCAGATCTCTTTCTTCAAGCCTAAAAACAACAATTTTGCTTGTTGATTTTTTTTTCAACTTGAAAGTTTTTATTTACATGCATTATTTCTAATACTTAATCACGTCTGCAAAAAATGAAAAGAAAATCCCTGGTTACATCATGTTTTTCAAGGTGATCTTTTTTCTTTTCAAAATACAAGACACATCATGTTGAGCATGATTTCAGGACAGTTGTGTATAGAGACAGAAGGTTAACTTTTCTCACTCAGCTGGTAACTTGAATGATTTTAGCCTTCTCTACAGGATACAAGTAAACATGTTTAGAGGAAAAAATGCCCTCCTAAATCATTTTCCACAGGGATTCCTGTTGAGTAATCACAAGTTTCCTTGAGCCATATCCCCACTTAATTTTAGGCCCCAATTTGTAGTTTTCTTTTGAAAGAAATGAATAACATATACACAGACACATCCACACAAAATACACACACAAATGTGCTATCAAGTTTGAAAATAGTACCTTGGTTAAGATAGTAACAGATAGCTTTCCAAAGAATCATATATAGTGACATGATTTGCATGTAAAATAAGCTGTAAATTATTGACTTTGGACTGTAGTAAAAAAAAAATAAATAAAAGGTGATAATGTAGCTAAAGACTTATTGGAAAGTGAGTTTAGGAAATGTGTGAACATCCTGGAAAAAATTATGTCAAAAATTTGCCCCAAGGAAATAATTTATTTCAGTTTGAATATTTTTATTATTTTCTTTTAAGCTACTGAAGCATGGATTGTCAAATTGGTATTATGATGGGGGTTTGAATATGCATTGGAGTTTCCTCTGCTAAAAGAAGTGCACATGAAAATTTTCTCATTTGCTTTTCCGATAGCTCCATGTGTAAAGAAATAGAAGAAGAGACAAAAAGAACCATTTGTTTGGACTTTATTCTGACCAACAAAAAGGGCTAGTTACTGGAGTAGAAATCACTGATATCTGTGAATTTGTTGTCTCTGAGTTAATGATAGCTAAGGAGGATGGATACAGGACGTGAAGTATGGTGTACATGTAAGAACAAAAGAATGGATTTTAGGAAGTTCAAGTGAAGTTTTCTTTTAGTCCAAAACTATATAAAAGAAAAGTTAACTCAAGGGAGATACTTTCAGTGAATTTTTGCCCAGTTGTGTTAATGAGAAAGAAAAGAGAAGTGGAGTGTTTCTAAAGAGAATAGCTTAATGCCACAGGAAACAGAGGTGTACAACTAAGAATGAATAAAAATGAATTATTTGACACAATGAGAATGGCTTCTGAAAGTCAATGTGAGCCAAGGGAAAGCCAAAGAAGGAGGGAAAATGTTGTTGTTGTTGTTTTCTTTAACTGTCATGTAGATTATAGAACTGTGACCAAGAATTTGAAACTATATGTAGGCAGTTTTCAACTCAAAGAAAAGGAAGAACTTTCTAACAGATCAGCCAAGTAAAGGAATAGGCAGAGTCAAATTAAAATGATTTCCCAGACAACTGAATTCTTTAAACAGATGCAGAATGTCTTTGATAGGGGCAGTGAATAAAATAAATCCATGCTCCAGGGAGGGGTAATACATGGTGAATAAAATTAAATAAGGCTGAAAAAGTAGGGAAGTATCTGTTGGTAGTAGGTCTTTGTTATGCTAGAAAGACAACAGGGAACTGAGGAAAGTTATTGAGGGATAGATTTAGATACCCAAAATGGTATCTGAGAAAGATTGTTCTATAAATGGATTACTGGTTGATTGATTTATTGATTTATTAAAATTAATAAGGTTGCTGGCTATAAAGATGTATTTCCCAGGCCCCTACATTATAGGGTTTTTTTATGTTATTGTATTTTATTTCTCTCCCCCTTTTCTACAGTGATAAATAATATTTTGAAGCTATACAAAGGAGGATTTTAATATGAATTGAAATGAAATTTATTTTTTTAATTTTTTTTTTTTTTGCTTTTTTTGGAGGTGAGAAGGCAGGGCAATTGGGGTTAAGTGACTTGCCCAAGGTCACACGGCTAGTAAATGTGTCACATGTCTGAGGCTGAATTTGAACTCAGGCCCTCCTGACTCTAGGGCCAGTGCTCTATTCACTGTGCCACCTAGTTGCCCCGAAATGAAATTTAACAAAGGGTAAATTAAAGCCCTAAATTTCAGATTTTATGCAAGTACAGGATTGGGAGAGATAGCTTGAACAATATCTGTGAATTTTAGTTGACTTTAAGTGTAATATGAACCAAAAGTGAGATATAATAACTAAAAAGTGTTGACATAATGGGAAGCTAGATGAATAGAATTCTAGATTATAAGAAGTCCTCGGTCTCACTCTGCCTTGTTCAGGCCCCATCTGAATTATTCCCATCAATTCTGCGTGCCACATTTTAAGAGGGACCTAGAAATTAAAGTACATCTAGAGGAGGGCAACTGGGTGAGTGAAAGGCCTGGAAACTAAACTTAAGTGATAATTGGTAGTAATAGTAGTAGTAGTAATACTGTTGCTGCTGCTGCTGCTGCTACTACTGCTGCTACCACCCCCAACACCACCAACACCTTACAAGGGGCAAAGTAAATTAAAGTACTATCAAATTTAACATAGTTTTAGAAATTAGTTATGGACAGAAGTCCATACTATGGGGCTCAAGATCATTCTTCTTCTTTTGTAAGCAGCTCAAATCTACAGAATGCTTTCTGTGGTATGGGTTCAGATAGAGTTGCTTGTTACAGATACACAGGGCATCACTTTGGGGCAAGGAGAGATCCCAGTAATCTGATAAAGTTTGAGTAGCTGGCTACACTCAGATTTGTGCTTTCTTGCTACAAATCTGAGAGATGTCCAAAGTTACATTCATCATCTAACAGTGAGTAAAACTCTACATAGAGCTCATCTTCACCAGTGGATAGAATTATTCTCATTGGGAATCTTGGAATCTTCTGGGGTACATAGGTTGCACCCGATCTTTGGATCGATCTTAGAAACCTTGCAGTTATGCAGAAAGTAGAAGAAACAATTTGGAACAGGAAAAATAATTATATCTTAGGCATATTTAATTTAAGGTGGTAAAGGATATTAATTTAAGAAGTTCTATAGATAGATACTTGATGAACCTAGAGAAAATATTCATAGTATTTTGGAGATGTCATATATGCATGTAATAATTTTAAAGGAAGTGAATATATTTTCTACCTGGGAAAAAATGTAGATAGCTTAACCTTCTCAATATTGGATTATTTAAATTATTCTTAAAAGAAAGATTCCAAAAATAATTGTTTTGAACAATCCTTAATTTTATATTTATATCCTTCATATATAGTGAGGAATTAGAAAGTCACTTTTTTCCAGGGAGGTATTAAATAGCCACATAGTAAGCAGCCAGATTTCAGACCTGAGGGGGAGAAGAGGGTCAGCTTTATAGAGAGACAGCCAACTGGTAATGAAGTTCATAATTAAACATGAATCTCTATGTAGTTAGAATTCAAATGTATTTTTGGCATGAGTAAAATTGCTTAAATATCTGAGTTGTAAAATCAGAAATTATCTCAAATTTCAAAGACTTTATTTTAATGGAAATATGTGTATATTTTTACAGCAAGCAGTAGAGTCTAAGATTCACATAAACCTTTGAATCTATAAAAGCAATATGAATGTGGGCAGAATAGATAAAGTATATCTTTTAATTATCATTGCATAGATGGTATAGGAAAATAGAAAGCATCCTAGGGTAGAAAAAGAAAACTGGATTTCAAATCTGTCTCCAACTTTGGATGAATGTAGACAAGTCACCTTCTTAGCTGTCTCTTCCTCTATGAATAAAATGGATTAAGATGAAATCTCTGAACTCCCTGAATATGCTATAGATTCCCCATGAACCTTATATTACCTTCTAAAATGTTTTCTACTTATATTTACTTTGACATTATAGAATTTTTTTTTCTATAATGAATGCAGCAAAAATCTGATTATCAGCTATGTTTTTTTAAGGTAATAAAAGAAAGAAAATCTTTTTAGGAAAAAAATGGGAAATAATAGTTGAACCCAATCTAACTATTGTATTGCCCTTTTTCTTTTCTATTGAAGTTATTGTTGTGCACAACAGACCAGAGTATTACTGACAGTGTTCACGGGACGGATCATAGCTGAGGATAAAAAAATATTTTCTTGGATTATGTGTTGGCACAATATCTGTCAGAAGGTGTTTAATAAATTCTTCTTGACATGATTTGATATCTTGACTTCATTTTAAGGTCTGAGATTTGCACAAATGCTCTGAGTTTAAAATATTTATTATATAAAAAAATAAAATATTTATTACATAGATTTTTTTTTTAATTGGTAAAAGAGGAAACATCTTTTCTTGCATATTTAGAAGTTTCTAAGCGGCCTCATTGGTATGTTAACTTTGTTAGAATGAGGCTCACAGCCTTTATGTTTTGACTCTTGATCTTATGGATTAAATGTTACCTTCCTGGTAAAGTCTCCTTCTGGGCAGTGTTTTGAAGTTTAAAGTGTTGGTTGCACATGAATGAATGCAGAATGACCTATTTAAAACACTTTTTGCTTTCAGTTAATGTTTTAATTATATAACTTTCTGAGTAAGATAGTTATTGAGTTAACATTAACCTTTTGATGGAGTTTTATTGTGGGTAGTTTACCCATTTATGCAGTGGAGCTACCTTCTGGGACTTGTTAATAGTTGTTGTCCTTCGTTCTTGAACAAGACCAAAATGACCCCACTGTGCTAGAGTCAAGTTACAATGCATCTGACTGTGGCTAATTAGATGAATATGAGCTTGGAATGTTCTACTACAGGTTAGACACAAATAGTGTGTGTGAACTTTTGGGATGGATTCTCTAAATCTATACAACTCGCATTTCACCTTCTTCGATGAGGACTTCCCATGCTGGTTAGTACTGTGCTAGTGACTTCCATGTCACACAATCAATTCCAAACTTCTTTAGAGAGACCTTGAGAGTGTCCTTGTATCACTTCTTCTGACTACCATGTGAATGCTTGCCCAGTGTGAGTTCTCCATAAAATAGTCTTTTTGGCAAGCTAACTTCTGGCACTTAAAGTAATGACTGTGCAATGTTACATGGCCATATAAATATAATGGGATTAATTTTAGTCTTTGATTCTTATTTGGACTTGGTAGATTGTTTTACCATACCTGAAAAGTGATTCACTTCCAACAGCATTTTCCATACTGATAGAAATTTTTGGCAGAGGTTCATAAATTTAGAGTTTCAGTTTTGGTTTTTTTGGGAGGGGGGGAAGGTAAGGCAATTAGAGTTAAGTGACTTGCCCAATGTCACACAGCTAGTAAGAGTGTCAGTGTTTGAGGCCGAATTTGAACTCAGGTCCTCCTGACTACAGGGCCAGTGCTCTATTGACTACACCACCTGGCTGCCCCCCACATATTTCTTTCTCAATTGAGGGTTCAATGGGCCTCACTGTTACTATCTTTGGCACACAAAAAAATATTAGCTTGTATTTCAATAGCTTCACAATTTACAAAGTCTACTGCTTCACAGTTTTCAAAGTGTTTTCTTTCCTCCACTAATGTCCAAAATCAGATCCATTCCTGTAACAAGGAAATGACCTTAAATTCTCAAGCCCCCCAAAGAGTATTCTACCAATATAAACTTAGAGTTTTAAGAGATCATCAAGATCATCAAGTTTGAGAAATTTCTTTTCTGTAGAAAAACACCTGAGGCCCAGAGAAGATAAATGACTTGGCCAAGGTAATGCCAATAGTAAATGGAAGATCCGATCTGGATTCATTCCCGAGTCCTCTGATACCGACCTCAGCATCCTGTGCATTGTACCGTTGTCTCTTTCGTGCTTCTGAAAATCAGAAAAGTTTCTTACAATATGATGTGCCTTCTCTTTCTCCTCTTGGCAACTTCTGCCTCCTCCCTACTTTCATGTGTATTTTAATTTTGCTTCAGAGAAAAATTCCTTTCCATGAAAACCTCAAGATATTTTCTCTCCTCTTTAACTGACAACTATGAACTTGTTGTCAGATAGATTTTCCTGTTTCGATTTGTCAGTGTGGTGTTTTCTGTCATTGCTCTCCTGTTCATTTTTTGTCAAGCAGGTTTTAGGCAAGGGTGTGCTAATTAATGTTTAACAACCATATGCACACATACTCTTTTAAGTTGGTTCTATGTTATTATGCTGTTAACATTTTCATAAGTCTAAGTCATAAGTCTATACAGTCTACCAACAAAGAAAATCCTGATTTGTAGCATTTGCTGATTTCTGAGGTGTAAATGCTCATATTTCAAATTTAATAATTTTAACTGACTTTCCTAGCTAGTTTCACAGTGTTCCAGAATGCCCTTGGTTTTAGGCAATACGCCATGCCACTTTAGCTTCATGAAGTTCAAAAGTAATGAGAACCCATTTGCCTTATTTTATCAAGTCAAATAATTTTGATTATTTAGTTTACTCTGCTTGAATGATATGATACTTTGATTAAAAGGTAACCCCTATGTACTCATAAAACTAATATTAAAAGCGAATAAGGCACAATTCTGTTAAAAGTAGGGGGAGAATACAAAGTGGATAGCTGAAATGTTCCATTTGATTTCTATATCAATTCTTTCCTTTTAGAAGGGCTCAAAAAAGATACAGTGAACAGTTTTGCCATGTCTCTGCTTATAGTTGCTAGCATGGTAATTCCTTTAGTATTTTAAGGATCACTGATTTTAACGTTGTATGTATTCCCTATGGAGATATGTTACACAACACTTCTACATGCACATAGGTATGTAGTATCATTGACATGACCAAAACCATTGGTCAAACTTCTGCTAAGGAGACTCTGGCAATTTAAGGAACTTAGCAGGGGTAAAAGACAAACCTAAAGAAAGAATTGACATTTTTCCACTGTATTCTGTTAAGAGTCGCTAGAGTACATGCCCTGTTATAAAAACCCTTGAGGAACTGAGGTTAACTTCCATGCCACATCAAACAGAATAATCTTATCTCACATTTATATGACACTTTATGATTACAAATTATTTGCATGTTAGTGTTATCTCATTAACCTTCAGAATAAGCCTGTAAATGATTCAAATATTATTATCTCCATTTTTGCAGATGATAAGAAAGAAGGTTGCAGAGGTTCTGACTTCCCAAAATTACATATTAATTAATTAGCAGAGCCAGGGCTGAACCTTTGACAGTCTTGTTCTCTTTCCAATGGCCTAGCATTATCTTGTACCAACTTTGTATTTCTTTTGCATAAACTGATAAATATGCATATTGTCTACCCTGAATTCAGCTGGATTATAAGGTTTCTGAGGGTCGGGATCATTATTACTTTTAGATCTCTAATGTCAAGTACAAATGCTGACGTACTGTGGGTCACTAATAACTTATTGCTTGCTTGCCTCCTCGATTTCCAGATTTTTATTTGTATTGCATGAATTCAGTTGATGCTTATTTTATTTTCTATTACCTAGTCCCACATAGGTAACTCCTTGCTTATTTAAATATGAAACTCATTAAGATGTTATTATTAAGTGGGGCAGAGCAATGTGTTACCCTTACTAAAACCTATTCTTGTTTACTTCAGCCCCATCATTTATTTAGATATGTCTTCAGTTGTCCTCAGTTTCCTAAAAAAGATGAAATTTTAGTTTTGTCAGAGCATTTAATCATTAAGTTTATATACAGCGAATGTATTTGTTTAAACTTTCATTTGTAAACATATAATACACAGTGTCCCAAAAGTCTTATTGTAGTTTTTAGGTTTTATTTAAACCTTACAATTAATTTTTATGTTACATTTATCTCTATAAAACTATTTAATTTTTAAATTTAATTTAAGCTTTAATTAGAGCTTAAAACTGCACTAAGATTTTTGGGACAATGTTATGTTATTAGGAATTTTGTAGAAATAAGTTTTATTGTTTTACACATTTTGTCAAATATAAGCCTTACAACACAAATGTAGATATTTTAACAGCAACAGTTCACGTTTATATGCTGCATTAATTCTTTAATATCTACTAAATATGATTCAGTCCAGAAAATAAGCTTCTGTTCTTAAGGATTTTTGTTGTTGTTCAGTTGTTTTCAATCCTATGCAACTCTTTGTGGCACCTTTTTGGGGTGGTCTTGACAAATACTGGAGTGTATTTCCATTTCCTTCTCTCATTATTAATGATATCCCTGGATTTTTGCTGAGGTCTGACCTTCTTGATAGTCTATGCACACAACTGGATGAATATGAAACTATGATTGTGATTTCTTCCAGTAGCTTATTATATCTCATTCATAATTTCATCTTGTGAGCTTCTCCATTTGTTTTCATTATTTAAGGTATATGATTAGCTGTGTACATAACTAAATTGGCATTCTTTTGAAATAAATGTTTTGAAATTTTATGTCATCTTAATTCAAATTAAACTTTTAAAAATATATTGTAATTTTCTAATTATAGAATTTTAGGACATGTATAGTCTAATATTCTTTTATTCTACTCTTTTGATACTCAGTGTTATGATCTTTAAAGGTGGGAACTATGCCTTTTATTCTTTGATGATCCAGGAATTTGGACATATTGACAGGCGCATGCAAGTTTTACCTTTAAAGTTATTAGATAAACTGGCTCCTGGAAGTGCCTTCCACAGTATAATAAGGCTTTTGTGTAAACAAGTTAACACCATACTGAAAAAAAAGATAAATATTTTTGCTGCATTCCAAATGGCTTTTTGAAAAACATTTATACATTTTACCATGATCTTGAATTCCATCATTGTTTTTCCTTGTAGAGAAAGAATACAAATTGATACTATTACAAACCATTATTAATCATTTTTGAAAGCCTAGAAAAGCAGCAATCACTAGTAGCCAGCATGCTTTCACTAAGGACAAGTAGACCGATTTGAAACCAATTAAATGATGAGGCTCATTGAGTGATGATTAATGCTATCCTCTATGAACTGTCTCCAGTATAGGGGATAGCTCTCTGTCTGTGGCTCTATTTGGTTCAACATTATTGTCAATGAACCTCAAATGAAAGAAGAGATCAATCAGAAACCATCTGTCAGGTGCTGTGCTGATCATTCCAGATAAAAATATCAAAATGAGACACCTTCCCTCGTAAGCAACTTAAATTCTTACCAGGGAATATGGGATATGGACAAAATATGCTTAGAGGTAAGTCAATACAAGATACGTACAAAAAAGTAAATACAAAGCAATTTTGTGGTAGAGGAACTAACGATCAGGAATGAGGAAAAGTCCCTTGGAAGAAGTGGATACTGAGCTGAACTTTGAAAGGAGTTGAGTTGAGATAAATAACCAGCTGGTTCTGCAGTTGGAAGACAGCTTGTGCAATGGGACAGAGACAAGGTCTGAAACATACTCTACAGGGAATAACAAGTGGGACCATTTGTCTAGAGCATATAATGTATGAGAGAGAATGAAGTATAATTACCTCAGAAAAATGGGCAGGACCTATATTGTGAACGGCTTTCCATTTTAAATAAAGGCACTTCTTGTGTTTTATCCTAGATGCAATCCTAGGAGGTAGTGCACTTTGGGAATCAATTCGGAAGCTCAGTGAAGGATGAATTAGAGGAAGGAGAGAATAGATACAAGGAGAACAACTGAATTGTTGCTAAGTATCTAGGTTAGAGTTGATGAGGTCCTGAAATAAGATAGTTGTAGTGTGAATAGAGAAAAGGGGATCAATAAGAGATATGTTGAAGGGTTAGATCAACATGACTTGGCAACTCATTGAATATCAGAGTCTGAGAGTTGAGGATGATTCCTATGATGCGAATTTGAATGACTGGAATAATTATGGTATCATCTAGACAGAGAAGTAAGGAGAAGGGATACAGTTTTTGGAAAGATAAATTTATTTCACACGTGTTAGAGATGCCTTTGGGACTTGCAAATGTAGATATCCAGGAGGCAATTGGAGATAGGAGATTAAAATTTAGGAGGAAAATATATTACTTGGGGCAGCTAGGTTGCACAGTGCATAGAGCAATAGGCTTCGAACCAGAAATATATGAGTTCAATACCTGCCTCAGAAATCTCCTAGCAGTGTGCTTTAACTTTTGTTTACCACTGGAGAAGGAAATGGTAAACCATTCCATTATCATTGCCAAGAAAACCACATGGGCAGAGGTCCATGGCCTCACAAAGATCTGGACATGACTCAAACAACTAAACAACAACAATTAGTTTTGATCTTGTACTAGGAAAGTTCATTGTCTCCCTGGTAATTTTGAAAGCAGAGCAGTGGATCAATGGAATGAATTAAGTACATAAAAATAGTAGGGTTTGATAAGCCCCCAACTCAAAACCTATGGAATAAGAACTCAATATTTGACAAAAATTGCTGGGAAAACCAAAAAGAAATTTGTCAGATACTAGGCATAGACAAACATCTCACACTGTATACCAACATAAGGTCAAAATTGGCACATGATTTATATATAAATGGTAATGTCATAAGTAAATTCAGGAAGCATAGAAAAATATCCCTGTCAGATCTAGGGATAAAGGGAAACATTTATGACCAAGAAAAGTGAGAGGTAATTACAGGACATAAACTAGACAAATTTGATTACATGAAATTTAAAAAGGTTTTGAATGAACAAAACTAATGTAGCCAAAATTATAAGGAATAGAGGAAAGTGCTCTTTTAGTAGTGGCAAAGAATTGGAAATTGAACAGATGACCATTAATTGGGGAATGTTTGGATGAACTGTGGTGTATAATCGTGATAGAATACTACTGTTTTCTTTAAGAAATGATGAGCAGGATGGTTTCAGAAAAGACTGGGAAGACTTATGTGAACTGATGATGAAGGAAGCAAACAGAACCAGCATTATATATACTATCAGCGATATTATAAGGATGATCAACTGTGAAATATTTAGATATACTGATCAAAGATCGATGGTGATCCAAAACAGTTTTAAAGGATCAATGATGAAAAATGCTATTCACCTCCAGAGAAAGACCTGATGAACTCTGAACTCAGATTGAAGCATACTTTTTTAAAACTTTAGTTTGTGTTTTCATTTATAACATGGTTAATATGGAAATATGTTTGGCATAAGCTCACATCTATAATAGCAATCAAAGTGCTTGCCTTCTCAAAGAAGGGGGAGAGATGAAAAGGAGGAATAGAATTTTTACAGTATTTTTAAATGTTAAAAATTCTTTTACATGTAATTCATAAATATTTAATGGCATTCCCTTGTGCATTGGAATGTCCTACCCCTATTTGTTCATTCCTACACTAGGTTTTTCCATGAAACTAGAGTCGATTTCCCTATACCCCCAACTTCTGCTACTATTTCTTTCATCCATACCTCATGCATTTATTATTGCTACCATTGATCCCTTCCTACTAGGATGTATGTATGTATGTATGTATGTATGTATGTATGTATGTATGTACGTCACTAAATGTGAGTTATTTACGTTTAGCTTGGCACCATTCATGATAGTCTTTCTTATACTGAGGAGAATTGAATTGAATTACTAGACGTGCAACACCCTAAAGAAACAGTAAGACTAATAGGACAAGAATAGACATGAGAATTTCTATCATCCTTGGAGAGAGGTGAAAATAGAAACTGAAACTTGCCAAAGGAATTTTCCCTCATAGCAGATAAGAGCTTGGGAAGTATAGTTCCTTGAGAGTGAGAAGGGGAATTTTGAAACTATATGCTCTGGTCACTTGTTATTCCTGGTCTTAAATTGCAATATTTTTTTGGGGGGGGGGGGGAGGGGACAAGGTAGGGCATTTGGGGTTAAATGACTTGCCCAAGGTCACATGGCTAGTTTTGTGTTAAGTGTCTGAGGCCAGATTTGAACTCAGGTGCTCCTGACTCCAGGGCCAGTGCTCTATTCACTATGCCACCTAGCCACTCCAATTGCAGTATTTTAGATCTGAAATAAACTTAATGACTAGGATCCAGAAGGAATTTGGAACATATATCCTCTCTCCTCTTGAATCCCAGATATACACAAACATATACACACATATATGTGTGTATTATATGTCTGTATGTATGTATATATGGAGAGAGAGAGTGCTAGTTGAATGTGGCTATATCATTGCAAAATAATTCATTTCAACAGTAATTTAGCAAAATTTTATTAAGGGTTCCTTCTGTATGTTAGGCTTTAGAATCTTCCATGGAAGAGTAATAATGTGTGTGTATGTGTGTGTATCCATGCACATATCTTGCATATGCTCTGGTATCCTTGCATACATAGCAAATAGATACAAACAAATATTATTAAGAAGCATCAGCAGAAATTCTGTAGTTTTTACTCAGTCTTGCTAATATCTATGTAATAATGTTTCAGAGTGATTAGAATAATGATGACTCTGATATATTTTTGTTTATTTCATCCAATCTTATTTACTAAGAGGATTTATCATGTTATTATAGCAAAATTACTTTAAAAATATTACATTTTAGCAGTAGGGATTTATGTTCAAATCAAATTATTAAAATATGCTTGAAAGTCAATTTTATAATTTTAAGCTTATTATAGGTATGTTTTTCTATTAGCAATGGGATTACTCATTGATAATGAGAATTATGTTGATCTATTCTTTTGCAGAAAGTTACCAAAAATATGAATTACTGCAAACTAACTTAAGAGCTTGTATGCCATTTTGTTTCAATTCATGAATCAGTAAGTCTATGTCTGTGCTGGACATTATGAGTTGTCATAAACTAAACATAAGGTAAAAGACCCTGATTTCAAAAAGTTTACATTCCAGTTGAAAAGAAAATACTTCCAGAACTGATACAATTTAGAAGGAAAAAAAAAACAATTTTAATAATATTATACAGAAGTATGTGAAAATGGAGCTAGAAAAACAAAAAAGAAAGAAGGAAAGACTGGAGTCCTCAGGGAACAATGCGGAACTCCATGAATTTGTCTCTCATACTCTAGAAATTAGAACCTAAACAATAGTTTCTCGGGGCTGCTTGCTTAATTTTCTACTAGTTTTGGCTCCACAGGAGTTCTGTTTCTATCAAATTCATTCACTGTGTTTTCAGTTACAATCACAGGAAAAATCTTTCAAGTTCTCGTTAAAAATAAATTAAGCCATCACTCAACAACAAACATAGACTCCCTGTGCTACACAATTCAATATAGAGTGAAATTTACAATTAAACTAATATAACTTGCTGTCAAAACTATAGTCATTATTGTATTGACATGTTAAAATGGGTATATTTTTTTTAATCTTCTGGGTACATTGAGAGCACATTATATTCTCTTTCCAATAAAACTCCACTATGAAGGAGGCAGATATATTTATCACCATAAACAACAATCTAAGTAGTGATAAACTTGTTTTCCATAGGCTATCAGTAGATTTTGTATGCTTGTAGTTAAGTATGATAATTATTATTTTTCTTTGTTATTAAAAATAAAAAAAAGTTTTTGGAAATAAACTGTGACATGCTTTAAATCATTACTGATTTCCTTCCTCCAAATATTCATTTTGTATTGGTCTCCATTCCAATACTAATTGGACTCTGGTAATAGTTCAGTCCTTTTATATGTCTTGAAGTATAGTGTTTGTTTAATTATGTGTGGGGATTAGACTTTTTTAAGCTTTATTTTAATGTATTTTTATTTTTTGTTAAATATTTCCAGATTACATGTAAAAAAGAACATTCATTGTTTTAAATTTTTGAGTTTCAAATTCTCTTCCTCTCTCTTATCTTTCCTTTTTTTTTTTTCGAGAAGGCAAGCAATATGGAATCAGTTATACATGTGAAGCCATGCAAAAATGTACTTCCATATGAGCCATATTGGCAATAAAAAAGCCACTAAAAAGTATAATAAGGAAAATTTTTTAAAACGATGGTTTAATATGTATTTGGAGTCCATCAGTTCTGTCTCCAGAGGTAGATGGCATTTTTTATGGGTCCTTTGGAATGATCTTTGATTGCTATTTTGATCAGAGTAGCTGTCTTTGAAAGTTGATCATCCTTGTCATATTATTCTTACTGTGTACAATTTTTTTCCTACTTCTACTCACCTCATTTTATATAAATTCGTATAAGTCTTCCGAGGTTTTTTTCTGGAGCTATACTGCTCATCATTTCTTATAATAAATATGATTTAATTACAATCATGTACCAAAATTTATTCAGCCACTCCCCAACTGATGGGCATCCCCTTGATTTCCAACTCTTTACCACCACAAAAAGAACTGATAAATATTTTTGTACAAATTTATCCTTTTCCTTTTATTTAATCTCTTTGAGATATAAATCTAGTACTGGTATTGCTGGGTCAAAGGATATTCATATTTTGTTATCCTTTGGGTAGAGGTCCAAACTGTTACCCAGGATTTTTTGACTGGTTTACAAATCCCCCAGCAGTACATTAATATTGCAATTTTTCCACGTTAGCCCATATGATAGTATCTCAGAGTTATCTTAATTTGCATTTCAGTAATTAATAGTTATTTAGGCCATTTTTCATGTGACTACTGATAACTTTGATTTCTTCTTCTGAAAACTCCTGTAGATATCTTTTGGTCATCTATCATTTGAAGAATGGCTTCTGTTTTCACAAATTTGGTTCAGTTTCCTTTATCTTCGAGAAATGAGACCTTTATCAGAGAAACTTCTTGTAATCCCCCCACCCTTCTCCTGTTTTCTTTCTAACTTGGACTGCATTAATTTTGTTTGTGCAAAACCTTTTTAATTTCATGCAATCAAAATTATTCATCTTTCTTCCCATGATCCTATATAATTATATATCTTTTGTTTGGTCATAAACTCTTCTCTTACCCATAGATATGTTCTTCTAATTTTCAAATGAGTCCTTCCCCAAGTAGTCTGTTTCCTCAGTTTTGTCAAATACTGAGTGATAGAGTTTGCTTATTTTTAATTCTTGATGATCTAGCCGCTCCATTAATCTGATATTGTATTTTAAACAGTTTCAAAATTCTTGAAGATTATTATTACCATAGCTTGGATTTTTAAGTGCTATTAGCATTTCTTTCTTCATTTCTGCCCAATATTTCAATTGCACTTCTTGATCATTTGTTGAGAATTCACTAATATTTTGTCTAGTGCAGCGGTTCTCAACCTGCGGGTTATGTTCAGTTTGTAACAATGAAAATACATCCTGCATATCAGATATTTACATTACAATTCATAACAGTAGCAAAATTACAGTTACGAAGTAGCAACGAAAATAATTTTATGGTTGAGGGTCACCACAACATGAGGAACCATATTAAAGGGTCTTGGCTTTAGGAAGGTTGAGAACCACTGGTCTAGCATAACTATTTTCTGCTTTGATTGGTGTAACCCTGATTATGTATATTGATTTAGGTTATATCATCATAATTTTATATTTAAGTAGCCCAAATTTGGACAATGGATATTGTGCTTGTTTTTCCTTAAGTAAAGTAACTGTATTTCAATTCCTTGAGTGCTTCTTGGCAGTTATTTTTGTCCTTTTGTAGTTATGTCCAGTGATACTTTTATTATTTTCTTCTAATTTTTGTTATTTTTTTATGGAAATGATGATAATTTCTACTGATTTATTTTGCTACTTTTTTAAGATATTGTTTCAATTTCTTTGCTAATTCTTTTCAGTAAGATTGAAGACCTGGTATAATGCCTGTATTCTCAATTTAGAATGAGATCTTTTGTGTAGTATGTATACTAACACTTTGGTTCATAGATTGAATCAGTGAGGAAAAACCGGCAGGAATGAGGAGTGTGTGTGAGTGTGTGTGTGTGTGTGTGTGTGTGTGTCTGTGTCTGTGTCTGTGTCTGTGTGTATGTGTCCGTGTGTGTGTCTGTGTAGTTCTTTCATAAGTAATTTAATCTCTTAAAAACCTAATAATCTTACTAAAATTATATGCAATAACCAAGTTGCTTACATACATACATATACATATATACATACATACATATATATGTATGTATGTATTAATGAAATTCCAGGGCCAGTGTTCTCTCTACTACATCACCTAACTGCCCTAATTTTTGGTAACTTTTAACCTTTTATATCACACATCATTGTTTTTCTTAGCAAGCAGAAAAGAGTGAAAAATTAATATAATGCAGAACAACATTATGTACAACTTCAGGGCACAATATTCGTTTTATCTTATTTTATCTGACACTTTGACAAGTGTCTGAACATTTCAGTGAAAAGAGAAGACTGTATAAGTTTAAAATATTAAATACCCAAAAGAAATAGGTCACAGTGCACTTGAATCTATTCCCAAAGGCAGAAATCATGGTATGAGAGATAACTCATACCTACCTACAGATGGTTTGGTTGGTGAGTTAATTTTAAAAGTTTGTGGCCTTATCGAATGATTAGCAGAAGCATGGGTTTAGGAGGCTATATAAGTTGTCATCAGATATTAATGTATTTTTCTGCTCTCTATCTTGAACCACAGCTAAGTCTTTGCAGGAAATGACAATGTATTCTAAAGACTCACAGAGAACATTTTACTGCCACCTTTTCTAATTTTAAACTATTGTTATTTTAGTAACCCACTCCCCCATTTCTCTGTCCTAACCCCTAAACCTTAAACCTATGGGCTCAAGGCATATCCTGAGAATTCTCAGTTTTTAGTAGCCCCAAGCCAAAATGACTTAGCATTTTAGCAGATCTATAATTTCAGAATTATACCTTTTCTGCAATTTATAGTCTCAGGAAGTTGCCTTATTTACTTGATATATTTTGCATTTACCAGATTGCCAAATATGATAGGCAGGACCTATCAGTTTTCAGGACAAAAAAAAAAAAATGGACTGCACAAATAAAATATTGAATTCTCGTGTGACAACTACTGGGATGAACCAATTGTCCAATTTTTTGGACAAGTATAGAAAACAATGACCATGGTTTCCCAAATTCTTCACTTGGGAGTTCCTATATACTCACTATGATAAGTGACTGTAGATCAAATGTGAGTGTTTTCTGGGCAGTTCACTATTGTAATTCAGTGTAAAGCATTGAAAGGCTTTAGATGTGAAGCAAAGGTCTTGGGTGATCTAGAACTTGGTATTTCATTGTTCCCCTAACATATACTACTTTGGTCTATATCTTTATATAGTAGAGTAATGCCTAAATTTATACCAAAAGACATCATAGATCAGGAATGGGGAACCTACAGCCTTGAGGCCACATGTGGCCCCTTAGGTCCTCAAGTGCCACCCATTGACTGAATCCACACTTCACAGATCAAATCATTTTGTTACCCTGTGGCCATGAGGCTACAGGGATTTGTTCTGTGAAGTGTGGATTCAGTCAAAGGGTCACACTTGAGGATCTAGAGGGCCTGATGTGGCCTCGAGGCCACAGGACCCCTGTCATAGACCCTTTTCAGGTTCATAAATACTAAATTGAATTTGGCAAGTCTAATGACAATAATCTCCTATCTATGGGCACTTTAAGAATTAAACACACATATATATATCTATAAGTTGTTTTTGTTTATAGTCGCCTTGTGAAGCATGATGCTGAGATTATAAAAGGAGAAAGTGATACTAAAAGGGGCTTAGGGATTTCTCAGGTCTTACATAGCTACTTTAGGGCAGAACAGGAAATCACACCCAGATCCCATATTTCCAAGTACAATACTCTGCCTGCTTCACCAAGTTGCCTCTCAGAATGTCTTATCAGCTGACAAACTTTGTGGTCCTGAGTGAAAAATTGTGTTTGTCACACCAGTTTCTATTAGCATTTATTTTTCTGAAAACCATCTTCATAATTAATGTTCCTTTAGCTCATGTCAACAGAGGTCAATTCTTTGAACTGACCACAAGTGTAAACTGTCTTCCCACCATTGTTAGGTGACCTTTGGAGGTCAGGTCAGAAGAAGATTGTTAGGCTATGGTATATGCTTAGCTAATTAGTTCCTGTACATTTTCTCTGAGTCTAATCTTTGAGTTTTTTTATATGAACTAAAAAATTGTTCATTTATTTTCCTTATAATTCCCTTTTTTAAACTTTTTGTCATGAGAAATAAAGTAATTGATATATTTTGGTATTTTTTCATTAGGAGAGTTTTTTTTTTTTAATAATTTAAAATATATAGCCTCCCCAAAAAATGGTGGCAAAATGTTAAGACATTACGTGATTGCCAAATTATTCCAGAAGACTTCTCTGGATTTGATATTTCTCTTTCCTTACCAAGGCAACTAGATGGCACAGTAGATAGAGTGAGGAACTTGGAATCAGGAAGATCTGAATTCAAATCCTACCTCTACACTTAATAGCTGTGTGACTCTGGGCAAATTACTTAGCTTTATCTACCTCAGTTTTCTCTCTGCAAAATGGGGATAATGAAAATTTCTAAGTCCCAGGGTTATTGTGAGGATGAAATAAAATAATATTTGTAAAGTGCTTTGCAAAGTGTTATATAAATGTTACCTATTTATCTTCAGGGAATGAAAAGTGCTATTTCTCCCTTACCTTATTATATATTTTGCTTATATAGATGAGAGTATTTACTTCTGATCAAAATATACTTTTGCATCTTTCTTTTCAGTCTCTGAGTGTCTGGAGAAAATACTAGAGATATTAGTGATTCAGATCTGTTCTTTCTCTGTGTGTCTGTGTTTTATCACCTCTATCAAACTGATTGACCCACAACTGTTCATTCTGCTATTTTACCTTCCTTAATACATGCTATGACACCAGATGAAATTGCAGAGTCAGATCATAAGTATCTAAATATTGAAAGTCCTCGAGAATAGAAATCATGTATAATTTCTCTTGGCATTCTTTTCTCCAGTCTGGCACAATGCTTTGTATGCAGCGTATATTCAGTAAATCTTTATAGAATGAAATATATGGGCAGATACCATGTTCATGTAATAATTGGGGTTAGAAATTTAACAAAATTGAGCTTCTGTGTTGCTTTTGGAACTCACAGTTTCTCCTTTTAGTGTTATCATGGACTCAGGTATTACAACCAAAATACAAATGACATTTTTCTCAAAAAGATGTTTCTCATCTTTTATAATCTATTAAAAAATCCCAGAAAAAAAATGAAAGGATTTTGTATAGCATAGACATTCTAAAAGGCCTATTTCTCTGTTGAAGATTAGTTCTAATGCCCATCAAGCTGAGTAATTTACATTACAGTTGGAGTGGATGTCTACATGGGTTTTTTAGTGAAGTTTCCCCAGGAAAGCACATTCACCTGAAACCATGTCTTCCTTATTTTGTATTGGAAAACATGTTGAACTCCCATGATTACTGGCCTCCCTTCAATGCTATTTTTTTTTATGTTACTTAATAAAATATTTTACCCATTATCCAAAATTCGGTGAAAGCTATGAAGTCTTCACTTCAAGGATGCCCAATAACTTTTGATACTTAAAAGACTGAAAAAGCTATTGTTCACTGAAATTTGTTCTTATCAAAAAAAAGCTTTTTCAAATCTTCTATTCATATAGGAAAATATATATATCTTTGTTTATTGGATAGAGATATCTGTATTTGTCTACATAAATTCAGAAAGTCAGATTGGTAATAGTAGCATTAGCTACATTTACAGAATAGATATGTATATTAATTTATA
>CM053587.1:30882514-30896839 GCA_028646515.1 Pseudochirops corinnae
TAGCTACATTTACAGAATAGATATGTATATTAATTTATATATATGAATATATATGTATATATGTATGAATATATATGACTATATATATATGAAGTACCATCTTGATTGAGAATATATGCACATGTGAACATAAATATGTGTGTGTACATAAACAGTATTGAGGATTCTAATGGAATGCATGGCCTGTCTCCCAGGTACCCCTCATTTTTGCCACAAATTTTTGAGTTGGAAATTTCTTAGATTACATTATTTTTTTGGTTCTTTTTTATAATACATATTTTTTTAAATTGACTATCACTTACTCCAGTTTTTGATTCTCTTCCGGGTGATATTTATTTTCAGGAAAGTGGAATTAAAAAAAAAAAATCCAGAACTTTGTTGTTTAGTTATCAGACCATTCTAAAGAACCCTCCATTACTTTATAATTACTTCCCCATGAGAAGCAGCTAGCAGTGCAATGGATAGAACCCTGGCCCTGAAATCAGGAAGACCTGAGTTAATTTCTGGCTTCGGAAATGACTACCTATGTGACCTTAGGCAAGTCACTTGACCTCTGTCTACCAAATATTTCTCACCTCTAAAGGATCAATAATAATATTATTTATTTCCTGTGGTTGTTGTGAGGATAAATTAGAAAATATCTGTAAAAAGTACTTACACAGTGCCTGTCACATAGTAGGCATGATATAAATGCTCATTCCCTTTCCATTTCCCCTGCTAAACTCTTTCATTAATTGTCTGTGTGTGTGTGTCTGTGTGTGTGTGTGTGTCTGTGTGTGTGTGCTATTAAGTATGAAAGTATGTTGTTAAGTATTAAGTATGAGAGGGATTGATAGAATACAATCAGGCTGTGATATAAGGTTGCAGTTGATGAATTATACAGTAGCTTTGCTTCTTCATACCTTTCTTTACTGTTTTAAGATAACGGGAAAGATTTTGAAATTGAAGAACAATTTAAATTATAGAAAAATGATTAAAGGAATACTTTAAAACCTGGAATATTAAAGCAAGAAGATGTTAATTAAAATTCAGAGAAATTTTGTACTTGTTCTGTATGATCTCATTGGATGACACTAAGAACAACATGTAGAAATTGCAGAGGGGAAGATATAGACTCCCTTTAAGGAAGATTTCCTAATTAATTAAAGTTTTTCTGAGGAGGAATTGGTTGCCTTGGGTTGTAGGGGTTTCCTATTTACTAGAGGTCGTCAATTCAGGTTGTATAATATTTGGAGAGAAGATTTTGGGTCAAGGAGAAGCTGTACTAGGGGTATACCTTGCTTTAATGGTTAAAGTACCAGTCTTGGGATCAGAAAGGTCTAGATTCTAACCTAGGTTCTAATATGACACTTTAAAGTTACGTGAGCATAAAGAAGTCCATTAATCTTTCAGAGCCTCCATAACATTCTGCACAAGTTATAAAGGGTTGCTGATTTCTGATCATGAAGTTTCAGCAGCTAAATTAATAATCTTACTAAAATCATAGATCATTGATATCATGAAGTACATCCAAGTTCTTCTAGATGGCCTCTGAGATCCTTTTGGCCTCTAATTTTGTGATTCTATAAATAAATTTGCCCCTGTGTTCTCATAATTAATAGAAGAAACAAGACCAGAAGGAGCATCTTCCAATTTTTTCTTTTATTTTTTCTTTTTTAAAAATTTATTAATTTATTTTTAGTTTTCAACATTCACTTCCATAAGTTTGAAATTTTCTCCTCTTCCCTCTCCAAGATGGCACTCAATCCAATATAGGGTCTACACAAACATTTCTACTAAACACATTTTCACATTAGTCATGTTGTAAAGAAGAATTATAACAAATGGGAGAAACTATGAGAAAGAAAACAAACCAAAACAAAAAAGAAAATAGTCTGCTTTACTCTGCATTCCACCATCATAGTTCTTTCTCTGGATGTGGATGGCATTTTACATCTTGAGCCCTTTGGAATTGTTTTAGGTCCTTGAATTGTGGAGAAGGGCTAAGTCTAACAAAATCAGTCATCGCACACTGTGATTTTTACTGTGTACAGTGTTCTCCTAATTCTGCTCATTTCACTCAACATCAGTTCATATAAGTCTTTCCAGATTTTTTTGAAGTCTGCCTGTTCGTCATTTATTATAACACAATAGTATTCTATTACATTCATATACCACAACTTGTTCAGTCATTCCCCGATTGATGGACATCCCCTCAATTTCCAGTTCTTGGCCAACACAAAAAAAGTTGCTTTAAATATTTTTGTACGTGCGGGTCCTTTTCCAATTTTTATAATATTTTTGGGATACAGCCCTAGAAGTGATATTGCTGCATCAAAGAGTATGTACATTTTCATAGCCCTTTGGGCATAGTTCCAAATTGCACTCCAGAATGTATGGATCAGCTTACATGCAGCAATGAATTAGTGTTCTAACTTTTCCACATCTCCAACATTTATCATTTTCCTGTTTGTCATGTTAGCCAATCTGATAGTTGTGATGTGGTACCTCAGAGTTGTTTTTATTTGCATCCCTCTAATCAATAGTGATTTAGAGCATTTTTTCATACAACTATAGATAGGTTTAATTTCTTCCTCTGAAAACTGCCTGTTCATATTCTTTGACCATTTATCAATTGGGGAATGACTTGTATTCTTGTAAATCTTACTTGGTTCTCTATATATTTTAGAAATGAGGCATTTAGCAGAGATATTAATTGTAAAAATTCCCAGTTTTCTGTTTCCCTCCTGGTTGCATTGGCTTTGCTTGTGCAAAACCCTTTCAATTTAATGTAATCAAAATTATCCATTTTGCATTTCATAATGTTCTCTGTCTCTTGCTTAGTTGTAAATTTCTCCATTCTCCATTAATCTGACAGATAAACTATTCCTTGCTCCTCCAATTTGTTTGTAGTATCAGTCTTTATATCTAAATTGTGTACCCATTTGGACTTTAATTTTGTATATGGTATCAAATGTTGGACTATGCCCAGTTTCTGCCATGCAGTTTTCCAGTTTTCCCAGCACTTTATGTCAAATAGTTAATTCTTGTTTTGGAAGCTAAGGTCTTTGGTTTATCAAACAGTAGATTGATATTATAATCATTGACTACTGTGTCCTGTGTACCTAACCTAATCCACTGATTTATCCTCTATTTCTTTCCCAGTACCAACTAGTTTTGATAATTGCTGCTTTATAATATAATTTAAGATCTGGTATGGTGAGACCACCTCCTCTAACATTTTTTTTCATTAATTTCCTTGATATTCTGAACTTTTTGTTCTTCCAGATGAGTTTTGATATTATTTTTTCTAGCTCTATAAAAATAATTTTCAGTAGTTTCATAGGTGTGGCATTGAATAAGTAAATTAATTTAGGTGGAAATATAATTTTTTATCGTATTAACTTGCCCTACCCATGAGCACCTGATGTTTTTCCCAGTTATTTAGATCTGACTTTATTTGTGTGAGAAGTATTTTGCGATTGTGTTCATATAGTCCTTGGGTTTGTTTTGGCAGGCAGACTTCCAAATATTTTATAATGTCTATAGTAACATTAAATGGAATTTCTCTTTCTATCTCTTGCTGTTGGATTTATGTGGGTTTATTTTATATCATATAACTTTGCTAAAGTTGTTTATCATTTCAGGTAGTTTGTTTTTTTTTTCCCCTTGATTCTCTAGGATTCTCCAAGTATATCATCATATCATCTGCAAAAAATGATAACTTAGCTATTTCTTTGCCTATTCTAATTCCTTCAGTTTATTTTTCTTATCTTATTGCTACAGCTAACTATATCGAATAACTATATTGAATAACAGTAGTGATAATAGACATCCTTGTTTCACCCCCAATCTTATTGGAAATGCATGTAGTTTATTCCCATTACATATAATTCTTGCTGAAAGTTTAGGTAGATGCTACTTAGCATTTTTAGAAAGGCTTCATTTACTCCTATGCTCTTTAATGTTTTCGATAGAAATGGATGTTGCATTTTGTCAAAAGCTTTTTCTTAATATATTGAGATAATCATATAGTTTCTGTTAGTTTTATTATTGCTTTGATCAGTTATGCTGATAGTTTTCTTAATATTGAACCAGTCCTGCATTCCTGGTATAAATCCTACCAAATCAAAGTGTATTATTCTTGTGATAAGTTGCTATAATCTTTTTGTTAATATTTTATTTAAAATTTTTGTATCTACATTCGTTAGGGAAATTGGTCTATAATTTTCTTTCTCTGTTTTGGCTGTTCCTGGTTTAGGTATCAGTACCATATTTGTATCATAAAAAGAATTTGGTAGGACTTCTTTGCCAATTTTCCCAGTCTATATAGTATTGGAAATAATTGTTCTTTAAATGTTTCATAAAATTCACTTATAAATTCATCTGGCACTAGAGAGTTTTTCCGGGGGACTTCAACGATGACTCATTCAATTTCTTTTTCTGAGATAGGGTTGTTTAAGTATTTCACTTCCTCTTCTGTTCATCTGAGCAATTTATATTTTTGTAAATAGTCATCCAGTAATCTAAGATTGTCAAATTTATGGTCATACAATTGGGTAAAATAATTCCTAATTATTGTTTTAAGTTCTTCATTGGAGGTGACTTCACCCTTTTTATTTTTAATACTGGTAATTTGTCTTTCTTCTTTTTTTAAAATCAAATTGACCAAATGTTTATCAGTTTTATTGTTTTTTTTTTCACAAAACCAGTGTTTACTTTTATTTATTAGTTCAATAGTTTCCTTCAGTTCAATTTTACTAATCTCTCTCCTTTGGTTTTCATTATTTCTAATTTGGTATTTAATTGAGGATTTTTGGTTTGTTCTTTTTCAGCTTTGTTAGTCTCACAACCAATTCATTGATCTCCCCTTTCTCTTTTTATTCATGTAAGCATTCAGAGATATAAAACTTCCCTTAAGAACAGCTTTTGTTGCATCCCATAAGTTTTGTATGTTGTCTCATTATTATCATTCTTTTACGTAAAGTTATTGATTGTTTCTATGATTTGTGGTTTGACCCACTCAATCTTTAGGATCAGATTGTTTAGTCTCCAAATAATTTTTAGTCCGGCTCTCCATGACCCTTTATTACACATAATTTTTATTACATCATAATCATCTGGAAAGGATGCATGTAATATTTCTGCCATTTTGTACCAAATTGTGAGATTTTTATAGTGTAGTACATGGTCAATTTTTCTGTATGTGCCATGTACCATTGAGAAGAAGGTATATTCCTTTTTATCTCCATTCAATTTTCTCCAGAGGTCTATTGTATTTACCTTCTCTAAAATTGTATTCACCTCCTTACTTCTGTCTTGTTTGTTTTGAGGTAAGATTTATCAAATTCAGAGAGAGAGAGAGAGGTTGAGATCCTCCACTAGTATAGTTTTGCTGTCTATTTCTTCCTGTAACCCCCTTAACTTCTCCTCTAAGAATCTGGATGCTATATTATGTGGTGCATGAATGTTTAGTAATGATATTACTTCATTGTCTATGGTGCCTTTTAGCAGGATATAGTTTCCTTTCTTATCTCTTTTGATTAGATCTGTTTTTGCTTTGTCTGAGATTAGGATTGCTACCTTTGTTTTGTTTGTTTGTTTGTTTTACTTCAGTTGATGCATATTCGACACCAGCCTTGTAGCTTTACCCTGTGTGTATCCCCCTGTTTCAAATATGTTTCTTGTAAATGACATATTGTAGTATTATGGTTTTTAATTCATTCTAGTATCCATTTCCATTTTATGTGAAAGTTAATCTCATTCCCATTCACAGTTATGATTACTGTCTTTCCATTCTATTTCCCTGTTTATACCCTTTTTCTCCCTTCTCCCTTACCCCCTTCAAAAGAGTTTTGCTTTTGACAACCGCCTCCCTCAATCTTCCCTCCCTTTTTCAGCCCCCTCCCTTTCCTTTCCTTTTTCCCTTCCTAATTCTTCCCTCCCTTCTAACACCCCCTCCCTTTTCTTTCGCCTTTCCCCTCCTGCTGCCTGTAGGGAAAGTTAGATATCTGTAGTTAACTGAATATGTTATTCTCTCTTTGAACCAAATCCTATGAGAGTAAAGTTCAAACAATGCTCATCTCCTTGCCTTTTCTCCCTCTACTATAATATGTTTTTGTGCTTCTTCATGTGATGTAATTTACCCTTTCCTGCATTCTCCTTTCATCCTCTCCCAATTACAATCCCTTTGCACCCCTTAATTAGTTTTTTTTTTTATCATCTCATCTGTTCATTTATATCCACATCTTCTGTCTATGTATATCCCTTTTAAATGTCATAATAAAGACATAGTTCTCACTGGTGAATGCCCCTTCATGCAGGTGTCTGCCAATTACTTTGGGTGTGTGAAGGTGTGCCTGCGGTCCTAGTGTGGGTTCTTGCTGGCTCTGCCACTGGGGCTCAGGATCTCCCACTGGCTGAGGTGTGGCTTGCTGCTGTCTTGCTGGAATGCTTCCCATTTTCTACTGGCCCCCTAGTCCCCTTCAGTCACAGCAAGAGGGACCTTTCCTATTAATTCCTCTAGTCTCAAGCTAAAAAACTGCAGTACCCTTTCTTCTGACTTTACTATTCCAGGATTTTCCTGGTACAATATTTTCTGGGTTTTTCAATGTCAACAAGGGAGGGTGAGAGCAACTTACATTTTACTACACCATCTTGGCTCCCGGAAGTTTAAATGTGTTACAATTTTTTAAATGAGGTGTGGTAGAAGTGATTTTTAGTGTCAAATTTAGTGTTTGGACTTTACAAACCAAAATAGAGACTTTTGATAGTACATCTGAAAATAAGCATTAATGAGACATTATATTATTAAATTAAATTGCGTGTACAGATTGGTTTCTCTTTTGTCAGATGTTTTTACCTGGGAATGTATATAACTGTATTTCAGCTATATACAAAACTTTGATATGTTCTAATAACTGTGATGGATTAAAATTAAACATGACTTTTATATTGTATGTATTCAAGAAGACACAAAGTGAATATTAATAAAGTTAAAAAGGAATATTTACTTAATATAGGCAGTCAAGTCATCTTGATTACTTGAAAAAAACTGACAATTAAAGCAGATTCCTTATTCTATTTGGTTTGTTGTCATTTATATTTTATAATTGGATGCTACAATAGAATAAAGTATTCCCCTAGGATTTAAAAGTCATATAACTGAGCCAACAGACTTCCCATTATCTTTTGTGTGTCAGTAAATGTTAGATGATATCCGAGCAAATTTTAGTGTTTTCCTTTAATCATGTTTTATAGGAGATGTGATTTTAAACAAAGGTTCTAGAGGTGAAAAAAGAATTTTGGGAGCAATGTTTGCAGTGATAGTTTTCATAAAATTATTTGGTGGTATGTCAGTAAATGTTAAACAGGATCTCTGAAAAAAAAAAAACATTTCCGAGGACACATCATTAAGTTTAATGTTCATTATTAAAATTTTCTCCACCACTTTCTTAAGTTAGGACAATCAACAAAATAAATCAAGTACTGATTTTGAGAATTTGATTATTTCTGAAAGGCAAATATTTACCCAGTAAATTTAACAGTCTCCTAGAGTGTGGTGAAAACTGATTAGCTAACTGCTTTTCAATTTTTTTTTTAATTTCATTAAATATTTTCCTATAAAAGTTTAATAATTTTAAATATTTTCTTTTCCCAAATATATGTAAAATTATTTTAGATATTCTTTTTTTAAAAATTTTGAGTTCCAAATTCTCTCCCTGGTTTCAGATTCCCTCCCATAACTCAGCCTAAACATGAACAATTGCTATTTTTCTAATTATTTAGATCTGACTTTGTGTGAAAAGTGTTTTGCAATTGTTTTTACATAGTTAATGGGTTTGTCTTACCAGTCAGATTCCTAGTTATTTTACATTGTCTGCCACTACTTTGAATATATAATGTTAAATATATACTACTTAGGATGTTACAATACATAATATTAAACATGTAAAATAATTATTTTAAATGGAATTTCTCTTTCTGTCTCTTTCTGCTGGACTTTGTTTGTAGAGAAATGCTAATGATTTATGTTGGTTTAATTTATATCCTGTAACTTTGCTTAAGTTGTTAGTTATTGCAATTAGTTTTAGTAGATTTTTCAGAATCCCCTATGTCATCCTGTCATCTGCAAAAAGTGAGTTTAATTTCCTCATTGCTACACTAATTCCTTCAATTTCTTTCTTCTCTTATTGCAATAGCTAGAATTCTAGTATGGTACTGAATAAAAATGGGGATACGCATCATTTCTTCTCTATTTTTGAATCAAATTTACCTATTTTTGTTTTTTGTTTTTACAAAACCAACTCCTATTTTGTTTATTAGTAAAATAATTTTTTTACTTTCAATTTTATTCATTTTCCTTTTGATTTTATGGATTTCCAAATGGTGTTCAATTGAGGATTTTCAATTTGTAGTTTTATTAGTTGTATTCCCAATTCATTTTTTTGCTTTTTCCTCCCTTTTACTGCTGTACACATTTAAAGATACAAATTTTCCCCTACATGCTACTTTGGCTGCGACATACAAAATTTCCAAATTTGTCTCATTGCCATTTTGTAATGAAATTATTGTTTCTATGATTTGTTCTTTGACCCATTCTTTCTTTGGGATTAGGTTGCTTGGTTTCTATTTATCTTTTAAACTGTGCTTCCACAGCCCTTCTTAAATGTAATTTTATTGCATTATGCTCTGCAATGGGTGAGCTTAGTACTTCTACTTTTCTGTATTCTGTTGCAAGGTTTTTATGCCCTAATATATGGTTTCTTTTTGTGAAGGTTCCATGTACAAATGAGGAAAACAAAAAAGATAAACTTCTATCTATTCACATTCAGTTATCTTCATAGGTCATGGATATCTAGCTTTTCTAAGTGCTATTCATCTCCTTGACTGCTTTCTTGTTTTTATTTTCTCTTTTGATTCATCTGGTTCAGAAAGGCTTAAGTTGAAATTTACACACACACAGCTTTACAGTCTATATCTCCCTGTTTTTCATTAAGTCCTCCCTTTAAGTATTTGAATGCTATGCCATTTGATGCATATATGTTTACAATTGCTATTACTCCAATGTGTATTGTACCTTTTTAGCAACATGTAGTTTCCCTGCTTATCCCTTTTAATTAGGTCTATTTTTGCTTTTTCTTTGTCTAAGATCACTATTGCTAGCCCTGCCTTTTTTTTCATTTGAGCTGAAACACAATAGATTGTGCTCCAGAACTTTATTTTAAGTGTGTGTTGTCTTTCTCAGTTTTAAGTGTGTTTCTTGTAAACACAATATTGTTGGATTCCAGTTTTTAATCTGTTCTGCTATCTGCTTCTTTTTATTGGTTTTATTCCTCGTAGTTATGATTATTAACTACACATTTGTTTCCATCCTGTTTCCTTCTGTTTATCTTTTACTCTCTCTCTTTTTATTCTGTCTCTCCTTTAAAGTCTGTTTTTATTCTGACCACTGCCTTCTTTTATCTTCCCTCCCTTTGATCATGCCCCATTGCTCTTATCTCTTTCCCCTCTTACTTCCCATTTGGATAAGATAGATTTCTATTATTAATTGAGTATGTTTATATATTTCCCTTTTTGTATCATTTTTGAAGTGAGTGAAATTAAAATTTCCAACCCCTCTTCCTTTCCCATTTTCCCTTCCACTGTGAAATCTCTTCCTTGCACACCTGTTTTATGTGATAATTTTGCCCTTTCTTCTCCCTTCCCCCTTTCTCCCAGGCCCACCTTTTTTCCTGCCTATCTTTTTTTTTTTCATCCCAACATAGCGGGCTCACCCCCATACCCTCTCTAATATTGATAAACATCTTAGAAGTTACTTGTATCATCTTCCCTTGTAGAAAGGTAAACAGTTTAACTTTATTTAGTCCCTTTTGGTTTCTTTTTTATATTCACCTATTTATGCTCTCTTGAATCTTGTGTTTGAAAGTCAAATTTTCTTTTCAATTTTGGTCTTTTCCTCAGGAATGCTTGAAAGTCCTGTATTTCATTAAATATATATATATATATATATATATATATATATATATATTTGCCTTAAAGGATTATACTCTTACTGGGAAGGTTATTCTTGGTTGTAATTGTTTTTTGTTTTGTTTTGTTTTTTTGTTTTTGTTTTTGCCTTCTGAAATATCAAATTCCAAGCCTTCCACTCCTTTAAATTTTGGTTGTTGTTTTTGGTTTTGTTTTGTTTTTTTCAGTCATTTTTCAGTTGTGTCTGACTCTTTGTGACCCCATTTGAATTTTCTTGGCAAAGGACCTGGTGTGGCTTGTTGATTCTTTCTCCAGCTCATTTTATGGATGAGAAAACTGAGGCAAGCAGAGTTAAGTTGAAGAGGTCAGGGTACCATAAAATGATGAGCTATAGGGTTATGGGTGCTCAAGACCCCAAAATACTAACACGACTGGTCCTGCCAAATTAATTTGACTCAAGTCTTCTCTCAGCCAAAGAAAAGCAAAGTTTATTAAAAGTTTGCCATATTGGGTAGTCTTAAGGAGCCTAGGTATCTGTGAGGCTTGCATTGGGCAAGTGGGCCAGAATCATCTGACACAGAGTGAATCTGTGCCAGATCATTCTCTAGCCTTCCTCCTTTCATGGAGGCCAGATGGGTCTGATATACAGAAAGGTTGTGGGAGTAATCTAGGGATAGCCTAGAGGGGAGGAGTTTGGGGAGGGTCTTCAGGAGAAGTCCTTGAGGTCATACTCCAGTAATGAGTGATTAAAGATGGGAAGTTGCTGGAGGCTACCTACGTAGGAAAGACAATGGTTGTCTAGGCCAGTTGAAGGGTGTAACAGATTTGGGTATAGATATTTTGGGAGGATCATGGGTGAGAAGTTGCTGGACTGAGGAGGGCCGAGCTAGTAACAAAAGTTTGAGCAGAGCCACAATGAAAGGCTTATGGACTCAGGCAAATTCCTCATCAAATGGGAAGATTCAATCAGAGTTTGTTTTTTGTTTTGTTTTGTTTTTTGGGGGGGTGGAGGAGGAAGGCCCAGAGCCTGTACCTTAAAGTGATTTGCCAAGGGGCATATGGCTATTAAGCATCTGAGGCAATATTTGAAATCAGGAAGATGAGTCTTCCTGACTCCATGCCCAGCACTTTGTCTACTGCACTGTTTATTTCAAGGCCACATGTGGTTCTCTAGGTCCTCAAGAGTGGTCCTTTTACTAAATCCAAACTTCACAGAACAAATCCCCTTAATGAAAGGATTAGTCTGTAAATCTTGGAATCAGTAGAAAGGCCCCACCCAAAGACCTAGAAGGCCACACATGACCTCTAAGTTACTCTTTCAATTTGGTAGCTGCTAAAAGTTGTGGATCTATGATATTTGAATGGTTTCTTCCTGGCAGCTTGGAGTGTTTTCTCTCTGAACTGGAAGCTTTAGAATTTGGCTATATTGTTCCAGGGAATTTTCATTTGGGGTCAAGTGTTGACCAGTGAATTCCTTAAAAATTTACTTTACCCTCTCATTCTAGAATATCAGGAGATTTTTTTCCTTGATGATTTCTTGAAATTTTATGTCTAGGCCCTTTCTTGATTGTGTCTTTCAGGTAGTCCAATAATTTGAAATTGTGTCTCCAGAATTCAATCTGGGGCATTATTTTAAACTAGTTTAGAGGGGATGTTGGAACAGCTCAACAACTCAACTTTATTCTGTCACCTTGACTCAATCCCCAAAAGTCTAGCTCACTATTGGAGTTGTTACTAGAAGCACATAGAAGATTTTCTCCAAGATCAAAGGACTATTAAATATATCAAAGTACTATTAAGCATCTTTCCTTGCTTCCTAGAAACAGAATATTTTTGTCTTGATTGGGAATTTTTTATTTCCTTTTTGTTTTTAAAGAATACCAGTACTAAAAATTATAACAACGCAATATAAGACAATATAATAATTCGAGGAATTTTTTTTAATTATCAGGTAATCCTGATGGATATAGCAGAAACAAGGCCTTATTCTTTTCATTTCTCCTCCCATCAAGTCTATCCCAGCTCCTGTTGTTTTTTATTCCTCTCGAATGATTCCCTTGGAAGTCATATTTCTTGTTGATAAACAAAGAAAACTCCAAATATTATCCTTTTAGTTCTAAACCTCCTTAAGAACATTCTAGATAATAGACTCAAGCTGGAATTATTTAGACTCAGTTTGAGTTTGTTTTTATTTCAGAGGATACTACAAGAGTGGCATGTTCCACTGATATTTCAGGAAATAAGAACTTACCTATTAACTTATTTTTCTATATTCCACAATTAAAAATCAGTTATTTAGGGGGTGGCTAAGTGGCCCAGTGAATGGAGCACCAGCCCTGGAGTCAGGAGAACCTGAGTTCAAATCCGGCCTCAGGCACTTGACGCAAAACTAGCGTGACCTTGAGCAAGTTGTTTGACCCCAATTGCCCTCCATAAAGCAAAAAAAAAAAAAAAAAAAAAATCAGTTACTTATTTGTTTTACTTGCACCACGGCAACAATCAAGTATGTAGAACTCAATTTGAGATGGTGCTTTTCATCAGTTTGCCAAACAGACCACATCCAACTTTATAATGAAATTATAAAGAAATAAAGGTAGCCTTGTAATTCCTCATGAGTTAGGTAGAAATAGATTCATTATTTTATTGAATTTTTGTGATTTAAATTAATAGAAACTAACAAAAATCTGCTTATGAGAACAAAAGCCAAATCTAGCATTACAAATAGCTTATGGGTCCTTATCCTCCTGTTTCCGTGGATGAATTTGTTTCAGCAGAATATGTGGAAAATTATGTTACTTTCAGTCCTCTATCCTTGAGGAATTTTAAAAAATAATATTGTTTTGATGCAGAAAAATGAGACTAGAGGTTAAAATAATTTGTGCCATTCATCCAGTCTATATACAATCTTGAAAAAAAAACATATGGTTTTATAGGTTCTTATTTCTAAATTTATGCTGAAAATTAAACTCTGTAGGGTTCATTGAGTTAACTAATACAATATATATTTACACTAATTGCTATAGAATAGGATTGTCACTCATGAATGTCATTGCACAATGGATCTGATCTGCAGTTACTATATGCCAGTCTTTAACGATGAATGATGTGACATATTATGACAAATTCTACATCTTCAATAGCACAATATATAGACTGACTTCCTCCACTTTATTTTCATTCTCCTTGTCTTGCATCACTTTTTATCAAACATTTTTACTATTGTAACTTCCCTTCTGGTTGCCCCAACCTTTCACTAAATTGCCTGCTTCTCTAGGCTCTGTAATCTTTTCAACGTATTTCCTTTTCTTCTTGATATCTCTGTAGTATTCTCACCATTGCCTATATTGATATAGTGCAACTTTGGTCATTTCTTTCCAGTTCTCATTTGAAAAGTGAAAAGATTGTCCTGATATTCATTAATGATCATTAATGCCCATTCTGGTTTTCCAAGTTCTGGGAGTTATAAGTTGATTTACGGTTACAAAACTCCTGTACATTTTTTATCTTATTTGATCTTTACAATAAATGAACCTGGGCAGTAAGTAATTCAAAATATTATCATTCCCCTTTAATAAATTAGGATAGGTGAGTTGCCTAATGTTATACAGGTAATATGGAGTGGAGCTATAGAAAGAACACAAGTCGCTGGTCTCTAAGTTAACTGTTCACTCTCCTTCACATTTTCTCTTGAAAAGGCATCCATCCACCTGACTAGCTTTGTTCACTCAAGGTACAAAATTCAGCTCAAATGTCTTTAGGATGTTTTCCCATAAATTTTGAAAAAATGGGCTACTTTTGCGCTACATTATCCACAGTATATAAACACATCCATTTCAGCCAGCAGTCTATTGTAGACTCTAAAGGGGGCAGATGAGAATGTCATAAATTCAGAAGACAAAAGACAAAAAGACATGGGCAATAATATCACAGGGTAGAAAACCAATGGGAGATGAACTTGGAAGGTAGTCTTACACTAATAGGTCAGGGCTTAATCCTTACTAGAGATTGTCCACTTATCTTTCCAATATTATACTATAAAATCATTGAGTTAATCATTCATTCACCAACAATTTTTTTAATAAGCATTTACTATACATTAGTCGACTATGTTTTTCATATAAAACCAAAAAGCTTGATTTTTAAATAAGGATTTTTTTTGTCTATTACATATCCCATACTATTCCATATTATACTGAGACTCATTTACATATTTTTAGAATGTCTATTGAAATATTGATCTTTCATTGCCTTCAATATTATGTTAACATATGGATAAAATCTGTTAACAATTTACATGTTATTGAATGTGATAGATTATGAATAGTACATATGCACAGAATAACAAAATTCAGATACAAATTCTATCAAATTTGA
>CM053587.1:30896939-30915200 GCA_028646515.1 Pseudochirops corinnae
AGTTAAGTAGTGGGTGAATATATGCTCAGGAAAATATAACTTTAAAAACTTTCATTAAACACCATTTTTTAAATGATCCATTTGCCTTGTAAATCACTTCTTCCAGAATATTTGTGTTATTCACATTCTTTCCTCCTTTTCTCTTATAGCTTCATTGTCTAATGAAAGAGAAAATCACAGGAATACAATCATCACTGATAATTTTTTTTAAACCTGAAATGTAATAGACATATTTAACATCATATTTTTGTTTAAAATATTTTATTTAAATAAGACTAAGTATTAAACTGAATTTTTAAAATAATATGTAAAGTAACATATTTTATCTAACTTAAATTTGTGTCATCTTCCTTGCATAGTCATTACCTACTTTTAAAAAAGACAACCAAGGTAAACCTAGTTTAGGTGATATTCAGTAATAGTACTTATTTGAAAAAGAGAATATTGTAAATAACATAATGTAAGTACTTAATAGGGTATAAGCTCCTAGAAAGCAAAGACTGTTGGGAACATTGTTCATTTTTCATGAGGACTAAGAGCATGCTGAACACAGGTCTGAGATTGAATACAAGACAGAAGGAAAAGAAAATGACTTTGAGTAGGGCTCTAAATTGGCAATATATTTGAACAGATGTGTATTAAAAACATAATA
Organism: Pseudochirops corinnae; assembly: GCA_028646515.1. Lineage (NCBI taxonomy): Eukaryota > Metazoa > Chordata > Mammalia > Diprotodontia > Pseudocheiridae > Pseudochirops > Pseudochirops corinnae. Next base: position 30,897,592 of record CM053587.1, read on the forward strand.
TAGCATATGCAAAATATAGATTGCTAGAGTGTACAATATATTAGAAGATTCCAGAGGAGGTTGAGTTATTTTCCTAGACAGTTGGGAAAAGCTTTCTACAGGTGACCCTTGAGTTGGACCATAGAGAAAGAACAATATTCAGATCATGAGGAAGGGGGCCAGGATATTCAAGAATAATGAGAGCAAAGATTTGGAGACTAAACTGTGCATGGAATGATGGTGAGCTGTGACAGGGTGGGTGGGTGGGGACAATGATCAGAGTAGGATAATAAGCAGGGAAGGCTCCCAGTTTGGAGGGGTTAAGTAATTCAGTAGGGTTAGATGCACAAAAAGAAATGCAAGAGTAAAATCTTTTGTAATGCACAGGAGAAGGAAATTGTGTCAGATAGGAACACAAAGCAGTTTTGTGAAATGTTATGTATGTATGTGTGTGTGTGTGTATATACATATGCATATGTATGTATATACCACCCATATTCTCACTCTCAATATATACTTTCTAAAATATACATGTAACAATTCTCAGTTTCTTATACAAAAACTTTCTAGTCCTTTGAATGTCTCAATCTTTGTGTTTGTTGATTATTAAGATCACAATACCAATGAAAATTTAAATCAAGAAAAAATTATGTAGAGGGATGATTAAAAATCTTGGTGTTTGTCAGTTGTTAAGATCACAATCCCAAAGAAAACTAGATTCAAGAGAAATTATGCAGAGGGATTGTTTTAGAGTTCAAAAGGCTTTTATTTAATGTTTTTGCATGGGGGATTAGAAAGGTAGTAATGCACTCAAAGTGATACAGGAAGATGAGTCTGAGAGTAGCATGTAAGGTGGATTAAAGAAAGCACAGACCAGTCAAGTATGATCAGAGAGACTTTCAGTAGTTAGGGATCTTGGATAAAATACACACTCCTCTTGGCATTTAAGGCCTTAAAATCTGACTCTAGCCTATGTTTCCAGAATTATTTAATGGTACTTCACTTCATACATCCTATATTCTAGCCCAAATAACCTACTTGTTGGCTTCGCTTTGAACTAAACATCTCAACTCTTCCCACTTGATCTATTCACAAGCTGTCTTCCATGTCTGAAATGCAATCCCTCCACACTTCTACTTCTTCCCCTAACTAACAGTGATTTCATCTTCCTCCAACTATCATATATTCAACTTGGGCATTTATATATTGTCTCCCCTGCCCCAAATCGGTTCCTTGAAGTCAAAGGCTTTGTATTTTTTTTTCTTATTTTTCTATATCATATCTATATCTAGCTCCTAAGTACTCTAGAATTAGGAAATGTTTAATCAAATTGAAACAGAACTAAATCAAGCCATTTCTGAATTCTGTGAAAGAGATTTAAATTGCACCTTTACCTATGTGTTGCCATTCATAAAATATATTCACCCATCAATACAATTTCATAGTATCACAAGGTAAATATCTGCATTCTATTTTTTGTTATTAAAATATGTACATACCTACAAATTCAAATTTTAAAAACTCTTGCTACAGTTCCTAGCATGTATTACTATAATCAGTTACCTTCCTTGACTATCTCTAGTCACTTCTAACATTGCCTCCACCCTTGGTCAGACCCTCATCACATGATGCCTAGAAAATTGCATGAACCTGTTGATTGGTCTCCCTACCACAATTCTTTCCTAACTGCAGTTCATCCTCCAGTCTACTGCAAAGGGACCTTCCTAAAGTATAGATCTGACCATGTCATTCAACTACCCATTAATCTCCAGTGGCCCTCTGTCTCCTCCAAGGTCAAATATAAAATTCTCTGTTGGGCATTTATAACCTTTCATAAATTGCTCCCTTTTCCTACCTTTCCAGACTGTTTTATATCTTACAGCTTATACCATCAACACCAAACTTCCCAGATATTCCACAATCTAGCCTCCTTGTTGTTCTCACAAGGTTCTCCATTTACCATCTTTAGGCATTTTCACCACTTGTCTCCTATTCCTGGAATCTTCTTTCTCCTCATCTCAGCCCCCTGACTCCCCTGATTTTCTTTAGTTCCCAGATAAAGTCTCCACCTTTTTATAGAAAGCAGTCATAAGTGAAATTCAGTAAAATTAGACTGGGGCACATTTCTGAGAGCAAGATCGTATTTTATTGAGAGAGGCACTTGCTGCCAATAGAAATGCTCAGTTTAGCTAAAGACCTGAGATGAAGACAACTCATTTTTGTGAGGTTAGAACAAAGAACAGAACTAGCATAATAAGAGTTGAGAAAAATGTGATTGATTACACAGCTGAGTCATGGAGATCAATGTGATTGGTTAGAAGTTGGGAATGAAGAGCTAGCAGCAACCCCCTTCTATCCTCCTGTGACTAAGGAATGTTCATTATTTGAGTTCATTTGCATGATCCAAGATAATGGCCTAAATTTCTTTGAATAGCAAACCAGACATCCTTGAAGGATAGCTTGGTGGTGTAAAGATACTGAACCAGATGCCCCGGTGTCCACTCACATCCTCCAGGGATAGCAGAATTCCTTGAAGCAAAATTGAACAGGAAGAGCAGGAGAAGTGGATGTCTAGCCTTAAGTCATTACAGATCAGCTGAATTTCTACACTAAGTTCAGAGACAAAGAGCCATGATCTATGCAGTTACAGGACAAAATCAATAAGCTGTGAATATGATCAATTTCAAATGATATAGTATCCATTTAATTTTATCGAAGTCTTTCCTGATTACCCTTAATTATGCTGTCTTCTGTCTTGAATATTTCCAATTCATCCTGTATATAACTTGTTTACATGTGGTTGTTTACATGTTTTCTTGCCTATTACACTGTTGGCTCCTTAAGATCATGTATTGTATCTTATTTTCTCTGTATCCCTAGTGCTTTGTACAGTGCTTTGGACTGGCACATAAGTGGTGGTGTTCAGTCATTTTTAGTCATATCTGACTATGACCCTATAGGGGGTTTTCTTAGCAAAGATGCTGGAGTGGTTTGTCATTTCCTTCTCCTGCTCATTTTACAGATGAGAAAACTGAAGCAAATATGGTTAAGTGACTTGCCCATGGTCATATATCTAGTAAGTTTCTAAGGCCAGATTTCAGCTCAGGTCCTCCTGACTTTAGGCCTGGCACTCTATACACTGTACCATCTACCTGCCCCAGCATATGGTAGCTGTTTTAAACATTGATTGACTGACTGCCCAGCTCTTAGTCTATGTATGTAGTAATAATAAAGTAAACTAAGGTGGTGGGATGAGAGCCATTCACCAATTTAATCCTATAAACACTTATTAAGTTCCTGCTTAGTTCAAGGATCTATGCAAGGTGCTTGGGATATAAAGAGAAAAAGTGAAAAATTAGTCTTACCCTTAGGATTCTACTATGCCCAAAGAATGAAAGATTTATTCTAAAAAAAGAAAGAAAAAAAGAAAAAAACAATTGAAATACCCTGTGCTTTCTAGATTTTTATTCTAACAAACTTTTTTCCCGCAATGCTTGCTATAATGGGGTGGGGGAAGACTAGTTAAGATATGTCAATAGACAAGTTACAAATGACTCATGCAAATGTTCAAATAAAGGTTTAAAAAATGAAAGATTTAATCTACTGATTCCAAAAGTTAAATCCAGATTTTACAGAAATGGGTCAGAACCAAAATCATTCCAGAGAAAATTATTCTCTTTAGGGTTTGGGGAAAAGGAAAATAGGTATTTAAAAGATTTTGTTGGGAAAAAATTACCTACTTTTTTATAGGATGGCAAATAACACGTTCTGTGGCCCATCCTTTTATTAGTTAATTAGAACAGTGTTTCCCAACCTTTGTGAGTATGATTCCTCTTAAATTTTGATAGATCCTTACCCACACATAATAGTTGTTCAATCAGTAAGCATTAATTGAGAAAATTATTTTTTTAGGCATCCGTAAAGCAATAAAACTTTTAAATGATTTTATTTTGTCAGTTAAGTCATCAAGAATTTATTAAATGCCTACTATGTGCCAGGCACTGTGTCAAATTCTAGGCATGAAAAAGAAAGGAAAAGAGCATTCTCTAGAAGGTTGTGTAATAATCTAGGCATGAGTTAATGAGAGGTAGAGCCCTAGTACTAGTAGTTTCAGAAAAGATAGGGGAGTATATACAAGAGATGATATATAAAGGTAAAATTGACAGAATCTGGTGACAAAATATGGGGAATTAGAGTGGGTGCAGATTTGAAGAGGACACCTAGGTTTCTAGCCTGGGTGTATAAAAAGAGAGGGTAACTCTCTCCTGTGATCACAGCAATATATACATACATTCAGAACATAATCATGAATATATGCCAGACATGTTGTCTTTTCAGGCTAGATAAAGCATGTTTGTGGCATTGCTATACTGAATCATTTTTGTTTGAATTAAGTAAAAATTAAAAAAAAAAAAACCAATGCTGGGTGACCACCAACAAGGATTCCTTGTAATAACTCTCTGACTCCCAGGAGGATGGATTTGACCCACAAGAAGGGAACCACTGAATATATAAGAATTTAATAAAAAAATACATGGATGTTTCATAAGCATTATTCTGAACTTTCCTTTCATAAAATCAACTTTTCTGTTCTTCTAATGTTACATAAAATGGGATATTCTTATTCAAGTATAAATATGCTAGTGAATCTAATTCAGTTCACTGCTCAAAATGAGATTACTTTTTCTCAGTAGACAATTACTTGTATGTTATTTTTATTTTTTTATTTTTTTGCTGTTGCTGCTGATAGTGTTTTCGAAAAAAACATGCTTTGGGAGACAATTTATTTGCAAATAGTCATAGGTTACTTTAGAGGAAAAGAATAACAATTTGAAATATGAAACAACATGTTAAAATTTTATGTTGAAAGATATTTTATTCTCTGCAATATCCTATAAGCAGTACTAGCATTGTGAATTGTGGAAAATGTCTTTATTTGAATTCATAGAGAAGCTTCAGATATTCTTAGGCTGGTAGAAATGGCTAGAAAGATTTACATTCTGATCTTCACGATAGGACTTCTGTCCCTATATATACTTTCTGGTAGAGAAAACTGAAGAGTTCACCTGCATATGTTTAGTAGCTTCACATTAAATTCTAATTTGATACTTTGGTTTTATTTTGCTACTGACACTACTTAGTAAAATCACAGTGATAATTTGTAAGTACTAAAGCAAAAAGATGTGACTCCAGGCATGATTCATGACTGTTCATTAGTGTTTTTCGAAATGTTAAAAAGACTTTGATTTTTATTTAATATATTTTACATCTTATCCATTACCAAGATGTTTTTGACAAGTCAAATTACCAGTCGGGAAGCAAGAAAAAATTGAGTTCAAATCTTGCCTCAGATAAGTCAATCAACAAGTATGTATTGGGCACTTATTAAGTGGTAGGCACAGGTCCTCTCACTGAGAACACTAAGAAAAAATTCACATGGTCCATATCTGTGTGCAGCTAACTAACTCTTGGGCTCAGGCATGGGCTCAGAAAAAGGAAATGCATGACAGATTTTTTTTAACTACAAAGCAATGGGGAGAGAAGAAACCAACACCTAGCAGAATAAGGAAAGAAAGTCCTCCTCCTTCATTTAGGTCTATAAAATAGTGATAATGATGACTGGAAGACCATCTACCTCACTCCATTGTTTTCAAGACAAAGTGAAGTAGGAAAATCACATTTATCCATTTTCCTTGACCCCTAAACTACAATCACAATCTTCTTATCACAGTTTTCTACCTGTGATTTTGAATGTTAAAGGAAAATGAATGAAATGGAAATAGTTTGTCAGAGAAATCTGGATTATGTTTCTATTGAATTATTGCAGGAATATGAGTCCATAATGTTAGACTATAGGAAGGTAGGACCCTATAATTACCACACTATTTCCAATGTTGAGTCCAAGGATAGTCTTTTAGTTTCCATTGCAAAACCATGTTCTGTGATTCTCCGTAAGTGTGTAAGGTTGTTTTTTTTTCCATCATTGAACTTAAAATACTAAACTTGAGAAAGTGCTCAAAATTTATGTTCATTATATAAAAAAATACAATTTTTTCCTTTGGAAATAGACTGTTACCAAATATACTCCAGTGTTTATTTATTATAGTATCTGAGACATAGTAATAAATGGTAGATTACTGACTCCACACAAATAAAGAAGGCTAAAGACTGAGTACGTTCAGATTTGCTGCCTTATGATTTTAAGCACTCGATATAAAATCAGCTTTGGATTTCACTCCTTGCACAACATGGGGAAGTGATGGTATTCTTGTCCTCTCAAATTTAGTAGAATATTGTTACTGTTTCAGCTTGTAGCCAGTTGGTTCTAACAGATTCTTCATTGTTATGTTGTCTCGCAGCTTCTCTGTGCTTATATGCATACTCACTGTAGTAAAACAAGGAGGTCATGAAACTGGAAAAAAAAGTTACTTAGAAACATATAATGACTGACCAAATGATATAAATGTAAAACAGTCTAAACTTTAAAATGCATTTAAATGTCAGCTATTGTTATGACAAATCTACAAACTGGTTATGTTTTGGGGAAAGGCATAGAATTTACCAACAGAAATTAAATAATAATAATAATAATTAAAAATCACATTTTAAGCCTTAGTAGCTTAAAACTAACCTAAGATTTTTGCAGTACCCTGCATGTATATAGCTATACACGCAAACACACACATACACACTCATGTGTGTGTGTGTGTGTGTGTGTGTGTGTGCATCATTGATAAGATTTACAATTTCTTTCCAATAACTACATTTTCTTTCCAATAACTCTATAAGGTATATGGTGCAAATATTATTATCTTTATCTTCACAGATCAGGAAACTGCAGCTCAGAAATATAAAATACTTTGCTTGTGGCCCAGTGGAAGTATATGATAACCAACAAATATTTATTAAGTACCTATTCTGTGCCAGGGAATCTGCTGAGTCCTGGGGATTCAAAGGCAAAAGTGAAACAATCTCTGTCCTCATGGAGCTTACATTCTAACAAGGGAGACAGCATATACATATATGAATATATAGAGAACCATGAGCAAAGTGAATACAGGGTAGTTAAGGAGTGAGAGCCCTAGCACCTAGATATATGACAAAAGGTTCAACATAAAAAAGTAGTACATGAGCATTTGAAATGATTTTTAACAGAAATGAATGGTTCTAAAAAGTAGAAGTGAGGAAGGGGTGCATTCCAAAAATAAAGGATAGCCAGCTCAAAGGCAAAAGAAATAGGAATTAGAGGGCTGATTGTGAAAAACAGCAAGTAGACCAGTATAGCTATACCAAAGAGTAAAGTAAGTCTTTCAGCAAAAAGCCCCCAGAAGCTTGGTGTAATAATTTGAGGTCCTCAAAATAATTGTACAGTTTCATAAAGTAAATCCAATCCCACCCGCACCACTTCTTGTTCCATTCAGGGAAAGGTCATTGTCCTTTTGCATATTGTATTTCCTTCCCCAACAAATGAACAAAAAGCTATACAGATAAACTCGTTGTATGACCCAATACCTCAAGACAGTTTGACCTATGTGCTTAAAAAAAAGCAGGTGGATGAAAAACACCTCAGACTATGTTCAGACTATGAAATATAATTAAATAGATAAACTACAGAGTTTATTTCAAAACTATGAACAAAATTAAAATTGAAATCCCATGTAAATTATATTAACAGAAGGCAAAGTAATTCAAATTCAGAGACACATGTAACCTCACAGAATTTTGAAGTGGGCTAAAAAGATGCATGTTTTGAATACATACTGTAGTGTAGTTAGCATTTTCACTCCTGATAATCACCTGTAATAAAAGGAGTTAGTAAAAATAAATGTCAGTGGTTAAGTATTGCAGGATCCTCAAATTGTCTTCTTTGTATTGCTTCACTGAACTATTTTCATTCATTGAACTAACTTTAATATGCAAATAGAAAGATCTTTCTTCATTCTCTCAAAAAGAAAGTTTTAGTAAAACTACAAACTACCAGTAAAATGTGAGAAAAGTATTAGTTTATGAAAGAAGGAAAAACAATTGTTTTTGAAAAAGTTTAGTTGAATGAGTGGTGTGTTTAGCATCAGTGTTAGGATTTTTCAGCTACTTTTCCTAAGAATCAGTTCTTTATTATATTCAAAGAAGGGGAAGATAATTCAATATGAAAATTCAATATATCTGCTTAACTTGAGATTGAATAAGATTTTAAGATGATAATGATATTGAAAGGAAATGATGGATTGGTGTGACTAGCATTCCTTTGGTAGAATGAAGAAAAGGCCACAAAAAGGAAATCCAAGAAACAAAACTAAGGAGAAATGCTAGTTATTCCTTTAAATATTCAGACACACTATAGTAATCTACTGTTTGATAAACCCAAAGACTCCAGCTTCTGGGATGAGAACTCACTATTTGACAAAAACTGCTGGGAAACTAGAAAATAGTATGGCAGAAACTAGACATAAACCAACATCTTACACCTTATACCAAGATAAAGTCAAAATGTATACAAAATTTAAATATAAAGACTGATACTATACACAAACTAGGAGAACAAGGAATAGTTTACCTGTTAGATTTATGAAGAATGGAAGAAGTTATGACCAAACAAGAAATAGAGAACATTATGAAATGCAGAATGAATAATTTTGCTCATATTAAATTGAAAAGTTTTTACACAAACAAAGCCAATGCAACAAGATTAGAAGGGAAGCAGAAAACTGGGAAAGATTTTTTTTATAACTAATGTCTGTGATAAAGGTCTCATTTATAAAATATATAAAGAACTGAATCAAATTTAAAAGAATACAAGTCATTCCCCAATTGATAAGTGGTCAAAGGATATGAACAGGCAGTTTTCAAATGAAGAAATTAAAGCTATCCGTAGTCATATGAAAAAAAATGCTCTAAATCACTAGTGATTAGAAATTGCAAAAGAATGTTTCCTTCAAAAGTATAATGGTAAATATGCAGTCTTACTTCCTAATATGTGGCAAGTCTAATTACTCCCTCCACTATTCCTACCACCTCATTCACTGGTGAGAGAAAGAGTTATTTTTTTTACAGTTTAGTCAGGTTCCTTCAGGGCACAGTCCCAGTTCCAAGTTCAGTCTCCCCCTTCTTTCCTCCCCTCAGGGCTTGCATGGTGGGCTGCCTTGTTTACTGTACTACCTGGCCAGCAATTTTGGCTCCAGGGTCATCATGACTCAAACTATTGGGTCAAGGCACCTAGAATTAAGACAGACAAATGACATGAAATAGAAACAACCATGACCAGACCCATTTCTCTGGGCCAGGGTGAAAAAGGGTTAAAGGATATATCCTCCTTCCCTCTCCTATGGCCCCTGCACTATGGGTGAACTGGGTGCTTTCTTCAGCCTCAGGAAGGAGCAGAAAAAATCTTGGAGGAAAAGAGCTTAAATTATCTTTTAACCATGTTTTTTCTATACTTTCTAGTTCATGCTTGTTAATAAGAGTTTTTGTTCCTTATCATCTCATACTTTTTTCACTTTCTACTTTAAGCCATCATTCTCATCCTTTCTTATTCTTCTTATTGCAGACATACCCATAAAAACTTAACAATATCTGGGACATAGTAGGTACTTAATAAATGTTTATGGAATGACTAGTGGCACAGGACATACATGGTCCGAATTGATAAAGAAGCATGGATACTTAGGAAAACATGCCAATTATTGGTAGATAATAATTATTCTACATTTGAATAAATGAAAAATATTCTATGGTAAAAATTATCTGCCGAATTATACAATGAAACAAAACCAAGGAGATTTCTATGTTAGTTATATCACTGAAGACAAAAGATAGAACTCCAGATTAGTATTGAAGTAACTCACTTTGTTATTAGGTAATAAATAAGAGATTCACAAATCCACTTTGGAAGCTGTTGCACTCAAAATTCTTAGCATATGGAGCAAATAGCACAGTATCTCAGGGGTGGAAGGGGATTTTCTAATACAATCCGTACTTAATCAAAAATCCTGTCTATGATGTGAAGGGCAAATGGTTAGCAACTCTCTTTTGGAAAAAAAAAAAATCTGTTCATCAGAAACAGTTCATTCTACTTTTGGACAGTTATAATTCTGTAGAAGCAAAGACTTGGTCTGAACTCTCAGAACCCAGCAGTGGAGATACTGCAGTCTCTCCCTAAGTTATTCCACAAAGAATAACTGAATTCACTTTGGATTCTAGGTTTAAGATGGATGCTGATGTTTAAGATGAGCAAAATTTTCACTTCCCTCATTCTGGCTATTATGCCTTTCTTAACCAAGCCAAAGAATGTGTTGAACTTTTTTGCCAATCATATTTCACTACTGGAATCATGATAGCTTAAACTTCACCAAAGCCCCAAATTATTTGATAAAGAGATGTTTTCTAGTGACAACTACCTCTTCTACTGGTAGAGTTGCTTCCTTGAAACAAAGTGTAGGGCTTCGTAGCTATACTGATTAAAATGTATCCTATTAGATTTGCCACATCATTTTAGCCTCTTGATTATGTTTTGGGGACCCAGTGCTATCATATAATGGTAGCTAAATCTTCAAGAAATTTGTCATCTATAAATTTGATATGTATACTATCTGTCTCTATCAAAGTGTTTGATAAAAATATTGAACGGCACAGAGTCAACAATGCCTAGAGATCTTATTCCAAGTTGATATCTATTCATTATGATTTCAATCAGTTATAAATTTAGCTAAATATATTATTATCCAATCCTCAATGTCCCTTTTTTTTAACAGTTATAGCATGAAAAATGCAGTCAAATGTTTCTTTGAAATCTCAACTTATCTATAGAATCTATAAAATTCCCCTGATCTGTTAACATTGACCAAAAAAGGAAATAAGTCTAATTTAGTTTGATCTATTTTTGATGAATCCATCCTCAGTTATTGTGTTGACCATTTTTCTTGTAAATGCTCAATTATCTTAATCATAATACCTTCTAGAATCAGTGCTCTTAACATTTTTTCATGTCCTCGGCCCATTTGGTGATCTGGTGAAACCCACGGGCCCCTTCTCAGAATCGTGTTTTCAAGTTGATAAAAATAAGACTTACAAAATAAACCAGTTATAATAAAATACAGTTAAAAATATAAAAACCCCACGACTTCATATACTATCAAAATTATTCCGGTACGAAGAGCTCATAAGACTTGTGGTGAAGCTCACTAGTCTATAGGTTAAAGGTGTTATCCTCTTCTCATTTGGGAAAATCAAGACAACTTTTGCCATTTTGTGGTCCTCTATCATCTTCTTTAGGAGGCAGCTAGGTGGCTCAGTGGATAAAGGACTAGTGTTCAGAGGACCTGAGTTCAAATTTGACTAGTTGTGTGACCCTGGACAAGTCACTTAACCTGTTTACTTTCATCCACTGGAGAAGGAAATGGCAAGTCACACCAGTGTCTTTGCCAAGAAAACCCCACAGACAGTGTTGGCGTCCATGGGGTCACAAAGCATCAGAAACGACTGGATGACTTAACAACAACAACTTGTGTTTTCTTCCATCTACAATTTTTCAGAAATTTTTAACAATAGCTAAGTAATTATATCCCATCTTGCTCAGGACTTTACAATGCCTCATAATGGTTTCTGGGTTCCTTCTAGTAGTGTTCTTTTCTCCCATGTGAATCTTGAGGAGTGGGAAATGATTGTTAGGTATGAAAAGTCTCAGGCATCCCTCCATCATTTCTGAAAGGAAGACAGTACATCCTCATTGTTCTTGTCTGATCCAGCAATAGTTGTCTTCTTACAACACCTCAACAAGGAATCCCAGGAAGTTATAACCCACCTTTCTCTTCTTTCTCTGAATATTATTGGGTTTTCTCTTCATGATCCCTATGAATCCATAGCATCATTTATTTTAGCATCTTCCTCCTTGGGCACAATTCTACACTAAATGATGATGATAATGACAATCATAATCATATTTAATATTTAAGAAGAGCTCATTGTGTGCCAGTCACTGTGCTAAGTGCTTTAAAAATATTATTTCATTTTATCCCCAGCACAATGCTGATAGGTAAATATAATTATTATCCCTAAATTATAGATGAGGAAATTGAGGCAGCCACAAGTTAAGTGGTTTGCCCAAGGTCAGGTGGCTAGTAAGCATCTAGGGTCAGATTTGAACTCAGGTTATCCTGACTTCAGACCCAGCACTCTATTCCCTGAACCCTCTGTCTGCCAAGACCGTTAATAGCCTTACAGTTATTATTTAGCTCCAAATGTTAAGTGTTCCTTCTTCCCTTTCTTACACAGGTTAAGATACTTTTTCTTCACAAACTTCCCTTTGAATCACTTCTAACTGCCCTTCTCAGAAATATTTAATTCTTTTTGATAACTTGGAGAACAGAGAATCTAACCTTGAAACCCTTCTACCTTTTCCTTTAAAAAAGTGACAAACCTTATTTGTGCATTCTTTCTCACTGGCAGAAAAACAAACAATGTACTCTCTGTGGGCGACTGAAAAAATTCCCCCTTACTCTTCACAGCCACTTCAAATGAGATGCTCAGTCCTCTTTCATTCCTGTTGGCAGAGCTTTTAGCCATCATTCATGGCATCCTCCCAGTTTGCCATGTACACTATCTGTACTGGCGGCTCCTGAACATTCTGTATAACTCATACACTATTTATTTCCCTCATCTTAGAGGATAAAACCATTCCATGCATTTCGAAAATAAACTTAAAGTATTTATTATTTGCAAAGCTCTAACATTTGCAATACATACTCTAAATTAAAATATATCTTTTTTTCATTTATTTTAGTTTTTTTAATTGTAACATAATGTGGCTTCTGAATGTGCAAACAGAATACTCTTCCAGTAAATTATTTGTGTTTGTAGAATTCTACAATTATGAATTTCTCCAGAGAGCAGTGAATCAATTATCATTTTAATCCTCTGCCCCACCCCCAATCTGTCCCTGCAAATTACTTTCCCATGATCATTAGGAGAAAAAAATATATATGTTACAAGCAAACCTATTTCAATCACTGAGGTATTGTGTTTGCATCTCCAAGCGCATTCAACGTGTTACATATGACGGACATCTTTACAGCTGATACTAGGAGGCATCCCCTATATCATCAAGAAACTATCTCTTGGTTTCTAGGAAATGTCATTGCCTAGACAGATGGACACTGTGCTTCAGCTAAGCCAAAAATTAATTGTGAACTGTGTCTTAATTGCGATTTGATTAATGACTAAGAGTCTACAAATTGCCCTGCTTTATAATGGGCTAGAGGTTATATACCTATTTCTCCTGTGTATGAAATGAAGATGATTAAAATGATAAATTGCTGTGCACTGTGATTGAACTGTGGTTCATTCTAGCTAGAACACTATTAAACAGCATGTCATCATAGAAAGTCTGCAGGGCTGGTCCAAGTCAGGAGACCTGGGTTCTAGGCCCAATTTTATTACTCATACCTTTGGAACTTCCAATAAATTATTTTTCTTCATTGAGCTTCAGATTCATCTTTTATAAAATGAAGGGGATGTTCTGCTAGAGCTGCTTTTGCTTCTGCAATTCTGCATTTCTGTGAAATTTTTTGGACAAGCAATGTGCCTTACCTGCCCAGAAGAGCAGCCAGCTGTTGGGGTTATTTTGTATGAAGACAGCTTGTCTACTCTTCACCCTAAATTGTGATAATTGGTTCAAATGGTGGCAATCAGAATGCTGCTGTGAGAAACTATGCATTTTTGTGAAATGTCAGTGGGGTTCAGTAAAGGACAATCACTGCATATGTGAGTGGCTGGCAGGCACACCATCCCCTATTGTTACAGGAAGCTTTTTTCCAATGCATGGTTCGCGGCCTAAAGGAGAGAGCTAAATAGATTGAGTATCTGTAGTTGTGTCATCTCCATAGTTAGGAATAGATTCTAATTTATAAAATCTATGCCATGCTATGTTGAAAAAATTAAATTAGTCTAAATCAGTCCCTAAAAATATACAAAAAAAAGGAAGTCAGTGTTTGCTTTTTTCCCTCAAAATATAGAAAGGAGAGTTTTAGTAATCAATGTTACCTATTATGTGATTACAATGCCTTTCTGTTGTCCTAGCATTTAAGTACCTGCATTGATAGAAGCTATTTGATTTTTTCAGAAAGATAAATTGTATTGATAACTATGTTGTGCATGTTTATATGACATTTAAATTAGATATAAACTGTATCTAAATATATATTCATACATACATATAGGCATATTTCTTTCATGAAGACATTGGTACCCAACTATTGTGAAGAGGTAAGTTGTAGGTAAATTTGTTTCTAAGAAAGGTCCTGAGACCTGACTGGTGAGACTTTCTTAGAATCCCATATGTGTCATTATGAATCCTTGCTGTGGCAACCATTGCCCTGTCATCCCACCCCTTACTTTTTTCCTGCTTACTCACTCCTCTTTTGCCAATCCATACATGACCAGGTGAGAAGGAGACCCAACAAGCTCTGTGATGATAGTGAGAATGCTAAATTTAATGACAAGTAAAATTTGGCTTTGCTTTCTACTAACTTTTCACCTCTTCATTACTTTTCAAGTCGTATGTCTTCATGCTGCTTTATCCAAATGCAATTGTACATGGCTTTATTAAATAGTTTAGCTATGAGAGGAAAGATAAAGGATGATAGCTAGCAATGATGGACAGATCAAGTGAGTGATGCTTTTTAAGAATGAGAGAGAAAAGAATATGTTTTTAAGGAGCAGGAAAAAAAAACCAGATAGGAAAAGATAGTATCAATGAGAGATTGGGGAAGATAGAGCAATCTTTTGGAGAAGACAGGATGGAGTGGGATTATTTGTTGATGTAGGGGAGTTTATCTTGGAAAAAAAGTCTACCTTTTCATGTGAGATAGAGTTAAAGGAAGAGGTAATGGGGAATGCATTTGAGTGATATGAGGTTATGTGGGGCAGAATCAAATGGTAAAAAAAATTCCAATGAAATATGAGGCAAATTCTCATCTTAAATGGTAGAGGAATGGTGAGAAATGGGAAAGTTCAGGAGGGATAAATGTTTGAAAAGCCATTGTGGTAAATGGGATAGTGAATCAATAAGGGAGTATACATGGATCACTTTGACACAGTGAGGGCTCAGTCAATATTGCTGAACATAAATTTCTAGTGGACCCAGTTAGCATGGTTTTGTGATTTTTTTTCTAACTTTCCTTAGTAGCATGCAAATAGGTGCAAATTATGCACCTGGTGTGAGTGGGAGTGGTATGGTGAGAATAATCCAAAATTGTGCTTTGTTGTGGCATGACCAAAAATAGCATGAGGGCAAGGAATTCAAATATGAGGGACTGAGATGTAGAGGATATTGTAAAGTTTAATTAGTTCACCAAGACCTCAGGATGGAAAAGAGTGTAGTCAGTGCCAGTGAATGGGTGATGACCTGAGAAAGGACTGAGAGAGAGATAGTGAGATCAGAAGTTAGTTAGAGTATAAAGAACAAAGCAAGGAATCATAAAGAAGAAGGAAAAATGAAATGACAAAATCTTCTGCTTGGATAAAGGAAATTCAGAGTTCATGAACATGAGAAGAAGACATAGATGATGTCAAATCAAGAGTATGACCATCTCTGTGTATAGCAGAGGTAGATAAGAGGACTGTGTCATAAGAAAAGACTAAATTGAGGAATTGGGAAGCCAGGATGTTTACAAGTGTATCAATATGTATTCTGAAGAGGAAACTTAGAGAGAAAAGACCTCAAACTTTGGAATGTAAAACAGTAACAATAATTTTTGGGGTGGAGTCAAGATGACAGTGTAGAAACAGGAGAACTCTGCAAGCTCCCACCAATACCACCTCAAATACCTTTAAATATGACTCTAAAAAAATTTTAGAGCTCCAGACTCCACAAAAATGACAGAATAACATAGCTCCCACTGAAAGTGCCCTGGCAGGCGGTCATCACAAAGCCCAGTCCCATGCAGATTCAGCCCCAGGGCATCCAGGAGAAGCCAGGGCTGTAGTGTTCAGGAGAGCAGACCATCAGCAGCTGTGGTGATTTCCAGAATCACCAACCCACAAGAGCCAAGGACAAAGGGAAAAGGTCAGTGAAACTCGGCTAAATTTGGGGGAGATGGTCTGGCCAAACTGCCTCCAGAGCCAGCAGCAATCTGATGCAGCGGCCCTGCAGCCACCTCCATGTAGCTGCTTCAGAAGCTCCCAGCCTCCAGATTGCAGGGGGGCAAGCAATCATTGAGAGGCTAAATGCTCTTTCCTTGAGCTGCCTGGATCAGATTACAGTCTTGGGTGGTAGTCCTGAGGTGCGTTTTCAGTGAGCCAAAGCTGGTGGGGGCTGCAAAAAATGGTGGCCTCCTAATAACTCTGGCAGCTTTGAAAACCCCAGCAATTTGGGACATAGCTCTCCACTCTGAAAGCAGAGTTTTACTACTGAGCCCAAAAGCCAAGTAACTGACTAACAACATGAGCAGGCAAAGGAAGCAAAGCAAGCCCAGCAATCAAACCTTAGATTCTTTTTTAGGGGACAAAAAGGACCAAAGCATGGAATGGCAGGAAGACAACACAGTCAGAACTCCCCCACCAAAAGCTTCCAAGAAAAATACAAAGTGGATAGAGGCCATAGAGGAGCTTAAAAAGAATTTGAAAAATGAAGTAAGAGAAGTGGAGGAAAAATTGGAGAGAGAAATGAGAATGATGCAAAAAAATCATGAGAAGAGAGTCAACAACCTGACTGAAGAAAATAACGCCTTAAAAAATAGATTAACTCAAATGGCAAAGGAGGCCCAAAAAGTCAATGAGGAGAAGAATGCCTTAAAAAGTCAAATTTACCAGATGGAAAAAGAATCTCAAAAGCTTTCCGAAGAGAATAATTCCTTCAGAATTAGAGTGGAGCAAATGGAAGCAAATGACTTTATGAGAAATCAAGATAGTATTAAACAGATCCAAACAAATGAAAAAATAGAAGGCAATGTGAAATATCTCCTTGCAAAAACCACTGACCTGGAAAATAGATCCAGGAGAGACTATTTAAAAATTAATGGACTACCTGAAAGCCATGATCAAAAAAAGGACTTAGAAAGACTCCTTCAAGAAATTATCAATGAAAATTGCACAGATATTTTAGAACCAGAGAGCAAAATAGAACTTGAAAGAATTTACCAATCACCTCTTGAAAAAGATCCCCAAAAGAAAACTCCTAGAAATATTATAGCCAGGTTCCAGAGTCCCCACATCAAGGAGAAAATACTGCAAGCTGCCAAGAAGAAACAATTTGAATACTGTGGAAACACAATCAGGATAACCCAGGATCTAGCAGCTTCTACATTAAGGGATCAAAGGGCCTGGACTATGATATTCCGGAGGTCAAGGGAGCTAGGATTAAAACCAAGAATCACCTACCCAGCAAAACTGAGTATAGTGTTCCAGGGGAAAATATGGTAATTCAGTGAGGTGGAAGACTTTCAATCATTCTTGCTGAAAAATACAGAACTGAAAAGACCATTTGACACTCAAATACAAGAAGCATGAGAAGGTAAACATGGAAAAGAAATCATAAGGAACTTACCAAAGTTGAACTATTTACATGCCAACATGGAAAAGCGATAATTGTAACTTATGAAACTTTTCTCAGTATGAAGATAGGTAAAGGGAATACAAAT
>CM053587.1:30915700-30977014 GCA_028646515.1 Pseudochirops corinnae
ATATGCCCACTGTGGAGATGTTCTGTATAATTACACATGTACAGCCTGTATTTAATTGCTTGTCCTTCCAGTGGGGGTGGGGGAAGGGTGGTGACAAGGGAAGAAAGGAAAGAATCTAGAATTTAAAGTTCTATAATCAAATGTTAAAAATATGTATGTGTGTGTGTGTGTGTATATATATATATATAATTTTATTATTATTATTGTTATTAACTACATTCAACTGGGAATTAAGATATACAGGCACTGTGGTAGGGAGATCCATCCTGCTCTACCTGAAATTCAGAGAGCGAGGGTGAGGACATAGGAGAGAGCAGATTAGGGGAGGGATTATACAGTGGGATGGCTGTTTTGAGGTGGTGGGTAGGGGAAAGATGGGGAGAAAATTTGTAACTCAAAATCTCATGGAAATGAATTATGTAAACAAGAAAATAAATTTATTTATTAAAAAAAAACTAAAAAAAAATGTTTACCGTATAAGGGGGGGAAGATAATACACAAAAGGAATCCAGAAAGCAAGAAAGGAGATAGGAGGACAGAGGGTACCTGGCCCCTGTGTGGGGAAGATATTTTTGGTATCATAGTCCAGCAGAGCTTCTGATATAAAATTGAGTTATCCAGAAAATCATGAGCTCTTTATAAAAGGAAGGCTTTGGGAAGAGTTTAGTGTTGTTCTACAGCATTCTGATCAGAGAGGAGAGGCAACTGAAAGTGAATTGAGAAGGTGTAGAGCAGTGGTTCTCAACCTGTGAGTTGCAACCCCTTTGGGGGTCGAAGGACCCCTTCACAGGGGTGTCAGGGGATGCCTAAGACCATCGGAAAACACATATTTCTGATGGCCTTGGGAACCAAGACACCACTCCTCTGTCCATCTTCAGGTGGATCCACTCATATGTAGATACGCCCACATACAAGTATTGAAGGGTCACAACATTAGGAAGGTTGAGAACCATTGGTATAAAGTATGAAAACCTGAGTTGTTCTTCATGATAGTGAGATTTTAGGTGATCAATTTATCCTTTCTTGTAAAGCCATGCACAAGCAGCTTTCCAGAAGAATGCTGCTGTGAAGAGCTTTCCAAGGTACTGATTACACGGTATAATGAACTCTCTATTCAATAACAAATCAGAGAAAAATATTAACAGAAAATCAAGGTACGGCATTCAGAATGTTACATACAACTTTTCACAGAAAATCAAAATACAGCATTCACTATGTCACAACTCAACAACTTATCACTAAAATGGCCACCAAAGTGGTCACATAGTTTTGAACAAAGTACATTTAGTAACTCAATTGTTTACTAACTCAATCATTCAGTGGTTCCATTTTAAATGAGGTGCATTCATTTAGACAATCAATCATTTAGTTAAGTCCTTAATTCAATCAATCTTAAGGAGGAGAGCCTCCTTAATCCTTAACTCACTCATCCTTAGGCCTCCTTAGGGACACAAAGTACAATAGTCAAAAGTTCTCCACCCATGGGGTGCAATTAATTTACAATATCAGTCACTACGCAGTACTCTCTTAAGGGGTAGTGAAAAGTATAGCAGCCATCTACTTCTCAGTTACAAGTAAGCTGCAGTTTTGTCAGTCACTACTCAGTCAGTTTTATCAGTCACTACTCAGTACCCACAGAGAGGTCTTTCATCTTGATTCAGGGCAGGATTTCAGTTTCCATGGCTTCTCTGCAATGGTCCCAGCTCCCACCCGAATCTAACCAACTGCCACCTGAGTTCAAAGGCAGACAGCTCCCAGCTCCTTGTCCAGCTCTCCATGCAGTTCCTTCTCCACATTGAAGCTCACAGTGTCCAGCCCATCTCAAATCCTTCACAGTTTCTGTTCCTGGGAAGAGAAAACTTAACAGAGCCACAGACAGACCAAGTACAGATACCACAGTCATGCTTTATCTGGCAGCTCCAGCTGGCCCTGGGAAGTCTTCAGCAGCAAAATTCTTAGAATCAGAATCACTTTCTCCTGTTCTCAAAATCACTCTCCCCCATTCTCAAAATCACTTTCTCCCATTTTCAAAATCAAAATCACTTTCTCCATGGAAGTTCCAGTCCAGCAGCAGCAGCAGCCTAGCCTTCAGATTCTTGCTGAGAGAAATTCTCTCTCTCTGGCAGCAGCTGCTCTACCTTCCTATGCTTGTCCCAAGAAGTTCAGACTGTCTAGCTTGTGTTTTTCCTTAAATATTGTATAGCTCCTCCCTGTTCAGCCCCTTCCTGTTATGTCAGCCACAGGGATTCATAACTTCTGATTCTTTAACAGAGGCTTA
The DNA here is from genome assembly GCA_028646515.1 of Pseudochirops corinnae. Lineage (NCBI taxonomy): Eukaryota > Metazoa > Chordata > Mammalia > Diprotodontia > Pseudocheiridae > Pseudochirops > Pseudochirops corinnae. The sequence goes on from CM053587.1 coordinate 30,917,979, forward strand.
ATTTGAAACTAGGTGCTAAGTACCTCTCAGCTTAGCAATACAAAGGGAACTGCAAATTTCATTACTATTACAAGGGTGTGTTCTGTGGAGTGAAAGCAAAGCTGAGCAGCTGATGAAGATTGAAATCTGGAAACACATGCATACTCATACATTATTGGTGGTTTTGTGAACTGACTCATTCATTCTAGAATGCAATTTTAAATTATGCTTAAAAAGTTACCAATATGCCTTAAAACCTTTGACCCAAACATGACATTGTTAGGCATATAACTGAAGAAGGTTAAATATGAAGAAAGATCAAATATAGCAAAATATTCACAAAAGCAGTGCAAGGGTGTGTGTGTGTGTGTGTGTGTGTGTGTGTGTGTGTGTGTGTGTGTGTGTGTGTGTGTTACTAAAGTACTAGGAGCAAGAGTGCTTCTAAATGACTTCCCTATCGTCATATCTTCATAGCTAGTAAATATTAAATCAGCTTTTGAACCCAAGACTTTCCTTCTCCAAGTATTCCATCCTCTAGATAACCTTATCTGTACTGTATTCTCAATTATATATTCTCCCATTACAAGTTCACAGGGTGTTCTATCAGATTTATGTTGTGTCTTAGCCAAAATCCATCTGCAGTCTCACTGCAAATGATTATTTAAGTTGATAGAAATTTCCACATCCCTTAAATAGTTTATTGAATACTTACTTAAGAAGACTTGGCATATGTTGGATCAAATAAACTCTCTGTAGGTCCTTCATCATTCAGAAGGGCAATAAATTATTTCAGTAAGAGAAAAACCCCTAGGTATCATTTAATAATCACTTTCAAGTCTTCCCTTTCCTTTGTGTTGGCTATCAAAGGATACACATACACTAGGACTTCATTTCCTCAAATGCTCTTACATTTTTCTTAGTTTTGTCTTCCTTAATTAGTAAAGTTTATAGATGACTTTATACCAATACTTTGTGTGCAGATGTTAGCCTCTGAAGTTTTCTATTATCATAAAAACAACCTGTTTTTTTAGTAAATAAATCATTCCTATCCTTTTCTGAGAAGCTGTTGAGAAATAAATCATTTTGTGAAGGGAAGCATTAATATGCAGTAAGAAAGAATGCCTCAATTTTAATTGAAGTAGATTGCACAGATCACTGACTGGCTCACTGCTAAAGTTAGTGTTGATGGTACAGTGTGTATAAAATAAATTGATAGGCTTCAGTACATCTTTTAACAAAGTTGTCAATATTAGCAACAGACTTGCATTTCTACTCATTAACATGTTCATTGGCAATCTCCACTGAGATACCGGGTCTGCAGTGATTTGGAAACTGAACTCTTTACAATTAACTCTTCTGTAGCTTTGAGATATACTGGCCACAAATGAATTTTGATCATGATATTTCACCTTCCCTAGTTGAGTTTTCTCTATGGATCAGTGAAGGATTTCATTCTACAAACTGTCAATCAGACATGCTTAATTCTAATTAAAACTCATTGCAGAAACAAATGTATGTTTAAAAGCCTAGCCAGTACCATAAGTTTGTGTAAATGAGCACTTAAAAAGTATTTGATTGCATTGCTGTAGCTAAACTTTATATTGATGTAGATTAGACCTTCACAACCCCCTTCATGCTTAATAGAAATTCTTTATAAGTTACTGATAAGACAAAATAATCACTCAATAAAAAAAAAAAAAACATCAAAAGCTTAACTGAAATAATGAAGACTGGTCATTTGATAACTGAAAAAAAATTCACCATTAGTCCTGTACTTGAAGCTTTCCCAGCTTACATAATCCCCTGAAATAAACAGCCTTTAAGGGAACATTGTCACTTCTGTGCCTCGTTAAAGCATCATACTCATACAGTAAAAGAAAAATAAATAAATAAATATAATGAGTAACTTCATTTTATTGACTTGCTGATTCTTATTTAAACAGAATGAGATGTGATAGTTAAAATAAGTTGTAGTGCTTTTTTAACAAAATTATATGACTAATTACATTAAAAGGTTTCCTCAGACACAATCTTCGACAGCTTCAGAAAACCTTAGGATTGAATTTAAATTGATGTTTGAAACCTTTGTAACTATTCCTTGCCAAGTTAATTTTTTTTTTAATTTCAATATCCTATCATTTCTAATCAAATATACTCTGCTCTAGAATGCTAATTTATTATGATTGGGTGTTATTATGCATTAAATAAAAATATATCCAGAATAAAATATTCATATCTGCATGACTACATTTATGTCACAGTGTTTAACAGCCATGTTTTGGAGGTTTTCTGTCAGTTCTTTAAAAGAAAAAATGGGCCCAAAAGGTCATTTTAATTTTTATGAATATTTCCTGGATTTTGATAATTTTGTAGCTAACACACTTATGCAGCTCTTTTAGTCATTAACTGAGTTCTCTTTCCCACTGTATATATTTGCATACACTATTATGTGAAGAAATTGATTGAAAATACTCAAAGGAAGCAAAACATGCACAGTTGAGTATCTTCTCTCTCCATTTCACATATCCCAATAAAGATACCTTTTCTAAACTGAGGAACTCAATCCTTAGGAAAATAGTTACTATGGAAAAGTTATTTTTTTCACCTTAAAATGAAATAGAACAGCCTTGTCACCCCCTCCCAACTCCTTATCCCCATGATAAACACTGGGGAGAGAGTGAGTAGTAGAAAGAACATTGGCTATGTGACTTCTCTAGCAAGTAACTTAACCTCTCTTGGGCTGAATTTTTTCAACTGTAAAATTTGAATAACATTTGTGCTACCCTCCTTCTAGGACCTAAGGGTTTAGCATGAAATAAGATGTGTGTAGGGAGGTATTTCTACTGTCTCTTTTGATATTGAAATCAGAGAATGATAGGATCATAGAGGTTCACACTCATTATTTCACAAATGATGAAACAAGAATAGAGAATGACTTGCCCAAGGTCACACAAGTAAAAAATTTCTGAAGCAATATTTAAGTTCAGGTCTGGCTCTAAAAATACCTTAATAGCTTGGATTAATTCTATGAATGAATTTAAGTGATCTTGTCAACTTAATTATATCAGAAAGTCTCAGTCATGAAAAAGATAAATCTTCCTTTGTTTATTTAAAGAGTTTTTTTAATAGTTTTATACATAAAAGTTCTGAGCATATCTTGTTATGTAGACTCCTGCTATTTTATATGATAGATTTCTTTTTAAAGAGATTTCTTTTTCTATCTCCACCTATTCATGTTTGTTCCTAATACAAAAAATTGTGATTATTATTTGGATCTTACTAATTGTCTGAAGTTACTAATTATTTAGATTGTTTTTTTTGTTTGAATCTATTACATCATCTAGCAAAGCATCATATCTCTTAAAATGGGAATAATTTTATTTCTTCTTGTCTATGCTGATTTCCTCAATTTATTTTATTGTTCATTGTGATATCTAACAATTCAAGAGTGACATTAAATGATACTAATGCTAACAAAGAATTTTGTTATATCCCTAATCACTTATGAAAGGCCTCTAGAGCACAAGCACATACATATACACAATAGATGTTGATTCTTGGTTTTCAGTAGATACTTTAAACATATTAAAGAAAAGTACATTTATCCCTATGTTTTCCAGTGTTTTAACATTATTGAGTGTTATATTGTGCATGTATATGTGTATAAACATGTGTACACACACACATACATGCATATGCATCTAATCACTAAAAACTGAAAAGTGAGTTAGTAGACAAGATTAAGTAAACAAAATCCAGCAATATTTGAACATGGTAACATTATGGTTCAAACAATCCAAGTTTGTCAACTACTGGGGTAATAATCCCTCCCCTATTTGAAAAAAAAAAAGGTTGAGATAACTAGAAACTAACGTGATAAAAATTTATTTTAGACTAACATCTTATACCATATGCTAGAGTAAACTCTGAATAAAGCATTACTTTAAAAGGTCATACAAAATTAAAAAAGGAAAGGCTATTTCTTTTACAATACTGGTTAGGAGAAAATTTTAACTGAACAAATGATAGCTAATCAGAAATAATAATTTTTTATTACATAAAATGTAAAAACTTTACATCAAGCAACATAAATGTGGTTAGAATTAGAGTGTAAATAAGTAATTGGGAAAGCTTCATAGACAATTTCTCTAAAGTTCTAATGTCCAATAAATATATAGATATAATATCCATTATATATTGATACAATATCATCTGATAAATATGTATGCATCTGTGTATGCACATGTATGTATATGTGTGTGTATACACATATGTGTCACATAGAAATAGATGAATCATTCCCCAACAAATATGTGGTCAAAAGTTATGGATGCACATTTCTTAAATTTTAAAAAAAGTTTATGAAAAATGCCTCAACTAAAAATTAGGGAACTGAACATTAAAACAACTCTGATGTTCTCACACCTATTAAATTGTTAAAAGATACAAAAGAGGAAACTCATAATCATTGGATTTGTTGTGGGATAACAGGCATATTAATGCAATAATAGGAACTAGTTATTTCAGGTATAGTGGATGATAATCTAGACCTATGCCCCCAAATTCAATACACTATTCATACCGTTTCCTCCAGTAACACCACTGATAGTCATATATCGAGGGGGTGAGCGGGTGTCAAATATAGATGGAAACAGCCAAATGTATAAGAATGTTTGCAAAAGCATTTTTTTTTCTTATCACAAAGAACTGGAAAGAAAACAGGTACCCAATTATTAGGGAATCATTAAACAATTTGTCATATATGAGTATAATTGAATGTTACTGCTCCATAAGAAATTATAAATATAAGACATTTGGGGAAAAAAAAGACATTTGTACAAATCGATATGGAGACAAGCAGCACCAGGAGAATATTTTTTTTTACAATGACAAAAATAATATAAAGCAAAACTGTATAAGATTTCAGATGGCTGATTTAAGCGAGTAACATTTTACTTTAAAAACACATGATGAAACATACCTACAAACTCTTGAAAGAGGTATAATAGACTCAAGATGCAGAATAAGAATTTTATTCTCAATGAGGTCCAAAATATCAGTTTGTTTTCCTGGGTTCTACATATTTGTTATGAGGAAGGTCTTTCTCTTAGAAAGAGGTGAGAGTGTTATGTTAGTAGGTAATCATAGATTTATACAAAGAAAAGAATATCAACTAAAATTTGTTTTAAATACACAAAAGAAAATAATGCAGTGAATAAAGGAACATAAACAGAGTAATTTCAGTTTTTTGTCTTAAGTTAATGAATGATTATCTTATTAAATTACATATATACATGAGTATATATATCTTTTAAAAAGCTGCATATGTATATATTCATGACTTCTTATACAAGTCTCATTCTTTTTTATATTTTTAAATATTGGTTCATGATGAAGTTTGAAATATTTTTAAAGAAAATCTGAATAGACTTCAAAAAGCATTAGAACTGAGAAATAGTGATTGAATTTGATCATTAGAAGATTGTACAGGACTGAAATTAGTCAAGTATTGGGAAACGAAGTCAATAAATAAAAGATTTAAGGAATAAGTGTTCAGAAAACAGAAGTGCTAGTCATTGGCTTTTTGTAAATTTGGCAGTGAAAGTAAGACAAAAAAATATGGTAGTTTCAAAGTAGAGCCAAGTCAAAGAAAGATATTTTATTTTTAGCTGTTTTTTTGAAAACAGGGTGACCAAATTTTCAAAACCAAAGTACTAGGATTCAGATGATATTTGTTTTGTAAAATATCATCGAAACAATACTTTCTTTTTTGAAATTGGGGCCATTTGAGGAAATCCTGAAAAAATATGATTACCAAAAGCATAGAATCCTGTGTATCTGTGGGCAGAGGAGGACCCAATGAAGAATGAATAAACTGATCTTTGATAGAGCATGGTCTTGGAAGAAATGGAAGAGATTAAAATCAAGTGTACAAGTCAAAGTGTAAATCTAACAAAGAAGAATGGGCACTTTTTCCCTGAAGATTTTTTTTTCCTAAAAAGGGGGTGGGGAGAGACAGTGGTGGAGAATACAGAGAAACTTTGAAGTGAAAAGGAGACTTATTTCCATTTCTTTCTTTTCCTTTCTGTTAACAAAGGATAAATCACAAAACTGGAAACAGACATGTCCTATTAGTTGCAGTCACCCTTTTATGTGGTTTCTGTTAACTGTCTTGGGGAAAAAGTACTTTGTGAGCATGTTTTCTGTGTGTTTTGGGGGATATCATCACTGTGTGGCAAGATAGAACATATCAAGAAAATAAAATGGAAAAACATTTCCTGTGGATAGCTTCAAACTGATCAGTGTCATAGTACTGCAGGACATTTGCAGATACTGAGAGGCAGGGTTGGGATTAGGGGACTGAGCAATATGAAAATTGGCTGGAAAAGCTGCTGTGAAGTGTACAAAAGGAAGTTGACCAGAGATGAATTGAAATATTGCTTAGCAGCAGTGAGATCCCCCCCCCAACCCACCCCAGTCTCTCAGTTAACATACATGCAGACTGAGTCAGCATGTCTTCCTGGTTTTTTCCAGCATTCCCAAGTATGCTGGGAGCAGTTAAAGAGGAAGAAGACAATAACAGCCATCTAGAGCCAGAAATTCCTGAGATAAAAAATCAAAGAGGAAAAAAAAGGTTCTAGGGCTTTGGATAGGATGGTTTGAAATAGTTGACAATGGAGTTAAAGTTAATTAGTGAGAAAAGTAAAGCAAAAGAGCTGGAATGTGTATATAGTCAGAGGAATACAGGGAAGGTTCAAGATAACAGAGACCATGCTGAGGACACAAGGCAGGTCTAATAGACATGAGGGAGTGGGAATGAAATGATAAAAGTTATTGAGAGTGTGATCAGAGATCAGAGCTTCAAACTGAAGTCCTTAGAGGTAGACACCTTACCCCCAAATCAAAGGTAGAAAGATTCTGAAAAATAATGAATTGCATAGAAAGGGCTTAATTAATCTTGAAATGTATGGTGTCAGAGTACAGAAGTCCTTGAATGCTCAGCTATCAAGTTGAGTTTCTGCCTGCATCTTGCCTGGCAAATAGGGATAAAAATGGAATGTGGGCCTCTAATTCCCTTAGTACAGGGAACCCCTGATGAGAAAATATCCTTTATTAAAACTTAGCGAAGCAGGGATATTCCCAGAGCACTGTGAGGTTAATACCCAGGATAACAAAAATAATAAAAGCAACATTTATATGGCACTTTGTTTGCAAAATGTTTTTTTTAATATTATCATATTTAATCCTCACAGCAAGCCTGGGAGGTAGGTGCTATTATTATCACTATTTTAAAAATTAGTGTACTGAGTCAAACAGAGTTTAAATGATAGGTTAAAACTACACAGCTAGTAAATATCTGAGTCAGGATTTGAACTCAGGTTTTCCTGCCCAGTGCTCTATCTACTATTCCTCTTCACATCCTCCATACAAAAAATATGTGTCAGAGACAGGATTTCAACTTAGGTCTTCCTGGTTTTGAGCCTGACTGTCCACTCAACCATTCTGCTTCTCACCTGGCATATATTAAATATTTAATACCTATTTGTTTACTTAGTAGGGAAGGAGGAGCCATTAATGTTATGTTTTTGTTTGTAAGGAGAGTGTCATTCAGAGACATCTTTTAGGATGGCATTGGTGTATATAGGATCAGGGAGAAATGAGAACTATGGAAGATCAAATCCCTGTGCTGAAGAGTGACTGAAAGGAAGTAAAGATAAAGGTCAGTGGAGATGAGGGGACAGGTGATGCCCAGGACCAAGGTTTCTGATGGATCCTTGTACTTGTTGAAAATGTTAAGGACATTGACAATGAGTTAACATAAGATAGTAGAAGGAGCATGGAGCTACCAGAAAGAAGCCCTAGGTTCTAGTCTCAAATCTTCCATTAACTATTTGACCTGAGACAAGTTTTTTATTTTTCAAATCTGTTTCCCATTTATTAAAAGGAGAGATAGACAGAGAGAAAGAGAGAGAGAGAGAGAGAGAGAGAGAGAGAGAGAGAGAATTAGCTGAATGAGATCTAAAAGCCTCTCAAAGACTTTCTCATATGTTTTGTGTGTTGGAGAATAGAGGAACATGATTGTATAATAAAAAAAATTCCACCTTTGTGAACTGCTCATCCTCTAAACTAAGCATTAATATTTATAAACCCAAAATATTATAATTAACAGAAAAAATGTTAATACTTTCACAAAAGACTTGCTCAATCTACTGATTTTTGTTTATCCTTTTTACTATTATTTAACAGAATTTCTGTTTGGCAGTTAAATCTTAGTTAGAACGCCCTCCATCCCTTCCAGCCTCATAGCCATCTCCTGATCTCCTTGGCTTCCCTGCCCCAAATAAAATCCTACCATCTACAGTAAATCATTTCTAATCCCCTTAACTCTAGTACATTCTGTTTATTGTCTGCAGTTTACCCTGTACATATCTTGTTTGGATGTAGCTGTGTGATTGTTTTCTATTAGACTGTGAGTGAGTACCTTGGGAGCAAAGATGTGGGCATTTTGGGGGATGGGTGCGAGTGGGAGTCTTACCACAATGCATAAAATATAGTAGTGATTCAATAAATGCTTCTTGACAAGTATAAATATCATACCAAAAATATTTTATTGCCTAATTTTATTTAACCACTAGACACAAAAGCAAGATAAGTAGGTTTTGAAGTTAGCAAGGTAAAGTTGTCTTGCCATTATGTGTCAAAATTTTAGTAAAGGCTTTTGAGTCATTGTTTGCTAGTAAGTCTCACTCCAGGTTTCCTTCATTTAAAAATACATTTAGTATATGAACATTTGATGTAATTCAATATATAAAGTAGGAAATTAATTATCTTGCTTTCAGATACAATTCATCATTATGACATTTCAAGATAATTCTGTAGCATACGTGGGAAGGACAAAGTAAGGATGGTTATCTATCTGCTCATCTTACTCATTCTCAAAAATCATTATTAACTCATTCTTAAACATCGGATTTGAAATGACAATCCAGTGAGTGATCTTTTTGAAGTATAAATGTATTTCTTTTTGTATCTTCTTTATTTAAAAGAGACTTAAACTTCAAAATCACTTATGATTTTCCCCACAACCTCCCCATCGATAAATAGCTAAATTCTGTCAATTGTACCTTGGCAGAGCCTTTCTCATCCTCTCCTGTCCTTACTATTCTCAATGCTATCACTGTAGTTCAGCTCTTCAGTTTGACTTACCCAAACTAATCTGATAGTTTCTTAACTTGTTTCTTCAGCTCTAAACTTTATATCCCAATAATTGGCGGTGGGGGAACATTTAGCCAGAAAAAGAGAAGACTTGAGGTTTGGAGGGCCAAGATGGCTGTCTCTCATTATGTGAAGAGTTGTCATGCAGCAGAGGGACTAAATCACAGTGGGCATAACTGGGAAAAAAGGACAGAAAACTTACAAAGAGTCAGATTTGGCCTTGATAGAAGGGAAAACTTTTTTTTGGCTTTTTTTTGGAGGGGGGAAAGGCAGGGTAATTGGGGTTAAGTGACTTGCCCAAGGACATAGGACTGATAAGTGTTAAGTGTCTCGGGCTGGATTTGAACTCAGGTCCTCCTGACTCCAGGGCTGTTGCTCTATTTACTGTGCCACCTAACCACCCCCAGAAAACTTAACAATTGGAACTGTCCAAAAGTCAAATCATTAGGATGTTGTCCCTCACAAGAAATCTTATGAAAAACAGGGTGCCCCCCTGTCAACAGTTTGGATTAACAGACCTTTAAGGTCCCTTCCAACTAAGAATCTGTAATTCTGTAACTGATTCTAAAGCATCTCTCTAATTTTTTCACTTCCTGGCTCTTACATTTTCAGTAGCTCCCAATTATCTAACAAATAAAACCCAAACTCTTATCATTTAGCATCTCTAATGGCTATCCCTATCCATCTTGCAAGCTTCTTGTCATAGTCTGACCCTGCAATACCACTAAACCAAATGATGAGCTTTTGATGAGGCAGCTGGTATAGCTGTGTCTAGAGTATTGGACTTGGAATTAAAAGGACCTGAGTTCAAATCTTGCCTCAGACATTTATTAGCTGTGTGAGCCTGGGTAAGTCACTTAACATTTGTCTACATCAGTTTCCTCACCTGTAAAATGGGGATAATGATAGCACCTACAAGTTGTTCTGGGCATCAAATGAGGTAATGTTTGGACAGTGCAAAGCAAAGTGCAAGGCATCTAATAGGCACTACATAAATGTTATTATTGCTATTGTTTGTTGTTCCTAAAACACACTCAGCTCTTTACCATCTATCTTAGCTTTTTCTCATGTCATTTATTTCACTTGAAATACATTACATCTAAGCCACAGGGATCTATTTTTGCTTTAACTCCTATAGTATATTTTTCATCCATTTCTTACAACGGTCATCACATACTGAATTGTAAAATAGTTATGTACTTGCCTGCCTTATTTCCTCTAGGAGATTGTAAATAAGTTCCTAGAGGACAAAAGTGCTTGTCTTATGTATACTCATGTCACTTCAGCCCATAGCCTATTGGGGTCAGCTCTCTTACCATTGGTGGAAATCAATGTCTGGAACTTGCATAAGGAGCAAAGAAAGATCTCTTTCGTATTTTTGTTAAATGTATATCCTTAGTGCAACGTGCATAATAGACAATCAGTAAATATTTCTCAAGTAAATTGATTTAAGTGTCTAATGATATGCCTTGTTAAACTGAATACCATAATGCAGAGAAAGTATTAAATTTTGGTATTATTATTATTGCTGTTGTTGTTTTAAACTAGTTAGATACATAGAGATTGGGTATCTCAATGGACTCCTAGTTTTTTATGAATCTTATACAATAAGAAATTTTCCTATTTTAAATAAGAATGAGAAAGGATAGTATGAATTTAAAAATTTTGACTTTCTAGTATATCAGGAATAAATTGTTCATTATTATCAGACTTCTGTGTGTTAGTTTGCTAAGATTTTTTATCTACATTAAAGAGTAATTATTCTATACTTTCAATCTTGTGAGAATATCACAACATGAGGGCTTATGTCAGATTCACACAATATTAAAGTTAGGACAGACTTCAGTGGTCTTCAGATTTAACCACATATTCTATAAGAAAGAAGAGGTAGCAGGAAATCATAGTAAATAGCTAAGTCTTGCCATGGTTGGTTCTAAAAGTCATCAAAAATGAGATTTAGTTATGAGATGTCTCAGTGATGAAGTGTATTAATTAAAATATATTTTAAAATTAGGAACTTATTCAAGTGTTTAGAGTATAAATGTGAATTGCCTAAGATGAGACATAGGCCTTTGTGCTATCTGTTCACTCAACAAACATTTATCAAAACCTACTGTGTGCCAGGCACTGTGATAGACCCCAGGATGCAGAGGAATAAAATGAAATGTTTCCTACTTTCAAAGGACTTATGTCCTATTGGGAGAAGCAAAAGCCCCATGAATAAGTAAATATGAAAAACATACAAAATTTATATGAATTCAGTTCAGGGATGAGGGACGCTGGCTGCTGTAGAAAACAAGAAAAGTTTCATATAGAAAATGGCACTTGGGCTGAGCTTGGAAGGAAGCTAGGAATTCTAAGGGGCAGGAGTGAGTATCAAGGGCTTACTAGGCATGGGAAACAGCCTGTGTCAAGAGCCAGAGACTAGAGATGAAATGCACAGGGAATAGTAAGCAGGTTGGTTTGTCTGAAATACTTTGCATAGGACTAGAGTAATATATGAGAAATATGGAAATATTTAAATACCCAATAGAGAAATTCAACTGGAGCTTTTTAAGCAGGGAAACAATAATCAATAGTCAATAAACTTTTATAGAGAACCCACAAATACAAAGAAAAAGAAAGATAGCCCCTGCCTATAAAAATGTAGTGAGAAGAGGAACGCACAAAAGGAAGGCAAAAAGTCAGAGAAGAGTGGGAATGCAGCTGGGTGCAGGAAGGTACCTGAGTGCAGACATGGAGAAAGAGTCCAACAGTAGTACAGCCAGGTAAGAAATGAGATGACTGTGCAGGACCTCCATGTCAAATGGAAATTTTGGAGTTCATGGCTGTCCTTTATTCCAAAGGGCAGAGGGTGCTGATGAGGTATGAGTGTGAAAGGGATTCCCAACTTGCAAGATGATGAAGTTCCCAAAGATGTTCCTGAAAAATGCCCAAAGGGCTATAAAACTTGCATACTCTTTGACTCAGTAATACCATTACTATGTCTGTATCCAAAAGAGATTAAAGAAAGGGGAAAGAACATATATGTACAAAAATATTTATAGCATCTTTTTGTGGTGGCAAATAATTAGAAACTGAAGGGATCCTCATCATTTGGGGAATGGGGTAAATGATTCTTAGTATATTTGGTATATAATTGTGCTATAAAAGTGATGAGGATGGTGTCAGAAAAGCATGAGAAGACTTATATAAACTGATACAAAGAGGAACATTGTACAAAATAACAGCAATATTTTAAGGATGATCAACTATGAAAAACTTAGTTACTGTGATCAAGAAAACGATGCAAGACAATTCCAAAGGATCCATGGTGTAAAATTCTGTCAACCTCCAGTGAGAGAACTGATGAACCCAGAATACAGATTGATGCACACTTTTTGTAAAATGTTTTTTATTTTTATTGTCTTACTTCATTTGCTTTTGCTTTTGTGACACGCCTACTATGGAAATATCTTTTGAATGATTTCACATGTATAATTGATATCACATTGATTGCTTTCTTGATGGGTGTGGGAAGGGTTGAAGGGAAGGAAAGAATTTGGAACTTATTTTTTAAAAAATCAACATTAAAAATGAATAAATGAAAAATTTAAAATCATAAAATAACAAGTAAAACCAAAGAAGTTCCTGGAGCATGATGGAGAAGTTACAAAGTCTAAAAGTAATATATTCAAGTGGGAAATAACATGATCATACCTGCACTTTAGGGTAAAATATTTAGCATGTGAGTAACAGAGAAACAAATACACAGATGTACATCTATATATATAGACATTCAAACATATGTATATATGCATACCCTTACATGCACTGAAGCTTTTTGTATGTTTGTATATAGGTATAGTAAATGATGACTATGACGATAAAATAATCATTATACTAATTATAATTAACATGTATATTATGCTTTATGGTTTGCAAAGCACTTTTCATATGTTATTTTATTTGGTCCTCATGATTACCCTGTGAAGGAGGCACTATTATTATCCCCATTTGACAGATGAGGAAATGAAACTGAAACAATTAAGTGACTTGTCCAGGGTTGAATTTTTATGAAGTGTCTGAAGCAGGATTTACTTGATCATAGTTCTTCCTGATTTCACGTCCAATTACATATATACATGTATAGACGTGTGTATGTATGAATGTATACATAAACACACATACAGATGGAATCACAGGACATATGAAGTATCTACACACACATGCACTCATACATGCAGATCCTGTGATTATTCTGTATAGGTAGCTGGAGGAAGAACTATTTTTACTAAGGCAAATTTGGATCTTTTCTATAAGATGTAGTTTTAGAGGGTCACCTGGTTCACTAAGAAGTTAAATGACTAGTCTGTATACGTGTGTGTGTATACATATTCACATATAAATATCACATATGTATACATTTTATATATGCATATATGCCTCTGCATACTAATACATATTTGTAATATACAATTGTCAGTATACTAATATATGAATATTTGTATATATTATATGCTGAAGTATTATACATATATACATATACACATGTATATACTAAAATGATGCTGTAAGTAAATTTTGTGTTCTACCTACTGTAAAGAAGTAACCCTGCAAATGTATTTATTTAAGTGAATTTGCAGAGGGGTTTCAATGTTTTAGATACTTTCAGGAAAAATTAAAGGAAGTCATATGCTTGCACATTTCATTCAGGATTTTTTAATCAGTACATTAAAATGATAAGATTAAAGAGTATCCTGGACCCAGAAACTGGAAATTGATCATCTAGTGATAAATAACGGTGAGGTTCTTGAACTCTTAGATTTTAGTGACCAATTTCTTTATAAGGATCTATAGCAAACAAACAAAAGTTTTGAAAATATATACTCTTATTGAGAACTGAGAACCAGAAAACACATTAAAATTCAATAATATATGAAATTAAAAATTGGAACCCGAAATATGTTTAAATTATACTTACAGAAGTCATAATGAAAATATATTTCACAAAAATCACATAGAGCTAGAAGGAAAGGTAAAAGCAATCAGCCCGGCAGGAGGGTAACTATATAGTTAATAAAGAAAAACTCCAATAGGAGTAGGAATTAGAAATACTAATGTCATGAACTGTATGAATTTGTTGGTGCTCAGTAAATATTTGCTAACTAATGCATTTCTAGGTAAATGCACATTTGGCCTAATGTGGTAAATCAGTCATAAATAAGTTAATAAATATTTAACAAGCCTTTCCTATGTAAAAGACACTGTACTAAGTTGGGGGATGTACAATGTGGGGGGGGATCTATTTTAACCTTAGAAATGATGCTGATAGATTTTGAAAAACTGTTAACTGTGCAGATAGGTGAAAAGGGCTCTCATTTGCCAGTCATAGAGAATTACTTCAAGGTCTCAGAGCATCAGCATACAGAGGAAGAAATGTACATGGAATGTTGTTAATGGTGGTTATAGTTCAATACATCACTTTGTGCCAGCTAGTAGAGTGGGGAATCAGTGAGTACAAGGAAGGGTTGGTATTCAAGTAAAGTTGATGACTATGTTTTGGAGCTGCAGATATAGATTCCTGAATATTTTGGTTTGTCCCTTTGTCAAATATCCATTTAGGGAGTAGAAAGATCATAGATGATTAAGGTAATGAATTTACGCAGCAACCTGTAGAATGTTTCTGGCCAGTTAGTTTTGGGGTGTGCTTGATCCCTGTGCCAATTCCAGTAGAACTATGACAGTATTTTAGGGCCTGCATTGAAAAGCCCGGCCAAGTATTATATAGCATTGACATAGTTCTGAGCCTCTGTTAGTTTCCAAATTGGAAAACAATAAAAAGTGTACCTGGTTTAGGGGGAAGGGAGATCAAAGGAAGTGATTTAAGTGCGCATGGAACTTGATGACTCCTTAGGCATGGGAACATGTATAACACTCCATGTTGGGAATTTTTTGAATTTTTTCCAGTTAATTACACATGAATGTAAGATAGCAAATTACTAGTTCTGTATAATCATATGAGATAAAATTGTAGGTGTCAGGGTATCATGATCTTATATGATTAACTATATTTATATAGCTCATTTATATAGCACTTTGCATTCTCTATTTTCTATATATTATATGTTCAATGCAACAAAATGCTTGACTTTTGCACTGTTTCTCCTCGGATGAAATTTTGAAAAGCCATACATGTCTCAGTAGAGAGTCTTCATGAGTTTCAGTGGGGGGAAAGTAATTTCTCATCTCATAGGTAGCCTTCCTGAAATGAGTCTCTCTAAAGACAGGTAGGGTAGTGCTCAGATGATAAATACAGTTCATTCATAGATTCATACTATAACTCCTTCCAGTTAGGATAGATAGACCTTAGAAAAACTTGTTTTCCATTGTGTATAGGCAGACATTGACAAGGTTGCCAAAACAGTATGTGCCCTTAAAGATAATCACTATAATAGCATTCATAATAAAACTATAGTTGCTATACTATGTGTGACTTTGGGCAAGTGCTTTAACCTCTCCTGGCCACGTTTTTTTTACCTGAAAAATGAGGACGAGGAACTTAGTGATGTCTAAGGCCACTTCCATCTAAAAATCCTATGATGCCAGGTCATGGACCATGTTCTCAAGGAATTTATAATCTAATAGGTTTTAAAAATATGGAAAGTTTGCCGTCATCCTGTTCACTAATTTTGATATAGTAAGAACAACTATAACTAACATTTTACCTTTCACATGAAGGCAATCAAAAGCATTTTAAAAATCCATTCTGAGTTAAGCACTGTGCTAAGTCTTGGGATACAACAAAAAAAACAAGGAAATAATTCTTGTGATCAGGAGCATTTTTCATTTCTATATGGGGAGATGCATGTAAATAAGTATATATGAAAGGTGTACAAAATAAAGATAAGGTCAGTATTATGGGGGAGGGCAGGAGTAGCCTGAAAAAAAGCAGGAAAAGCTTCATGTAGAAGGTAGCACTCAAGTAGTGGGTTTTGAAGGGGGAAAGGAGGGGATTCTAGAAGGTAGAAGTCAAGAGTGAGTTCATTCCAGGTATGAAGGACACTCATTTCAAAGATGTGGAAATAGAAGACAGAGTATGCCAGAAGACCAGCTGGTCACAGAAGACCAACAAGAAGGCCAATGAGGCTGGATTCTAAAGCAGAAGAAGGTGATTAAAATATAATTGGTTAAAAAGGTAGGTTGGGGCCAAGTTGTGAAGGACTTTAAAATCCCAACAGAGGAGCTAATATTTTCATTCTAGAGGTACTATGAAAAATATTCTAAAACTTATAAAGTTCTTTATGCACAGTAATTTTGTGAATAGTTAGTAAAAAAAATATTATTCAAATTCGACAGAGGAGGAACCTACAGACTACATAGACGTTGTGGTTTGACAAACATCACACAACCAATGAGACAGACTTCGAACTGATCCAGTTTTCTGAGTCTTCTGATCCAGTTCCAGTTTTCTCTTTCTGCAAAACACAGTTTTACATTCTTTAGACGTCACGGTAGTACAGGGTGTCCCAAAAGTCTTAGAGCAGTATTAAGATTTTATAACTTAAAATTGCACTGAGGCTTTTGGGACACCCTGTATTAGATTCTCAAAGAATATTTGATGGAGATTTTGCAATAGACACAACTTATTTACAGTCACAAATTGGCCAAAGGATGCATGCCTTCAGAGTCGCCCTCTGGAGGTCTCTTACAAATGTAAGGAAGAAAGCACAGCCTTCCCATGACAACTATTGAAAAAAGGATGAGTGTGTGCCATTACTGAAAGAAAAACAATTAGCAACTTGGAAGCCTTGAAGTCATCTTACAAGTTCTTTTGATTTCTGAAACCAGACAATCTATGTAATGTTTATTTTCTATGTAACCTTCCCATGAAATATGTGAAACTGTTCAAATATCCTTCTAGTAGATTTAAGTTGATTTGGATTTGATTCCCAAGTTCTTGGATGAGAATAATCAAATAAATAAAGGCATAGTGTTCTACCATCTTGTTTGTATTTGTTTGTTCATAATTCATACAACATATTTATTGGCATATCATATTTTATTTCCACACTTCTAAAGGAAATATTTTTTCAAGAAGCTTTCTGCAATACAAGAAAACCCAGCTAGCATTGCACAATTACTGTATTACTGAAAATCCATTTGAAAAAAAATAAATTTTATAAGTGGGATCATTTGAAATTCAATTTATATTAAAGGAATGTTGTGGTGAGTATGACTAGGACCAGTCCTTGCATTATGAAATTTTCCTCACGACAACCCTTTAGACTATGGAAGTATTAGTGTAATCATTTTATAGATGAAAAACCTGAAGCTTAGGAAGGCTAAGTGACATGCCTGTGTACACACATATTAAATGCTACAGCCAGGAATATGAGCATAGCTGTCATAAATTGGATTCAGTGTTCTTTCTAATATTATAAACTGAATCCTTTCTAATAAGTTATATATAGAACCAAATGTGTACTTTTTTGACTATACTAAGAGTCACATTCAGTATATTTACTACACATTCATTTGTGATGGGTTAGGCATTGCCTGCCTCTGCACACAGAAGATGAAGAATTTGACACATGGGTAATAAACAGAAAAGGAAAAAAAAAAAAGATGAGCAATAAAATAGCCCAGATACCAAGAGAAGAGAGTAGTTTTGAAACTAAGAGTCTTCCAGGCTGGAAGAGCTAATTGAAAATGTGAACTTTAGGGTATGTGGTGAGACCAGGGATAGGTCCAACTTTGTAGAGATCTGTCATCAGTCTGCAGAGAAATTTAGCTAGAACCAGGTAAGTTTTTTGTAGAATGAAACAAAAAGAGATTTCTCCCTCTTATACCAGAGTTCAAAGAAGACCTAAATATACTGAAGTTGATACCAAATGGAATTTGTTAAAATGACTAGACATCTCAGGGAACCAATAGTAAAAATAAAATCTGGCAGACGGAGATTTTCTGTATTGTGGAGCCAAATTTTATCTGCCTATCAGTATATAGCTTTCAATCAAAAAGCTTCACACTAATGAAGTTATTTCTAGCCATGTAAATATCTGTCAGTGTCACGTAGATCAATGGTGTCAAACTCAAATTGAAACAAGGGGCACTAAACTATATGTAAGGTTCCCCAAGGGACATATGTTGACTTACAAAAATCATATATTAATATTCTCTATGTTCTACTGTATTTTTACTTATTTTTGTTAAATATTTCTCAATTAACATCTTAATTTTCTTAGGCTCCCATCAATAATGCAGCCAGCAAGCATATATTTGATACCTATCATGTAGGTTATAATCCTTTAGAAGAGTAAAAATGAATGTTACAAAAATCAAGGATGATAGTCCAAATGTGACCCCATTTCATATTCCTATGAATAAAAAAAGAAACTAACCAACCAGTGCACTGAGAGTAAAATGATTTGATTTCTAGTCTATACTTTGCCACTAATTAGTTTGTGACCTTAGGCAATTTGATTACTTCATCTAGAACATAAGGATTGCACTAAGTTATTTCAAAGGTCATTTCCATCCCTCAAATTCTCTGGATAACTCCATCATCCTGGAAGATCTCTTCAAGTTGAGTACTCCACCTCATCACTGTCCTCAGTCTTTCTGCTTAGGGTTTAGGGCAATGAACTCCAAACCTCTGTTTAAGGTGAGACCCCAGCTCAGACATCTCTCCATCTCTCTCCTGGCTACACCACCCTGGGACTTCTCTGACTGACTTCACCATGGTCCTGTCTCGGGTACCTATTCCAACAACCCCTCCTCTTTTCAGCTTTTGTTTATGAGTGTGTGTGTGTGTGTGTGTGTGTGTGTGTTACTTCCCACTTTAGATTATAAACTCCCTGAGGGCAGGGACTATCAATTTTACATCCCCAATGATTAACACAATGCCTGGCACATAATAGGCACTCAATAAATGTTTATTGACAGTTATTATCAACAATCTTTGACTGTAGGTTGTACTGTAAAGTGATCCAAAGTTTGGATCTTTTGCAGACTTCTTTTGCAGACTCTTCTGTCCCTAGATTTTGTCACAATGTAATCTATTATACTGTCACTGATTGGTCACATAATGTAGCAACATCTACCTGTATGTAATATCAGTATATTGTCTTCCCATTGATGCTATATGTTCTTTGAAGGTAGGGACTTTGACTTTTTTCTAGTTGTATACCTCATAGGGTCTAGCATAGTGTTAAGCATGTAGGAGCTATTGAATGAGTATTTTTTTATTTCATTGATTTTCATGAAATATCATGTTGGTAGGACTGGATTGTCTAAATGAATATGTATTTCTACTTTCCCTTCACATGCAAATGCAAAATCAAGAGCAGCATTGCATAAATGCCAGCTGATGGTACCACCTTGCTCTCACTGCCTAGCACACAGTAGGCATTGAATGATCAGTATGTTATCTTAATTAAATCAATTAAGGGTTAACTGAATACATTGAGATATTAAAATAGAGTTGTACTATTTTAAAAACTTAATTGAAAAACCTTCCAGTGTGTTTCCTATAATAAGAGTCTCTTGAGGGGAAATTCTAAGAGTCCTACAGTTTCTGAAATAGATGTTCCCAAGAGCCTAAGGGAAGACTCAGCACTTGTCAGAAATACATATTACTGAGCATGTCACATGGAAACAGTATGACAAAGTGGGGAAAACACTGATTTAAAAAGCATTGAACTTGCCAGTTGATAGTCTTCCTTGTTAGATGATTTAGCAATTAATCCCACCTTTCTGGATTTCAACTTCATCACTTGTTCAATTAGGAGGTTGGGCAAAATGGTCTTTAAGTCCTCTTTCAATTTTAAACATTGTGATTCTGTAGTTATTGCCAAATTCTTTAGTAAATTACTTGTTTACGATGTAAAACAACTTACAGCAAAACCCGGGGAAGAGGGTTTTCCTTAAGGAGATTGGACAGAACAGGGAAAACCACAGATAAGTCAATAGTCTCCCCCAGATCCATATTGGTCTACCACAGAGGGTCTCACTAGACTTTCTTGTGCTTTTTTCTTTCTAGCAGCACAGTCTGTTTAGACACTGTACAAGATTAGTCACATCAAACTGATGGTCTGAGTTCTGTCTACTTTTACATGTTATATAGAAGCAGCTCCAATGTAAGAGAAAGATTAAAAGTGTCATCTGGCCTATTGGCAACAGCTTCTGCTTTTCTGATCCCATAGTTTAAACCTTACCTGTTCTGCCATATAGTAGTACTTTACTTTCAAGAGAAATACGTCAGTGGTGCTGAATATGGAGAGCTTTAGGATACTGTGGAAAGTTGTTTTGATTATTAATACACTGCTTAGTTCTTTTATATGTTTCTACATTGTTTATTGTGCTCCTAAGAATCCTTTAAATCCTTTGTATTTCTACATTTTTGGTGCAATAGAATGAAACCTGTCCCATACACAATAAAGGTGTTTGTTCCCTTGAGTGTTTATATGACATATAGGGACCACTATCCATGTTTGTAGAGATCTTAACATCAGAGATTTTCTCAGAGTAAATTGTGTATGGGGATAATGAGTCAAAGGGTCATGATTTGGAAGGATTCCAAATATTGGATCTGCTCTATGTGATTTAAGAGCAAGAAGAACCTGGGCCATGAGGTTATATTTGCATTCTCTTTCTCTCTCTTGAAATTACTTTGTGTTACTTAAAATACACTTTTATTTTTTTGTTTTTGTGTATATGTTGTAAAACCCCTCCTCCTCATCCATAGGACACCTGAAGTTTTTCTGAGGGTAGAAATTGCCCAACCCCCATCTCCACTTCATGAAACATTATACATAATAGCTGCTTAATAGATGTGTCTTGAACATGCATGTATATGTGTGTGTATGTTTATATATGCACACATAAGGGCATAATATAGCAAGATATCAGTGATAGGGGCAGCTAGGTGGCACAGTGAATAGAGCACCAGCCCTGGAGTCAGGAAGACCTGAATTCAAATCCAGCCTCAGATGCTTAACACTTACTAGCCATGTGACGTTGGGCAAGTCACTTAACCCCAACTGCCCTGCCTTCACCCCTCCAAAAAGCAAAAAAAAAAAAAGATAAACTAATAGACATAGATACAAATAGGAATAGGAACTATGACTTCAATGAGATAGGGAATACCCAAATGAGGAAACTTTCTCCACAAAGGCATATTGGAACCTTCTTTTCAACTTAGAGTCTCAATGAGAGTAACATTGAGAGGTTAAGTGATTTGATCAGATTTCAAAAGACAGTGTATGAATCGAGACCTGAACTCCAGTCTTTCTGGTTTGAAGCCTAACTCTCCATTTACTGTGTAATAACTTCCTCTCTATAGATATAAATATGGAATTTGACATATGTATGTAAATATTTGATTTAATGTTATATACACAAGTGTGTATGTATATATGTGTGTATATGTATATATATATATATATATATATATATATATATTAGAGCTACCAAGTTTGATTGGATAGAAGAATTAGCTTTAAATTCAGAATCACATGTTAAGGGACCTACCTATGACACATTCTAGTTGTATGACCATCATCAAGAAAGTCAAATTAACTCTTAGTCTTGAAGACAACTTTTAAAAAGTAATTATTGAGTTGTTATTTTGCAGTGATAGAAATACTACTCTCCATGCCAAAGAGATTCCCACTTAGGTGAAATCGCAGGTCCATATATGTGGATAATTATCTCTTGAAAGCAAACATGTCCAAGCTGATCTTTTATAAGTGTAATAAAATTCAGGAAACTTAATATAAAGTTCTATTTCCTATAATATTTTCCTGGTATCCCAGTTTAGTGATATTTGTAATATTAAGACTCATTGGAGGGAGCCATCACATATACTAATGAGAAGGGAGTAACTGTATACACATGGGCAAAAGCAATGAATCTTTTTGCTAGTTGACAGATTTAGAAACCATCTTCTTGACTGATTTCAGTTTCTTTCATTTTAAATGGAATGTGTGTTCTACTGAGCGTTCAATTCAACAAACATTTATTAAGAGTAGCAGCCTCTAAACTGATATTTTCATTCATAAATGGAATTGATAGAAGCATCCATTAAGCCACAATTATTTTCACATTCTTTATCCCACGGTTTAATTTACAGGTGACTAATATGTATTATAACAACTCAAGATTAATTGTCTAATTTTATGCCTGAAAAGATCAATACAATGGTCTCCTCTAACAATGACAAGCATTTTGCAATTATGTTTTCAAAGACTCAGTAGTTTTATGTCTGCTGTTGTGCATCAGTAACAGCAGTTAACTACTGATACAGAATTAACCACAACTGCTTTACTTTTTTTCCTCCATATATATTATGGATTTTTGAAACAAGGAAAGGAAGTTAATTTACGGCAGGGATGCATTACATAAAATAACACCTGGGTATCCTTACCCTGTCCCTGGCATGACATGATTCTATCAGTTTTTCAAATCCTATTAACCAGGTTGTTTTCACTTTCTCTTATTGATCCATGCATTGATCTAACCATTAATGAAACTTCCCTGCCGTGGAGAAGAGCAGCCACAAGTAATAGAGTCAGCCTCCAGACAAAAGGTTGGTCATGAATTTCATACAAAGAATATGAAAGTAACAAAAGAAAACTCAGACTTTTTCTTACTTAGATATATCTTTTATGGACATGAAACAAAGAGATAATTCAACTGAAATGTTAGCTTTTTTCTTCCTTTTTTCTTTTTAATATCTTAAGTGACAAGCTCCTGTTTCTTGACTCCTTGACAGTAGTCTGGTTATATAACAGGAATTTCCCAAAAAGGGTGCTTTATGGTAGAAATACTTGATGAAAGTAGATTAAAATATATATATATATATATATATATATATATATATATATTTGACATATGCTTTCTTTTCTCTTTGCAAAGTTTTATGAAAAACCTGAGGAAAACTATCATCTCTTGTATTTCTAAACTTTTTAAAAATGCAACATGTAAATCTTTTTAAATTTTATTTGAGATCATGAATAATATGGTAAATCTCTTTGCAAAGGAGTTGTCCTGTAGAGGACAGCACCTTTGAAAGTGAATGTGCCTTTCCCTCCCTTTCCATGGGATTTTTTTTTTTTCTGTTAGGAAATTGCAGACCTTCACAAACATTTATTTAGTTTAATATTCATTCCAAATTAAGCAGAAGTATTTGTTCTTGTTATTATTATCATGCATAGAATATTTTTTAAAATACATAATCTTGTTTAATGGACCGATGGCAATACTGAGAAAATGTTAATTACTAACAATTTTTCACAGTTTCCTGCTATAGTCCACATGATAGTAGGGTTCTCCATTTAGCTGAACCTTAAATAACAATGTAATTAGTGAGGAGATGATAAGATTTGCACCTATAAGTGACTTGATACGAAGTCATAATTTATGTACATAATAAAATCACCATTTTCAATGAACTACTTTTATTTTTTCCTAATTGTTTCCCAAGAGCTACTTGTCTGAATGATTTTTTCAATTACATGCTGTAAAAAAAGATATTTTAATTGCTTTAGCAGTTTAACAGTCAGTGTATATGATGAGAACATATGTTTACTTAATTAGATTTATTAATCAACACTTCTAAAAATACTTTAAGATTGCTAGCTCCTTTACTCAAAACTAGCTAACTGAAACTGAACCAAACAAACTTAAGAAGGAAAAAAGAGAAATTTTCTTTCAAGTTATTAAGATGAATAAGTTGTCATCTATTGTTTAGATTCTGATTCTGTTAATTCTCTTGTTAAAGATACTATTCATTAAACAATTAATTAATTATTTAACAAATTAATACCATCTATTTTTCATCTGCCAAAATGAAGACATTAGTAGGGGATTCTTAGTGTGCTCTCTGTTATTAAAATCATTATGATTTTCAGAAACTATGAAAGGTTTTAGAGAGAGGAAACTAATTTGACATTAAAAAATAATGGATTATCTGTGTGTGTGTGTGTGTGAGTGTATACTTAAGGAGTGAATGCATATAGAATGATATATTCTATATGAGAGTCTATGAGAGTCATATGGCTGATAGAGTGATGAATAGATAGAGAAGCAAAGTCAAGCTAATTCATATATATATATATATAGTTCGTATGTGTACATGTGAGTATTTATACACAGGTATTTATATGTATGTATGTGTATATGTGTGTGTATATATAGACATACAGATATTATGTACGTATGTATGTGGTAATATATGCATTGACCTATCATCTTCTCAGGGTAATTCATGTTTACCCAGTCCTTGTAACCTGACTTTTTAACAACCTGGGAAGCTGGGTTTGTTCTTGTGCCTTGTGGTCTCCATGAACAATGTAATGCAACAAGTTCTGGACAATCTGTGCTAGCAACTGTATTCCTATATTTCTCCCCTCTATGTACTGGTGTCTGAGTACTAGAATTTGTTTGGAATATTTTTACCTATGTTGAAAAGTCATTACCACATATCAAAATTTCTAAAATAAGTATAATAAATTACAGTGAGTTGTGAGTATTACTAAATAGCATTGAAAAGTGCTCATTTTCAACAAAACTTGTCAGAAAACCGAGGAGAATTTTAGCAAGAGATATTACTAGGAAGAACTGGAACCATGCCCAACCTTAGTGTGAAGCTTTCTAGAAGAAACTTTGTACTGAAGATGCTCGTGTGTAAAATATGATTGTGCTGACAGATTTTTCTTAGGTTAATTACTATAATTCTCTTTGCCATAAGCAAATGTCTAGATTTCTTTGAGTCATGGACCAATATCCTGGTTATTTTAACAAAATAAGTGTTCAGATGCTATTTGTTGAAATGAATTTTTAGAAAATTTTGGAAATCCAAACCCTACTATACACTTATTTCTTACTATTGCTTTTAAATGGTAATTATACTACAATACTAAATAAATTGAAATTATGCCATTGAAATGGTATATTTTTTTTCTCACTGTTGTTTTAAAATAAGGTAGCTTCCCCAGAATTAATTTAGTTCACTTTGTTTCCTGCAAAACATTTTTCCCTCTATCATTCTGTGGGGTTTTGTTCACTTAAACTTTCTGGGGGTTTTAGCAATCCTATAGTAGAATTGACAGCAGATATTTCCTTAAGGTCATTATAACACATGCATATATTCAATCAATGACTATGTAAGAAAAAAAAAAGAGGTAAGGAAAGGGAGGAGGGAAGAAGAATAAGATGCTCCACAGATCCTGACTGCAAGGGCCCTTGAAGTCACGTTATCCAGCCCCCTCGTTTTACAGATGAGGAAACTAAGGCCTAAGGTCACTTAGAAAATACGTTATACAGGCAAGACACAATTGCAAGTCCTCTGACTCCAAATCTAGTTCTCTTTCCCTGCATCATGTTGCCTTCTCATATTATGAATATCATGTTTTGATTGAAGCTTTATTACTGATGAATGCAAATAGCTTTCTTGTCATTCTAATGATGGACTCTCTAGCATTTGTTTGCTGCTTATTTTAGATATCACACAATTCAGTAATGACCTTGAAGTGCTGATAAATATATTTCATACTGTACATCTTAAAACCCTACCACCTCACTGCTGCTCAGCAACTGACATCTGCCCATAGCATCCGATTCCTTTTTGCGCCTCTTTTCTGTTCTTTGGGCCCCGACATTATTTATTAATGTTACAGTCAACCTGTGCCTTGGAACACAGAGAAATAAATTCCCTATACATAAAAGCTTGTTATGAGGAAGTGCCTTCAGGTTCCAAACGGAAGGTCATTACTCAATATTTATGCAGCCTGTGCCCCTTCTTCATGCTCCATTCACTCAAAATATGCATGTCCTGAACTTGCTTTCTTCCTGTATTGATAAATAGATCAACACCAAAAGATGGACTCAGGCAGGTGGCTCAGATGACACTGAAAAAAAATGTTTTAGGGACATCTTCAAGCCTTGTAAATTGGACTTAATTTCCTTTGATGAACAACATGCCCTTTTTTTTTCTAGGCAGTGGAAGCAACTTGTCAAATTTCACTAGAGGGTGGGAAATAAATCATCAAGAGAAAGTATAAATATACATACCAAAGATTAGCATAATTATCATAATTGCTGTGTTATCATTATCTATTAACTCTTTTCATGAGAGGCAGAATACTCAGGGGTGAGGAACCTGCAACCTCAAGGCCACATGTGACCCTCGAGGTTCTCAAGTGTGGCCCTTTGATTATGAAGTTTGGATTCTGTCTAAGGTCTGCACTTGAGGACCTAGAGGGCCACATGGGACCTCAAAACCACAGGTTCCCTATCTCTTATAGGAAATAGAGATTAAGCCAACCTTAAATAAGCCAAATAAACCAACCTTAAAGCCAGAAAGACCTGAGTTCAAGACCTACCTCTAATACACTAAGGCTGTGAGTCAGAGCAAGTCACTTAACCTCCCAATGCTCCTAGCAACTCACTAAGACAAGGGTTCTTAAACTTTTCATGTGTCAGAATACTGAAGCTTATGGAAACATCCTCAGAAGAGTGTTTCAAATGTATAGAAAAACAAGTAAAATTAGAATTATAATGTATAGAAATGTGTAGAAAAATATGTAAGATAATAAAAAACAAATTCTTTTTATAGTTATTAAAATATTTCTTAAAAGGTTTGCATGACCCAAGTTAAGAAACTCTGTTGCAAGTTTATGTTTTTTAAATTTAATGTAATTTAATTATGATCTTCATATTCTCTCTCTCCTACCTCCTCCCTATTTGAGAAATCAAGAAAAACAAAACTCCTGTTACAAAATTGTAGAGTCAATAAACCTACAAGTTGTAGAGAATGTGCCAACATGCTTTGGTAAAGGGATTTTCTTACCCTGGATTTCCCGATCCTAATTAAATCATAGGTCCAGTCTCTATCCTAAATCGGTTAATATAGACCTATGAAAATTTTAAATAACAAATTTACACAAACAAGGAATTTTATTTAAATATATACAATGAACTACTCCTCCTCCCCCCCCCCAAAAAAAAGAGGAATCTTTTTTCTTAAGTAAATCTTTATTCAATAAGCCGGCTACACAAGTTCTTCTATGGTATTTATAATTGGCACACATCAGGCTCAAGGGCAAGATTGCACTTAATTTTAACAAATGTTTTATCACTAAATGGGAATGGAGAAGAAGACTACTCTTCCAAACTACTCCTTGCTTCTTTACCTTCTCTCTCCCCCTCTCCTCAATCCCACCCACTTTCCATTCCTCAGCTACAGCCCTCTGCTACAGAAACCTCAGGCACTCATGGGATCCTTGCCACCAGCAGCCAGTATAAGGAACAGTATAAATTATGCCACAAGCAATTGCCAACTTTCAAAGAGACTATGAAATGAAAATGCTGATAAACTGGGTACTTCAACCTCAGAAAACATTTTCTCATAGATATTATATAAATGGTAGATTTCTGGGTCATCTTAACAAAGTCGGTTTAACTGATTATATAGCTGAAATATATTTTCCATTAAAATAGTAAAAATCAAGATTGACAAATGTATTCATTCAACAGAACATAGGATGAAAATAATAAAAATCACATTGCAGTTTCTCCTTAATAATTGGGCGTAATAGTATTTAGCAAAGCAGATTTAACTGAAAGAGAATAAAGAGACTAAAGTAACAACATCCCTCCCACTTTGGGAACTCCTTTATACCTAATTCTATTTGCAGAAATTAGATTAATTATCAACTCTAGGGGAGCCAGTGGATAAAAGACTGGGCTTGGAATCAGAAGGTCTGCATGGATTCAAATCCAGCCTTAGATACTGACTGTGTGACTCTGGGCAAGTCACTTCATGCTGTTTGCCTCAGTTCCTCATCTGTAAAATGAGCTGGAGAAGCAATGGAAAACCACTCCAGTATCTTTGCCAAGAAAACCCCCATATGGGGTCACAGAGAGTTAAACGTGGCTAAAACAACAGAAGAACAAAATTTTCTGTTAGTTTGAATATTTTGTATTTTTTTAAGGCATTTCTCTGTTTCTTTTGTTTTCTCAGTTCATTATGGTACTTTCAAATGGAATGGCACTTTAGAATTTCATAGCACTATGCTCTTCATTTTGGTATAATGTAACTTTTAATTTTATGGTTTTCCTTTTTCTTGAGATGAATATATCAGTAGAACCAATTCATGCTTATCATTTATAGTCAATGTATGATTTTTTCATAAATGGAATAATAAAAAACAACTAATTTTTATCTGCTCCTTTAAAGATTTAAATCACTTTTGAATATAACATGAAAAGAGCTAAACAGCTAGGGCAAGAGAACCTTAGGGATCTATATCAATATCTATATCTATATCTATCTATCTATCTATCCATCTATCTATAGCTATAGCTATATATCTGTATCTGTATCTCTCCATATATATCTATATATGTATATCTATATCTATATATGTATATCTATCTATAGATAGATAGATAGATAGATAGATATCTATATATACACACACATATACACATAAACACACACACACACACACACACACACCAGTCATGCAAACTTTAGGAAAGAAGGAAAGGCAAAGGAGAAGCAAGCTGGCATTAGCACAGAGAGAGTCAGCTTCTGGCCTTGTAACTTTTTCTCTGAATAAGATCTTGATAAAGACTAGGTGTTTTTAGGTTTAAGAAGGCTCTAGAAGAGTGTAGTGAAGCAAGATCGACCAGAGGCTTGGGCAGAGAAGAGCAAACGGCAGAAGGAAAGCAACCAGAGGAGGAATCTGCATCCAAATACAAATCACCAGCAGTTGCCCTTGAGCAGCGCCAAAGAAGAGACATCTCCCCCTCTTACTCTCACTCCCCTCTCTTTCCCCCACTACCAATATGTTCCATCAAATGACTAAATGACTGAAGGTGAACATTCCTGAAGGCTCTCAGCAGGATGGCATTTGGTTATATTTACCTGCTCATAGAGGTAATTAATATTGATGTTGAATAGAAATACCTGAATTGTGTCCTAGCATTTCTGGGTTCAGGTTTTGCATGTAAACCAGCTTAAGATATACCTAGGTCATGGAGGAGTCCTGGACATATAGCCCACATGGATGCCCCTTCTCTCTTTCCATATTGCCTGTACCCTGGTGTAGGCCCTTATCTCCTCCAGATATCTCAAGAGCCCACTGGTTCCTTTACCTGTTGCAAATCTCCATTCTACTTCCTCCACTGAGCCCCCAAATTGATTTTCCTAAAGTGCAGATCTGATCATATCATCACTCCCATACACTCAGTAAACTCCAGGCGCTCCCTATCACCTTCAGGATCAAATATAAAATCTTCTCTTTAGCCTTCAAAGTCCTTTTCCCACCTTTTCAGTCTTCTTATAACTTCCCCACCACCACCACCACCCTCAGTTCCAACATATGCCTCAAACCAATGACACTGGCCTCCTTTCTGTTCCTGAAGAGGAAAAATAAAGGATCTTTCTCAATTCTAGATATTTTCATATCCCCCATGCCTGGAATGTTCTCCATCTTCATTGTGACCTCTTGGTTTCCTTCAAGTCCCAGATAAAATCTCACCTGTTAACAGGGAGTCTTCCTGAATCCCTCTTAATTCTAATACCTTCCCTCTGTAGATTATTTTTTCACTTATATTGTGCATAGTTTGTTTGTCTCCCCCACTAGACTATGGGCTCTTTTAGAGCAGGGTCTATCCTTTGTCTCTCTTTATATCCCACTCACTCAGCATCATGCCTAGCTCATGATAGGCATGTAATAAGTGTTTATTGACTGACATAGTCATTTTTAATATACCTGGATTCTGTTCCTCTTGATAAATGGACACATGTACCAGGTAAGACTTTGTACATACGCCAAGGTTTTGTGACCAGTTCCATTTTGCCATTCTCATGTAATTATGATTCATTGAAATATAGCAGTCCAGGGAAGAGGGAGCTTTTGCAGGAGGCAGGGCCTTTAGCTGAGATTCTAATTGAATAAATCTATGCTGACGACACATGCCTAGTGTAAAAGAGCAAATAGCTACTACCCCCCACCAAAAAAAAAGAGAACTGGGGATTGAGGTTGCATAGAAATTGGCTTTCTCCTTGAGTAGTACCTATGTTGGAGGTAGAATGCCCAAGTACCAAGGTAGATGTTCTACTGACAATATATGTCCCTTCATCACTCCAGGAAGTGATATGGATTTAAATGAAATGACAGAGAGAAAAGGGTTTTTCAAAGACCTATTAAGCACTTGTGTTATGACAGACATTGTTCTGAACTCTGAAGATACAAGTAAACAGCATAGTTCCTAACCTCAATGAGCTTATATTCTAATGAGTGATTAGAACACGTAAAGGATAGCTGGGAAGCTAGGAGTTAAGTCAAATGATGTAGAAATGGTTGAGAAATAGCATATAAGACAGTTTTTCGATAAAAAAGGAGATCGCCTCATAAAGTCCAGGGTAGTTCCAGAGGCTCCCATGGGTTAGAAGTTTGGAAACTGGTTGTAGCAAGGCTAGCATATTATGGATGTTTAAATCACATTGCTATAGGCTTGAGAGTAGATTCGTGTTTTCCTTTGAAGAAAAGAATCAAACAAGTATTTATTAAGTACCTACTGTGTACCACACATTGTGCTAAGTGATCATTTGATGCTCACCACAACCTTAGGAGGTCCTGCTATTGTTATCCATATTTTCAGTTGAGGAGATAGACAAAGGTTAAGGGACTTGTTCAGGGTCACACAGCTAGTAAGTGTCTGATGTCAGATTTGAACTCAGATCTTCCTGACATCAGGCCCAGCACTCTATCAACTATATCAACTCACTGCCTCTGGGAAAATTCAAGGTGAGTGAATTTTTTCTACAAATGTAAGTTCATACTTTCTCCAAAACTTAGTCTTCAGAAGTGGTTTAGAATGCTAAGAAATTATTTGCCCAATAATCACACAAATGATATGTGCCACATGTGGGGCTTGAACCCAGGTCTACCTGCCTGGCTCTATCACCCATACCATGTTGTATCTTATCATAAACATTTGTTATAGAATGGTTGGAATTTCTTTCTCTATACTATTAGAAGTCACTTTGAAAATGAAGAATGATCAAAGTTGTGAACTGTATAATTCTCATAACAAATCTCCATAGATGTTCTTGATCCTCCCAGAGACACACAGCAGTCTCCTCACCCACAAGAGAGAATATCTTAATGAAGCAAAATGGGTCATATATTTTCTCTTCACGTGTGACATGAGAAAGAAATGTAATGGATGAGAAAATGTGTAATAAAAAGAACCCTCTTCATAGCAACAGCAATTTTCTGCATTTAGTATGGTCTCACAATATCTTCGGTTGATCAAGTGCTTTTGCTCTAGAAAGGGCAGAAGTTTGAGATGATGAAGTTGAAGAGAACCTGAGCCTAAAATGAAATCTCATCAATTAATGTCAGTATTATTTGGTATGGAAGCAGAGAAGTTAGTGAGGAATTGGAATAGGAGTGGATAACGTTAGTATAGGTCCTAGTCAAGCAAATTAGTATTGGTCACAGAAGTAATTCAGAACCAATAAGAATTCCAAGTCAGACAGAATGATGTCATGATAACCCAGAAGTTAAATGGTACAAAAGTGGTTGTAATAAGCAGAATTAAAGGAAATTCCTTGTTTCCTGAAGGTATATTATCTTGAGAAACTCAATTACCTAGTTTGCCCTGACAAATCCTTAATATCTCCAACCCATGCTATCTGTACTTTTTGTGGACCATCATCTCCATTCCCTTCTTGCCTGACAATGGGGTGCAGCCCCTGAAGCCACCCTGAGCTTTGACAGGTTAATTTTCATTTTGTATTGCTCATTTCCAGGCCTCTACCTGTACTTCCTGGATGGCTCAAGCCATGCTAAAATGTGATGCGCCTTCCTTTTCTTCTACTCTCCTCCTTTCTAAGTCCCCTGTATATATTTTCTTCTCCCATTATTATGTCAGATGCCTGAAGAATATTTTTGCCTTTCTTCCTATACCAGCACTTCTTAAAATGCTTAAGCGGATACTTAATAAATGATTGTGGACTAGACTTGATGGCATAGATTGTCTAGTTTGTTTTATCTATATTTCCCAGTGCTTAACACAGAGCTTGGAACATGGTAAAAACTTAATAAATGCACTGTCTATCTGTCTCTCTATCTCATCTTTCTGCTTAAGGTAAATATGGCTCTTTTAGAGGTGACATCTTCTGGGTAGATTAGTCATTTAGTTAAAAAAAAAATATATATATATATATATATTATCCATTTCCTGAATTGAGTTCTAAGGGTAGACATCTCTCATCAAATGAGGGAATATCCCACCATGCCTCTGTTAAACACTTCATCAACCTCTAAGTCTGGGCTTAACTTTGTGGTGCTGAGCATCCTATCACATGGTCTGAAAGCTTCACTTGAAATTCGCAAATCTCTGTCTCACATAAAGAGAAGGTTTTATAGAAAATATTCAGAGATTCATTTGACTAGTTTCTTCTTCTGTCTCCACTGGAATTCTGTCATGGAACAAAAGTCAAAGATGAATTTAATTATGTACTTTTTTGAGATGTTATTTATAATAAGCTATTGTTCCTGTTCTTTAGAAAGTTCATGGAATGGGGAGGGATTCATCCAACATTTATCATGCCTCCATCATACTGGATATGCAAAACAAAAATAAATCAGCCGCTGCCCTCAAGGAGCTTGCACTCTACTTGGAGAAAGCAATGCATATACAGAAAAGTAAATACAAAATATATTCAAAATAAATACAAGCTAGGGAGTGGGAAGGAGACTAATGAAGGGCTGGATCATTAGAAAAAGTCTAGTATATTAAGAAATATTTGGATTGTGGGAGGCTAAAGATTTTAAGAGTTGTAAGTTGCAAAACAGAGAGTTGGTTCAGTGAAGAATGAAATGCAAACTTGAGTTCCCCCTCTGTTGCTATTATTACTTAGCTTCTAATATAAGATTATATTTTGGTTTGCCACTGTAAGTTTGCATTTTTTTTTCACTTCAGTTCCTGAGTCATTGGTGATCAATTTTGCATTTTATGTATCAGAGGTTGGGGGATACAGCATTTGATTACCAAGATGATGAATTGTGGTTACACTTCGAGCTCAAAATCATGGTAGAGATTTATTTTTTTCTTTGTTTTTTAGCCTCAGAGTAACAGAAGGAATTGCTGTTTCTTTTTTTAAGAAACATAAAGTTAACAGAGAGAAGTAAGCCATGTTTCACTCTTCCAAGGAAAGTCTGAGGGACTGATTTACACTGAAATGTTTGCTGCATGCTAAGATGATTTCAGACAAGGTCAGTGAACATAAATGCACACACAGTCAACTTGTAAGAGAGTCCAAGTGAAATAAAACCAAGGAAATTTAATTTTAAATGGTTTTTGACACTGTCTTTTTCTATGCCATTCATAAAGTAACATGCTTTCTATGAAAAGAATGGCCAAGCAGTCCTGAAGAAATTGACATAAAGCTGTCTCCAAAGATCTTGGAGCAACTCCATTCCATCCAAGGGACAAATTGATATAATTACAGGATGTTATGCTTACTCTTGTTAGGTATTACATGACATCAAAGAAATGAGCCCATGTATCGTTACTGTTATATAACATTCCTGAGATCTTGAGCAGGAAAGGCTTTTGATAAAATTTGCCCAAAAAATACTAAGCACAAGTGTGAATTTATGAATTAACCTCTATTTGATCTTCAAGGACTTCTGGTTGGGATAATATTATTCAAAAATGTTGCTTGTGTATATGTGATGCCTTTACATAATGTTTTACCACATTCCAGTTGAAAGCATCATTAGACTTTGGGGCTTGTGTGGGTTCATAATGAACTCATATAATAAAATTCTATGTTATATTTAAATTTTTAATAATGCCACAGTGAAGAAGAATAGTGATTTTAAACTCTCTTAGTCTATCTAAGGCCTGATCTGAGGTAAAGATAGAATGAAAGTAAAATTCTTAGTCTGTCCTAATGAAGAACCTATATTTTTTTAATACTAGGACCAATGAGGTGGGTTGGAGGATGGAGAGAAGAAGAAAAAAGGAAAACTGCGCAAATATAAAACAGATATTTTAATTAAAAGAGATATTTTGTAATTCATGTTCATGAATTCTGAAATTATTTTATCTGACCATATTCTTTTATTTTACAATTTTCCCTATATTTGTACCCTGATTCTCTTCATCCTCCCTGTGACTTCCAATCTCTCCATCACTCAGTTCTTCTCCAGGCCATCACTCATCACTGACTAAACTCACCTCTCTTTCCCTACTTTGTGACCTTGGCAAAACACTTCAATTCTCCACCATTCCTTACACTTAAATTCCTTGCCACTTGTCTTTCCAGCAATCATGTTTTGCCCAGCTCCAACCTTGCATCATTCCTATCACATGTCCCCATTGCACTTCTGTATTTACATACTGCTGAAGAAAGGAGCTGGATAAAACTATAAAACCAGGCTGAATGTGTCTACCTCAAATGTGTGTTGGATTATTTCAACCAAGCTTCACACATAGTAAGGCCATCTTTTTACACCTTCTAACCACAGGAGCAATTCAAAACCTTGGCATCTCTTCTCACTCCTCTCCTGGCACCTCTTGCCCCAGCATTCTTATCAGGGTAGATATTGCAAGGTAGGAAGGAAGGAAAGAAGGGGAAAAAGGAGAGAGAGAGGAACAAAGGCAGAAGGGAAGGGAAGAATAAAGGTAGAAAGGGAAGAAAAAGGAAAAGAAAGGAAAGGAAAGGAAAGGAAAGGAAAGGAAAGGAAAGGAAAGGAAAGGAAGGGAAGGGAAGGGAAGGGAAGGGAAGGGAAGGGAAGGGAAGGGAAGGGAAGGAAAGGAAAAGGGAAAGGGAAAGGGAAAGGGAAAGGAAAGGAAATATTTTTTTATTTTAATATTTTAGAATAAAATATAAACAGAAAGGAGAGGTTACTTGCCAAGAATTCTTCTTATCCCCTCCACATCTCACATTATTCAGAAATTTCCACTGTCTAATTCTTCTCTTATTCCTATCTCACATAAAGAGGTCACTCTTTTCCTTGCTAAAGTAAACCTCTCTACTTGTACCTTCAATCACATCATTATCTGCTTTGTTAAGCAAATTGCCCCTAATATCCCTTTTTTCAGTCTCAATTCTACTCTCTACCTATAAACTTCTTTCCTGATATGTATAAACACCTCCATTTCCCATATCTCCTTCAATCTTAAAAACAATCCAGTTGTGATCCCACTTATCTTGATAGCTATAGAGTTATATCTCTCTTCTCCTCTGCTAAATTTAAGAAAGCTGTCTATACCAGGTGCTTCCATTTCCTCTCCTCTCATTTGCTTCTAAATTCTCGGCAATATAGCTTCCAGTGTCATCTTTCAACAGAAACTGCTCTCTCCAAAGTTACTAATGAGATCATAATTCCTAAATCAAATACTTTTCTCAGTCCCCTTCTTTTTGTTTGTTTGTTCGTTTAACTTTCTGCAGCGTTTCACAGGATTCTCTTTCTGGATACTCATTTCTCTCTAAGTCTTCCTGACAGTGTCTTTTTCTGGTTCCTAGCCTCCTTTGCTAACCTTCCCCCAAGTTAAGCCAAATAACTATCCTGGATACGTTTCTCTTTTCACTCTTTATCATTCTACTTGGCAATCTCATTAGTTCCTCTGAGTCCAATTATTAACTTTATGTTCATAATTCCCAGATTCGTATGTCTAGCCCTGAAATCTTGCCTGAGCTCCAATTCCATATCACTAACTGGATTTTAGGCATTTTGGACATTTTTATCTGGCTGTCTCATAGAAATTTCAAACGCAGCATGTCCAAAATCAACTCCATATTTTCCACCACAAACTCTTCATCTTTTCAAGTTTCTTTTTATTGTCAAGAGTACTACTGTCCTACCAGTCACCTATCCACACAACCACAGTGTTATCCTTGATTCCTCTCAATCACTACACATATCGAATGCCTGGCTAAATTTTTTTCATTTCTACTTTAACAACATTACTTGTTTATGTTCCCTTTTTTCAAAACATGCAATCACTTACAGACACTCATCCTCTCATATTTGCACTCTTGCAAGTAGATTTCTAATTGGTCTTCATTCTCTACATTCCAATTTTTCATCCACTTAGCTGCCAAAGTGATTCTCCTATAACACAAGTTTGACTATGTAACACACATACACACACACACACACACACACACACACACACACTTCCAGTAGCTTTCCATTATGTTCAGGATATGATATAAAATTATCAGGAATTTAAAGCCCTTCATAATTCAGATATTCCTAGGTTTCTTATATTTTACTACTCTGTACTCACTCTTTGATTCAGATTTATTACCTTGTTTGTTGATCCTTAGGCAAGATATCCCATACAACATTTTCATGCATTTTCACTGACTATCTCTCATACCTGGCATGGTCATCTCAGAAAGGAACTTGTGATCTGAAAGAAGCACTATGATTTCATTGATAATAATAGAGCATTGCAGATTAAGTTTATTTTGGTTTTGCTTTTCTACAGTATTCCCAAACTGGTACATCAAGAGGAATGCTTTAGATATATTTTTCCTAGAATTTAGACAAATATTTGATACATTTTCCTATGCTATTCTTGCAGAAAATGTGGTAGTGATGTGGCCTAGATAACAGCAAAATTAGTTGGATTCAGAATTGATTGAATGGTCCAATTAAAAAAAAGCAACAACAATATTCAGTAAAGGAATATAATTATGCCAAAATATGTTATTGGTCCTTTGATATTTAACATTTTAATCAAAAACAATAGCTTGCATGCTCATCAAATTTGGCAGTTGCTACAAAGGTAAGATAAAGCTACTGCATCGTACAATAATCATAGTCCAATAATATTTTAACACGCTAGGTCATTGGATTTAATATATTCCTTAATCAATCAATAAACATCTATTAAGCACCTCCTATGCCAGTCACTGTGCTAAGCAATAGGGTTACAAAAA
Organism: Pseudochirops corinnae; assembly: GCA_028646515.1. Taxonomy (NCBI): domain Eukaryota; kingdom Metazoa; phylum Chordata; class Mammalia; order Diprotodontia; family Pseudocheiridae; genus Pseudochirops; species Pseudochirops corinnae. Next base: position 30,955,141 of record CM053587.1, read on the forward strand.
TAGGCACCATGAAAGCTGATAGATTCTATTGATGGGGATAATTGTAAAGGCTTGAAGATGAGTTAAAATATCTACTTCATCAGTAGTGGAAATAGTAGTAGTCGTAGTAGTAGTCGTAGTAGTCATAGTAGCCGTAGTAGGAGTAGTAGGAGTAGTAGTAGTCATAGTAGTCATAGTCGTCGTAGTAGGAGTAGTAGTCATCGTAGTAGTCATAGTCGTCGTAGTCGTCGTAGTAGTATAGCTAAAATTAATGTAACGCTAAGGTTAGAAAAGCATCATATATGTATTTTCCTATGATCTCACAACAACTTTGGAAAGGAGGTACTGTTAACTGTCCTAATTTTTTATAGTTATATTTATTTATCTTATTTTTAATTTATGTACTAAAGCAAGCATTTCTATAACATAATATAATAAAAAGAAGATTGTACATGAAACTGCAAATCTATTATGTACAACTTGCTATTCATTTTAAATAAAAAATAGTTATATAAATTTCTTTTTCTTCGTTTTTCCTTTTTTCTTCCTTCCCCCTTCCCATCCTAGAGATGGCTACCATGCCACACACATGCATGTATGTTTATATGTGTATAAAATTATTCTATGCATATTTCTATTAATCAGTTCTTTCTCTGAATACAAATAGTGTCTTTTTCATATGTCCTTTATGGCTAATTACTGATGAGAAACACCTGGCTAAATAATTTCTCCTACGAAGTGTTTTGGGGGGTTAGTGGGCTGCAAGTGGTTACTCGGTGAGCAGTAAGATATGACTGCCAAAAAAACTAGTGTAATCTTGGCCTGAATTAAGAAAAGCACATCTTCCAGGAATAAGAAGGTAGTAGTCCCTCTGTACTTCATCTTGGTCAAACCACATCTAGAATGTCATGTTTACTTCTGGGCTCCAGAGTTTAGAAAGGACAGTAACAAAATAGACTGTGTCCAAGGGAAGATCACAAGGGTGGATAAAGACCTTGAGTCTATGACTTACACATTTCAACTGAATCAGTTATAGATGTTTGGGCTCATCAGGAAAAGACTCATGGGGGTCATAATGACTGTGTTTGAGTATTACTTTATTACTTTTTCCGGTCTCCTTCCTTGCCCTATGAGATCCTCAACTTTGCCAAAACAGATTTCAGCCCACTTTATCCTATTCCAGAGGACAACATTTGTAAGAAGGACTGTCCTGTTTTTTGAGAGACTTGGAGCTATTTATGTACTATTCAGCAAAAGATACACATAAAATAGTATCATCCTGTTTGTAAGAGAGATTTTGAAGTACGCAGAAAATTTACAAAATTGTACCCAAAGTAATTGAATTCTATTTCTTTCTACATCATTGAACTGCTGCACAACTTGTGTTACTCTATGTATCTCAAGTTTCCCACTTTCATTTATAAAGTTAAGAAAATATCTTCTATTTACTTGACAGGACTTTCCAGAGAAGATATTTCCAAATAATATAGATCAACTAGATAAACTAAAATGCCACGATTTTTAATAAGACAGGGATACTCTTTTCACTTAACCCTGGGGATTAGATGAGATTTTAAGATTATGAAATTGTGAAATCATTGAAACATGAGCAAAAAGAACATTTAAAAATAGTTTCCATTTATTGGACAAGATAGAATATAATATACTCCTAGTATATAGTTATCATAACCTTTCCATTCTGTTAAAAAATATACTGAAGGAATAGGCCTTCCCCATACTCATTGACAAGTATAGTTAATTAATCTGAGTGCACCCTGGAATCAGGGCAGTTCTATAATTAAATGGGATGAGGGAGGAGGGGGAAAGGTGCTATGTTATATCATATTTCACACAATATTAAGGACAAATTTACCTGACATTTCTGTGGGGTCATTTCATATTCCAAAGATGATATTATCAATCCATATTAATTAGTAGATTAGAAGAAAATTCATATTGAGCATTATTGATACTGAGGTTTATTGGTACCAATAGGAATGATTGGCCTTCATTCTGGAAGAGAACCAAAATGACATCGCTATGCTAGAGTCAAGTTTCAGTGTGGCTGATCTAAACAGTCTGAGCTGCTCTAATACAGGTTGGGCACAAATAGTCTATGTGAACATTTGGGATGGATTCTCCAAATTAGTACATCCTGTGTTTCCTTTCAGTTGTTTCAATTCTGTGAGCACAGCACCTTCACTGATGTGGGTACGCCATGCTGAGTGGTCTGATGCCTGTGTCTCCTATGTCACACAATCAATTCCAAAGTTTTGGAGAGAGATCTTGAGAGTGTCCTTGTATCTATTGTTTCCTTTGACCACCCTGTGAACACTTGCCCTGTGTGAGTTCTACATAAAATAGTCTTTTTTGGCAAGTATATGTTTTGCATTCAAACATCATAGCCAGCCCATCAGAGTTGCACTCTCTGAAGCAGAATTTGAATGCTTGGCAATTTAGTTCCAGGAAGGACCTCAGCGTCTGGTACCTTATCGTCCCAGGTGATCTTCAGAATCTTCCTGAGATGATTCAAATGGAAGCGATTCAGTTTCTTGGCATTGCACTGATAGACTGTCTAGGTTTCACAGGCATACAACAATGAGGTCAGCACAGTGGCTCTATAGACCTTCAATTTGGCAATCAGAATATTCAAAGTCAGAAAACTGATACCAGCAGCTTTTATTAAATCAGGGAGCACTTCAGAAGATATGTGGTTAGCCACCATTTCACAGTTTTGACATTTTCACTGAAACTACCACTTAACTTGCATACACTTGCAAGTGTAGGTTCTAAACACATATATAAATCATTTCAAATATCATTCAGCACATCAGAAATTATTCCACAGTAGAAACACAAGACAGAAGGGAATCCTCTTATTGCTGTCAGTAGCCTGGAAAGGCCCAGGGAATGAAGAATAATGATGTGATATTCAGGAATCAACACCTCAAATTGATTTTTTTTTGCAACTTTCAGGAAGCCTACTAGCTTTTCCAGGATTTTTTTTTACTTAAAATACAATTAAGCATTGTGAAGTAATCTATCCGGCTTAAATCTATATTTTGCTTTCGTTTCACAAAACAAAACCTCTCCCTTTAAAAGCCAGTTTGTATCATTCACAGAAAGAAAGAAGTCCTGATGAGCTAAAAATAGAACTAGCTGGGGCAGGTATAATTGTTTTTAGTATTATGTGTGAGCTCCTTAAAGTCCACAACCACCAGAAAGAGAGAGAAAGCATAGCAATTCTGGTGCTTCCACATGATTGGCTAGAGAAAGAACTTACACTAATATAAACTTAAAATCCAATTGAGTGAGAACTTTTAGTGAGGAGTTGACATGTTTTTACTAGTAAAATGGGAGAGGAATGTAGGTACATGTAGGTCAATAGAAGCCAGAAAATGACTTGAAGTGCAGAGAAAGATAAAGCATCATTTAGTACAATGGACCCTAATGAATTTGGATATAGATTTTTCCTCTTCCTTGCTTGCCCCCCAGTACTGTATTTCAGAATATATTAAAGGAAAGTGTAATGAAATAGCATGTGGTGGTGTCTAAACAAACTATTTCATTATATAGAAAATTCAAGTGACTATATTCCATGGAGCATCCCTGATTTCTCAGTTCCTCAACTTGAAGTAAGTCTAAACAGTGTTGTAGTAGACAGAGAGCTACATGTGGAAGCGATCTAAGTTTAAATCTCAACTCAAGTGTTTACTGAACTTAAATAAGTCAAATGACTTCTATGGGCCTCAGTTCCCCACCTATAAAATGAGGCTTTGTTCTAAATAACCTCTAAAGTCCCTTCCAGCTCTAAATCCTTTGTCCAGAGATTCCCACTACCAGATTAATGGGCAAATAAACACCTGGTAGCAGCGACCAGACATGTGGTGAGGAACTTGGAGGTATTAAAACCTTTCTAGGATGAGGCCAAAAACCTCAAACCCTTTGTAAGTGAAACTTTAAACTCCTAATACAACATTACATTTTTATTCCTTAACAATTTCCTGTATAAGTTTAAGGGTATATTATGTCAGAATCCTAAATATAAATAGATTCTTTCCCATCTGGCCAGTTTTTGCTTACTATGTCACACTGGTAGTTTGGATTTCTGTTTACTTTGGAAACAATGCAATTAAAAGGCTTAAATGTGGTAATCAATGGGCCACAACTAGCCATTTGTTTTCCACAGGAAAGAAAACAAAAGAAAGGAGAAGCGAACCCTTTGAAGTGTTAGGTATAGGTGAACAAGCTGTTTCCCAGGTTGAAAAAAATGATTTCATTTTATGTGAAAGTATCTCCTTTGCTGCTTTCTTTATTGTTAATTTTATATCATGTACATAATGTCCCCATTACTTTGTGTAAAAAGGCTTTGTAATCTTGGTGCATGCTGGTTTTTAAGATGTTAAAAAGTTTTTGTTTTTTTAACTTTCATGAGGAGTTTATAATTCTAGTGACTATGGCTCTTCTTTTTGAGATGGTGGAGATGCCACTTATAGTTTTCTGTCTTTTTTTCCTTCCTGTCAATTGTCATTCCCAGCTGTTATCAATGTGTCTGCCTCCAGCATCCTAATCTAAATAGCTCTCAAAGTCCTAGCCGAGACCTAGACTCAATTGAGATTTATTTCCTTGGTCTCTAATGCAGTTCATGCTCGAGAGCATTTGGGAGGAGAGAGGCAAAGGACAGCGGAAGCTCTTTTAATACATGCTGAGAATCTCAGAGGCCCAGCAGGGGCCGGAAGGAGCAAACACAGAGGGACCAGCATTCAATGCATTCCAATTCAAAAAACATTTATTGAGGAACTCCTAGGTGCAAGGCACTGGGAATGCAAAGAACAAATGAAAAACAGTCCCTGCACCTTTAGGGAGTGAGGAGACCTCAGTCCATGGTCTCTGGGTTCAGGTGTAAATATTCCCCTTCTTCCTAAATGCAGTGTTTGCCATACTCCCCTCCCTTACTCTTTCATTTGAAGCTTCTAATATGCCATAAGATGAGAAACAACTTTATTAGAATTATATAAAGAGTAAGAATAAATGTATTCCAGTCCAAGTCACCCTCTTCCAGTGGATAATATATCTGTCCTTTAGTGCATGGCCTCTTTTTGACATCTGTCTTGGTTTCTTAGAAGCCTGTTTTCATCCTGAATTCTTGAGTTTATTCTAGATAGCTGAGGTTGTCAGAAAAGTGATTTTCTATTAATCAAAGCATAATTACAATTCCCATGGATTTTTCATTTTATTTGCAGATAGCATGGATCATGAGATAGACCCTGAATTTAATGTTAGGCAGAAATTAGTCTGGATTACATTTTGAAAATGATAAGAGAGATTTTAATGTTCCCAAATTACCCAGAGTTGGGACAGGATTGCCCCCAAAATGCTTCTATTTAACACCAGTATAGTTGAGATCTCTTACTTAAGAGAATCTCAAAAAGAGTAAAAATTATAAATAACTCAAAGAACAGTAGAAAGATACTTTACAGATATACAGTCATTCTTCAATTTTCACAGGGGCATTTCCTAGAAAATGGCATGAAAGGCAAAAACACAAATGTGGATATGTTGAACCTACGGGAAATAGAAGTTAGGTTCCCATGACCATCAAAAATTATAATGTTTCTCCTGTTTGCTAAAAATTTTCTGCATATTATTCTTTCTAATAAAAGATTAATTCTGATAATATGTGCTTGTACTAACACGATAACCATGAAATAACTCATAAAATGCAGTGTATAAAATATAACTGGTAACATGAAGAACATTTTTTCTTATTATTTCCCTATCATTCTGATCTTTTGTGCTAACATCTCAATGAAAAATTGATTTCAGACAATATTCACTTTTCGTTACACATGAAATCTATAGATAGTACTGTAAATACTGTATAAAAAACAAAATTCTTAAAACCAAAACTCTTTTAATCTGAATTGTATCTTCCACTGTGTTGGAAAACTGTGTGAAGGAATTGTACAGTTTAACAAATCATTGATTCATTAATGCCAAACACAGCCAATGGCAGCTTGCAGACATTGGGGCAAAAAGTGTAGCTAACACCTTTATTTTCTCAATAAACCTGGTCACTGACTTTGAACACTTGGACTTAGGCCCCAGAGGACTTCCATTATGCTACAGGTGCATAACTGCAACACAAAACTTGGGTTTTAAAGAAAATGAAAATATGCAACAAATGTATGGGGAACTTTTTAGAAGGGTAGGGTGGACAAGACCAGTGAAGTGCTTAATGGGATGCCAGTCATTCCACAAACCTGTGTACATCGCACCTCTCATTTTGTTTCTCTGCTGAATATAACTGGGAATGTTCTTGGTTACTAACACAAAAATGACAATGAGGTTACTAATGAAATCATGTGAATGCTTGAAATCACTAACATTAAACATGTTAATGTTAAAGTTGATTGGTTGTTGTCAAGAATGAAGGGGACCAAAATTATATCACTAGACTAGAGTCAAGTTATAGTATGTCCAACTGTGATCAATCAGACCAATATAAGCTCAGAATGTTCTACTACAGGTTGAGCACAAATAGTCCGTGGGAATATTTGGGGTGGACTCTCTAAATTTGTACATCTCACATTTCTTTTGTGCTAAAGACTAATGTTAAAAATGTTAAAAGCTAATGTTTAAAGCTTATGTTAAAGACTGACTATATGTAGGTTGCATTATGCTGCCAGTGGTAACTTTAACTCCCAAGGTGCCATAAATAAATTGCCAAGAAATTTGTATGATTACAGAAAACAGAGAATGGGTTACATTAGAAATAGAAAAGAGATGGGAAGTTCAAGTGTTTCAATGGCTTGCCTGAGACTTTAGGAGACCCAAAGGAATAAGTACAGCATTTTGAATACTCTTTGGAATTTATGGACAAGAACTGCCTCAAATAAGAGGACATGGATAGCTTGCAAACTCTGTCCAAAAGGGGAATACCTGTTTTAAGGAAAGTGACAAATTTGCCAAAGAAATAAGTTTTCTCTTTGCTGAGAAGCATATAGAATTTTCAGATTACCAACTTTCCAAAAAGTATGCCCTCCAAATTACACCCCGGCAGCACTGGAGTCATCATGCATAATGCTATCAAAGTAGGAAGGGAGTGCAGCCAGGAGGGTAGCAGAAAGTAGACTCTGGGTTCAAGGCACACCTCTGATATTTATTACCTGTGTGACTGCAACGTGAGCTCCCTTCCAGCTCTGGATCGAAGGTCCTGTGAATCTAAGTATTGGTGTGCATCCAGGAGATGCTTCCAGCAATCAGACTATTTAAACAGGAGAGTTACAAAAGGAAGATAAGTAAGAAACAGATCCACCTATGATTCTCATATGTGTCATGACTGTGCTGCTCTGAAAAACCCAAGTGAGTACTTTCTCAGTCTGTACTCTGAGGGTTGGTCCACTCTATCGAGAAGGTAGCCAGAGCGTACTTGTGATATATGTTCCTCTCAGAGGAAGCCAAAATGACATACACAAAAGCACTCTTGGCCATGAGACTCATTTGTAATGTTCTCTGTCTCTTGCTTTAGTGCAGCAGTTTTCCACCTGTGGGTTGCAACGCCTTTGGGGGTCGAATGACCCTTTCACAGGAGTCACAGGGGTCACCTAAGACCATCAGAGAACATATATTTGCTATGGTCTTAGGAACCAAGACACTGCTCCTCTATCAGTCTCCAGGCAGGTCCACCCACATGCAGATATACCCACATATGAGTATTAAAGGATCACGGCGTTAGGAAGGTTGAGAACCACTGGTTTAGTGGATGCTCTGCCCCTGTTAATTCCCATGTTAAAGAACTCTCAGAGTTAGAGTATGCCCCACATAGGGTTATGTATGGGATGTGTCGTTCCATAAAATGAAAGAAAATGAATTACTTGAAATGCATTAAATTGTACCATACTAAGCAGAACACCTAAAAAAGAGATTTCAAAAGTATGTAGTTTGTTCTGTATGAGCATTTCAAAGGCTAAAGGCATGTGGCTTAGAATTTATGTTTTTCAAATGAAGAAATTCTACATTAGTTGTATCTATAAACTTGGTACCCAAAACTAAGTCTGAGATAATTTTCAGTAAGTTTGTATCTCACAAATTATTCTGCCACAATCATTGGCATAATGGGACTATGCCATTGAATATCACGATCATTGAACTGGTACCTCTGATATATCAAAGGCTTTGATCGTAAAGATTGTGACAAAAATCTGATTGGTAGTTATTCAGAGAATTTGAAATGTTATTATGTTCCCTTATTTTTCCAGATCGTCTGTGAATTTGAATACCAATATTATTGATATATTTACATACCTGTTCATATTTCCATTTTTGGTTCTTTGCATCATTTATTTCTTTTAATTCACTGATAGTCTCATTTGTAAAGAGATTCACAGTATGGAAGAGCTTTCAACCAATACAAACTAGTGGCTCATCTTTGAGAGGTACACAGGGTATTGATAAAGTTAAGTGACTCACAAAATGACCATATGCATAATGTCTATGAGAACTAGGCTCCTGAGTCAAGGTTTTGATCACTACTCTACCCTTTAGGTCTGATTAGGTTCTGTGGCTTCTCCCCTGTGCCCCTGCTTTCCTGACTGCTGAGTTTTCACCATATTTAGCCAGGCTCAGACAAATTAAGCTCCATTCTTACCATCTATCTTTCTGCCATGTCACCTAAAAAGAACTTCCCCACACTCCTCCCTTCATGCTCAAATTAAGCAAGTCATTCATTTGCCCTACTTCTCCACTGACACTCTACCGAACACTATGCTTCCTCTTCTAATCTTTATCACGTAGCATAAATAATACTACTCTTCTATATGCATTGCACATAGTAGGTACTTAAAATATTTGTGGACGTAATGATTAGCTAAATGAATATGGCCATTTTCCTCTATATTGCTGATGAGCCATGTAATTTCCATTTGCTGAAGTTTGAAGGGGCTGGAAAGTAGCAATTCTTTACATATAAAACCCAATTCTAATGGAAATTTTAAAGCATTTTAACCAAAAGGCAAGTGCTACATGGAAAAAAGAATGTGAGATGTTAAAGGAAAAGCCTAAGGGTCTGTATTCATGTTAAATTTTTCTCTTAAATAAAAAAAAATGTTTGCAAATAGCATATTTCAGAAGCTTCTTGTTGTAATTATTAAGCCTGTCAATCATTTAAGAAAGTAACTATAGGCTTGAGTGAACAATTTACCTGTGCCTGAAACCATGCCCCACTAATATTTTGCTTTGTCCCTTAAAGTTTGTAAGAAACATTCAGAAATGGGGAAAACCATCTGTCATGATATATCATTTATATCAGCCACAAAAATCACATTATATAAGACCTTTTCCTTGATGGACTATGAGGTTTAAATGTATAACGGGACACTTTGGTGTATTTTATTTATGATTTTCCTTATTCAGGGTAAAAGCAACTTCTTTGTGTCATCATTATTTTGTTTTGTTGCCATTTTTCTTTAATAATGGTCACACTGAAAAGCTTTCTATAAATATCAGCACACTTTGATTAAAAGTGATAAATTCAACCTTATAAAGTGCAGACCATTCAGGAAGTAACCATTTGTTTCTTTTTATTTTTTTTTAGTTAACAGAAATGTATTTCTCTTTCTCTCCTACCCCTCCCACTTTGAAAAGAAATTTTTTTTCAAATTCTTTTTTTTTTTTTGCAGGGAGGTAGGCAAGGCAATTGGGATTAAGTGACTTGCCCAAGGTCACACAGCTAGTAAGTGTCAAGTGTCTGAGGTCACATTTCAACTCAGGTCCTCCTGACTCCAGAGTCAGTACTCTATTCATTGCATCATCTAGTTGTTGGAAAAGAATTTTTTTAAAACAATTCCTTATAATAAAAATACCTAATCATGCAAAACAAATTACCATAGTGAGCATATTGAAAAATATCTGTCTCTTCACCCTGAAGGTATCACCTTTCTCTTAGGAAGTACACAGCAGGTTTCATCATACATCCTCTGGAATCATGGATAGTTATTGCTCTTAGAGCTTCAGAGTTTTCTTTAGAGTGTTAATATTTTAAAAATTGTTTTTTGTAATACTGTCATAGAAATCACTCTTCTGGTTCAGCTTATGTTACCCTATGTCAGTTCATGATACAGTTTCAAGACATCAGTTTCCATGTCTTGTTGAAATCATCTATTTCCTCATTTATTTCAATTCAGTAGTATAGTATTCAATAGTATCACATTCATATGCATAATTTGCTCAGCCTTTTCCCTGTTGATAGGTATCCCCTTAGTTCCACATTTTTAAGTCACAAAAGGACATTTTCTTTTCCTTCTTGATCCTTTTTGAGTATTTTGGGTATAAGCCTAATAGCAAAACTGAATCAAAAGAGATATACTGCATGGTAATGATTAATGTGTACTTCCCAACTGGTTTTCAGAATGATTGTATCCATTCATAGGTCAACCAACAGTGTATCAAAGTACCTATTCTCCCTTTCCACCATTTAGTATTTTCATTTCTTTTTCATCTTTGCTAATCTGATGTGTGTGAAGTGGAAACTCAAACTTGCCTTAATTTGCATTCTTCTAATAATTGATTAATTGGAACTTTTTATTATGACTATTATGTAGGTTACTTTATTATGTAGGTTACTTTTTTGAGAACTGCTTGGTCATATCTTTAAACCATTTATCAATTGAGAATAGTTCTTATTCTTACAAATTTGAATTTTTTATATATGTTAGAAATGAAATGTTTATCAGAGAAATTTGCTGCAGAGATTTTTTTACCCAAGTTCATTAGTCCCCTTTTAATCTTACTTTTATTTCATCTGCTTGTAAAAAAAGCTTATTAATTTTATGTAATTAAAACTATTCGTTATATTTTCTATAATCTTATCAGTCTCTTGTATGGTCATGAAATTTTCTTCTATCCATAGATCTGATAGGTAATTTTTCCCCTAAAATGTGACCTTTAATATCTGGAATATTTGGAGCATACCTTAGTATAAGGTATAATGGTCTCAGTCTACAGCAAAAAGTGATATGGCATTTCCAGTACCATAGAGGGCAGCACACTGGACTTTACTGGGATCAGCAGAGGAGACAGACTCAAGTCTTACGCTTTGCTCCTTAGCACATGTGTGAATTTGAGTAAGTCATTGAATCTCTCACAACTTCAGTTTTCTCTTCTGTAAAATTGAGCTGATGGAATGTGTTCTGTTTCTTATCTGGCTATTGAGAGTTAATTTTTTTTAAATGCACATAAAGCACTTTGTAACTGTAAAGAGTTTTACAAATGTATTAATATTTTGCTTGTCACTTTATATCATTGTTTTATGTATCAATACAGTAAGTGCATATGATATTGTCCCCTCTTTAAACCAGATTAAAAGTCAGGTAGAATTTACTGAAATATATCAATTTGCTTCAATTTATCTTGAGCTACCCTCTGAAATGACAAGACAAATTTTGTTTATTTTGGATGGATTTTGTCAGTAAATGTAATCATTTTGTGACCAAAGTGTTATAAGGAATTCAATATTATTTTAAGTAAGTAAATGAAGCTGGCTATTTGTTATAGTTACAATTATTGTTTTAATTAATAAAATTAGTCAACAAGAATTTGGTAGACTCCTACTAATTGCCAAGGACTATGAAAGGCACTAGGGATGCAAATACAAAAGTGAGCCAACCTCTGCCCTTAAGAAGTTTACATTCCACTCAAAGATTATTCAGATTCGCACAGAAGGAATTACAAAGCAGCTTGGTGGTACAGTGGAAAGAGCACAGGGCCTGGAGTCAGGAAAACCTGAGTTCAAATGAGACCTCAAATATTTCTTAGCTGTGTGACCCTGGCAAAATGACATAATCCTGTTTGCCCCAGTTTCCTTCTCTGCAAAATGAACTGGAGAAGGAAATGGGAAACTACTTCTTTGACAAACCCCACATGCAATCACAAAGAGTCAGACAGGACTGAAACAACTAGCAATAATAAACAATTATAGGTCAGATCCAAAATAAATTTTAAAATGAGGAGGGAAAGGCACTAATATATTGGGCTTTACGAAAGGCTTCTTGAAAACGTTTGCAGTTGCACAAAGCCTTAAAAAAAAAAATTTAAGGGTTCCAAGAAGGAGAGCTAAAATGAGAGAGTGCTATGGGCATTGAGGAAAGCCTGGAAAGATACATATGTCAGGGAAGAAATATTGTGTATTGGGAACAGCCAAATGGAACATACAAGGGTAGGGAACCTGCAGCCTTGAAGCTACATATGGCCTTGTAGATCCTTGGGTGTGGCCCTTTTGACTGAGTCCAAGTTTTGCATTTATTCTGTAAAACTTGGACTCAGCCAAAAGGACCTCATCCAAGGACCTAGAAGGCTACATGTAGCCCCAAAGTCACAGCTTCCCCACCTTTGAGCCATAGATTATGTAGAGAGAATGGTATGAAATCATTCTGGGAAGATAGATTTGAATCAAATTATGAAGATCGTTAGATGCCAGAGTAGTTTATATTTTTTTCTAGAGCAATTAGGAAATCATTGAGATTTCTCGAGCAGGGGAGTGACATGATCAGTTCTACCTTTTAGAAATATCAGTTGTAGTTTTGGAGGATGGAGCAGGGAGAATGATTAGGAAGCTATTGCAATACTCCAGTTGAAAGGTTTGGAGGACCTGAACTAGGATACTGGCTATGTCATTAGAAAGAAGGCCATGGTAACAAGAAATATCATAGAAATAGAAGTCAATAAGATATGACAAATATTTATATATGCTGGATGAGGGAGTATGAAGTATAGAGGATGATGCCAAAGTTGCAATCTAGGTGAATAAAAGGGTGATGTAACCTTCAACAGAAATTTAAAAGTTAGAATGTATTTAGAAGGGAAAGGAGAAAGATAAAAAGTCGTTTTGGATATATTGAGCACAAGAAGCATGTGGGATATCTCAGTGTAAATGTCTGAAGGAAATGAGGAGGTAGAATAGAGTTCTGAGGTATAACTATGCATAGTGGGCTGTACATGGAAAAGGACCTGAAAGGCAGATACAAAGAGAACAGTAGGTACATGGGTAGAGTCCTGGGCCTAGAGTCAGGAAGACTCATCTCCCTGAGTTCAAATTTGGTCTCAGACATTTACTAGCTCCGTGACCTCAAGCAAGTTGCTTCAACCTGTTTACCTCAGTTTCCTCATTGGTAAAATGAATTGGTAAAAGAAATGGCAAACCACTCCAGTATCACTTACAAGAAAACCCCAAATGGGATCACAAAGGGTCATACATGACAGAAAACAACTAAACACAACAAAAAGCGCAAAAAATGAAAGAAGGTGGTCAAAAGAATTAAACATTCTAGAAAGGTCTAGAAGGATGAGGACTGAGAAATTAGAATCCTTGTGTTTTCCCCCCTGACAAGAAATAAACAAAACTATGTGGACTGTTTCCATAGGATAAATTAACTTTTTCTTCTACATTTCCCTTTAAAAATTTTAAAAATTAATTTTTAATTAATTAATTAATTTAAATTAATTAATTAATTGATTAAATTAATTAATTAATTTAAAATTAGGGCATAAAAACCTATTCAACAGAATTAGATTTTTCTACTTGTGCACGTGTTTTCTTTTCTTTTTAATTTGTGTGTGTGTGTGTGTTTCTTATGGAGGGGTTACAGTACAATACAATACTAGATATATATTCAAAAGTAACAGAATAAGTCTTAGTCTCATTCAATATTAACAGAAAGAAGTAAAAAATCATTCTGGTAAATAATTTTCCTGTGATACTGAAAAAATTGAACTTGTCTTTCCATTTAGTTCTAAACCAAATGATGAAATTATGAACAAGAATAAAGTTATGTCAGTGAAACAGTAGTACTTCAAGGAATTGTGGGCTTCTCATTTTATATTTTGGTGAAAAGATTTTTTAAAGAATTTTCTAAAATTGACATTAAATTTTCTCCTTCTCCCTTGATCCCCGTGGGTCTGATGTCTTCCTATAAGACCACATGAAAATACAAAGCTCATAGGAGAAATTTATGTTCATTAAAAATATCTGATATTACTCTCCACATTGTGTGTCCAGGTGCTTAATTTAAAAGGAGCTAGAGAATTAATGAAGGCTTTCCTCATAAAGATGAACATTCAAGTGTTTCCCCAATAGATTTCTATTGAGGTAGCCTAGTATATGGAGATGCATGCTGGGCTAGAAGTCAGCAATATCTGGCTTCCAATTCCATCTCAGACACTAGCTAAGTGATCCTGGCCAAAGCACTTAACTTCTTACTGCCTTAGTTTCCTCTCCTGTAAAATGAGGAACAGAGACTAATTGTCCCCTGACATCTCTTTCAGCTTTAAATGGGTGATATTATGATCCTAAGCATTAGTGTTGGTGAAGACAAATCCATGTGTACTTTCATTATATCTCCCCTTCATGATCAGCAGCAAAGCAAACATATACAGGAAAAAAAAAATGAAGACAACAGTAGGATTCTTTTTTTTGAAGGGGGATTGGCAAGACATTTGGGGTTAAGTGACTTGTCCAAGGTCACACAGCTAGTAAGTGTCAAGTATCTGAGGCAGAATTTGAACTCAGGTCCTCCTGGCTCCAGGGCCCATGCTGTATTCACTGGACCACCTAGCTGCCCCTCACCAGTAGGATACTCAAAAAAATCCTCATTTACTTAATTTAATGAGACATCAGATTGGAGTACATGCTGTGAAACTTACATGGGGTGGACCTGCAGAGTCCATCCCATTGGATACACATAGACCTTTGCCTATAGCCTAATTACTTCTTGTAACAAGTGTTCTGTCTGAGATACTTCCCATGGAGTTAAACCATCACCCTAACTGTTTTCGGGCAACACATGTCTCTTGCTGAAGGATGTGTAACCAGAACTCCTGGTTGGTCCCTTGGTCCCCGTGATAGGGAGGGCAACTATGCCAAAGAAGATTGACTACTTGAGTCATGAGAAGCCACCCACTCAGTAGACTAAAATAGAATTGACTGTGCCCTCTTGTGCTTTCACTCCATTTACTGAGTATGTTGACACTCTCCAACTTCTGGTAAGTGGGACAGAGGTTTTTCCCAAACAGTGATCTTTGAGTGAATTGCTCAGAAAATTCTAAACGTGAGTGAAAGTAAAATGCTAGTTGCATTATCTAAGTAATTCACTCAAGTTCCATATCTTCTGGCAAGTTGTATTTGCATAGCTTATCTTCCTGACATTGGTCATCTTCTCTGAGAAACTGTTGTATTGTGAAGATCACCTCCTGTTGGAAAACAGGCACCTGGACCCAGGAGTCCTTAAGCTTTCAAACTCAAAAGCTTGCCACCAAGGCTAGCAAAATCCATTTCACAATCACTTTTAGATTAATTGTGCTCTGTGAAATAAACAAAAAAGTAAAAAATACAGTCAGGGACTTGAGAGCCAATCTCAGTCTCACCTAGATAAGCATCACAAATTCTCCCTGTCATGTTCTCCTTATTGCCATTGCTGCCAGATCACAGACAGAAGAGAACTCCTTTCCCTCCTTCTTTACAAGTCCAAAGGAGAATGTAAAAATTTCCAATTAATTTGACAGATGGGGAGAGGTGGGAAAAGGAAGGAGGAGAGAGAGAGGGCAAGAGAGAAAGAGAAACAGAGTGAAACAGAAGAGAGACAATCTGCTTTGGCATAGCACTTTCCTACAAGAGGACTGATAAGGGTGCTGTGGTTAACCATCCCTTTCAGGAAGATACCAGAGCGTAAGGAAGTAACCAGGGAATGGCTTTCCTGCACTACCTAGACAAGGTGTACAATGACTTCAAATGCAACTTGAGGGCAGTGATTTAGCCAATACAGCAGCTATGGTAATGATGATGATGGTGGTGGTGGTGGTGGTAATAACAACAGCCACAACACCTCTTTTTTCTGTTGTAACAAACCAAGATGTATTGGGTACTAGGGGGTTTTCCCTCTCCTTTAAAAGGGGTACCTAGTTTTAGATCAACATGAATGAACTAAGTTCAGTCCTGGGTATCCTATCTTCAAAGGACAAAACACAGGTTTTTAAATAATTTTCTGGCTACACCATACCTAAAGTCCTGGGAAGAATCTCTTGAAGCTGAGTTTGACTCATGTAGAGACTGTGTTCCAAAACAAGGGAAGAAGTTACTTAATTTACAAGGCATTGGACAAGTATTCATCTCTCCAGTACAAAAGAAACACTAAGAACACAAAAGACACAAAAATGTGCCATTGACAAATACTTAAACCTGAAGGAGTAATTTATAATTCCCATTATATTCTCCTGGGAGAGTGATACTTAAAGCATCAAATATGAGACATTTTAGGGCCAATAGAAGGTACTATGGATAGAGCACCAAGTCTGAAATCAGGAAGATCAGTCTTCCTGCGTACAAATCTGGCCTCAGACTCTTACTAGTTGTATAATTCTGGGAAAGTCATTTAACCTTGTTTGCCTCAGTTTCTTCATCTTTAAAATAAACTGGAAAAGGAAATAAATGCTAAACCACTCCAGTATCTTTAACAAGAAACCCCAAAAAGAGTTACAAAGAGTAGGACGTTACTAAAAAAATGACAAAACAACAATCAATGAGACATTTTAAGAAACTTATGAATCAATCCATGACTTTCACCTTGACTTCGTACCTTCCATCAGCCACTTCAACTAATAAAGTTAAATGTTTCATAAGCCAAGCTGTGGATGGTCTCTTCCTCCTATCTGTGATCAACTCTTTTAAGAAATGGTTTAGTGATTTTTGTTTAGCTGGCATCAACTGAGGAACCCAATAACTGCTGAGGTATCCACTTCCTAAAAGGAGATCTCTCAGAATTGCTGTATGGACACTTTTGCTCACAGAACAAAAAAAACAGAAAGGGTAGCCAGAGGGCCGAGGGCCAGACTCAGGTCTCCCTAGGCAGTTGTAAAAGCCAATCACACTTGTTCAAACTTTCTATAACCACAAGAAAAGTCTCAAAAAGATTGTCCCATTTCAAGTATTTAGGAAGTAGTAAGAAGACACCCGAGGTCAGTCACTCCTTGGGAGGTCTACTGAGTAGGCAGCAATTTTTGCCCCAGTGCCCCAAGGATCTAGTCTCCTCCCTCTGCTGCCTTCATAGAGGTCCAGGGGTCATTACCACACCTCATTTCCTTTGCCAAGGAAAATATTTCACTCTAAGGAACCAAGCTACCAGAATATCATGTATCACCAAAAGGAGACCAACTTCAAGAATGTTTCATGAGTATTTTAGGTGAAGTACATTTCAGAGATAGGGTACAATTTCCTATTCATGTCCATTAAACAAAACATAAATAAATACTTTACCAAAGACTTATGATGACAGCTTCAACTTTCTAGATCCCTGCTAATGGGAATACACCAAGTTAGGGCATAACAGTACACTCCAAAATAAAATGTTGCCAAGTCTGAAGAACTACATTTCTTTCTCAATACTGGTTTCCATATGATACACAAAAAAACCAGGTCTTCCTTCACTTGGTTCATTCTAATTCTTTATAACTAAGGGCTATGCACACATTTTAATTTGCCATTCCACTAATCAGCTCTTTTAGGCCAAAGGCCTGGAAAAAATAAATAATGCCTAAAAATACTCATGATAAGGGTTTGGAGAGTGTACTTTCCCTCTTACTCTTTAAAAAAAATAATGTCTCAAATGCTGAATGTGGATAATGATTTGTTTCCTGAGTTATATACATGACTAGAAATCAGGATTTCTTGTAATTTAAGGAGCACATAGTTGCAGTAGGTTATGGTTCTCTAAGCCTGATTTTTTCAGAGAAGCACCAGACTGAGAAGTAGTTAGTTTGGTTATTTCAATCATCTTAACTGCATAGTCAATCCAATCAATTGTGAGATTTAAAATGGTTGAGAGTAAGAGAGTGAGGAAGGAAAGGAATGAATCCCCTGAAAATCTATTAATTCTGTGACCACATATTGACACAGTCTGAATTAGTTATGCTTCAGACAAGAACTTGTTCTTTAGTCAATTTATTTACCATTCAAATAGTCAACACTAACATATGGAAATACTATGTCATTAAAAGAATGTTTGGTACACTTGTTTATTGTCAGAAACCTCTAATCTGTGGATATTGAACTTGCTATTCAGGTCTCATCTGGTTTTGATAGGAGCTTATCTTTAAATTGGAAATGATGTCAGTAAAATCTGCATGGCTTTCCATTTGGGGAAAATCCCAGTATATGGCAGTGGCATCTAACTGGCATAAAGTTACTGTAGGAAACAAAAGGGTAGTTATAAACTTTTTTAAAGTCTGAGAGACACCATTTCTGCATCCCTGGTAAAAATCAATGTTACCTAATTTTTTATATTTTGGTAGTGAGGTATCTATTGGCTCTGTTCTATAAATGTGTACCTATGTTATCACCTTGTCTCAGCTAGGCCTCATGAGTCATAATTCTGGAGAAATCCATTGTTAGATTTTAAATGATTTTCTTTTTTTCATATTTGAATGTCAATTAAAGCATCAATGTAAACTGTATTTAAATTTTCATTATTTGGAGTGATAATTATATAAAATATGATTTTTCCCCAGCCCAATGGAAATAATGCAATGTGAAATTGAATAGTGTCACCACTTCATGGGATACATTACTCACACTTATAGGAACCTATTTTGAGGGACGAGCAATCTCTGCCCAAATTACTAGATGTTATCCAAATAATATTGTCAGGCATTTAATAAAACAATTTTAAAAGGGTTTAAAAGCTTTGGTAGAACTCTTGGATTTTGGAGACTCAGAATAAATTGATCCAAAATAGGGAGAGAGACTATGACTTCAGATTTAGGAGGCTATGACAACAGCTGCATTCTTTAACAGCATATGAACATCCAATTTGAGTGTCTACTTATTAAGAATTTATCCTTTTCTTCCTGTTTCATCTCAACCCTTTCTCCCCCGCCCCCACATAGTATAATGAATGTCCTCTCAATTTCAACCCTTTATCAGTCTGAATACTACCACTGTTGCAGGCTAATTGCATATTACTCCCTTTCAGATGCTCTTTATGATAGCCAAACTGGCATATCTGGTGTTTCTATATTTCTTGCCTCAAGGTACCAACTTCTCCACAGCCTACCTTTTCAACTTAATTTTATATTACTCTTCTTTCAAAACTCTCTGATATAGCCAAACCAGTCTTTTCTCTGCCTTTCACTTAGAATATTCTTTTCTCTATTTCTTTGCATATTCTGTATTCAATGCCTAAAATGAATTTCTTCCTCATTTCTCCATCTGAGAACTGCCTTCTTTGAAGATTTATTTCATGGCCATCTCCTGTGGGCAGTCTTTCTCAATCCCCTGAATAGTTAGTGTTCTTAACTTTCTCTTCAAATAATCATGTATGTCCTTATCAATTTATGTATTGTATCCTACCAGTATAAGATAAGCTCCTTGAGATCATAAACAATCTAATTTGATTGAGGAAGTTTGGAACAGGGGTGGGTTATAAGAGAAAGATGAAGAGTTCTGATTTGGACATGTGAAGTTGGCAACATCTCAAAGATTTCCAGTTTGAAATATTTAATAAGCAATTTGTGATGTGGAATTTGAACTTAGATAAGAAATTGAAATATATATATATATATATATATATACACACACATACATGTGTGTATACATACATACACATACATGTGTTTATACCAATGTCTGTAAATACGTATATGTAGATAAATCTGCATAAAGATGATAATAAAACCTATTGAAGACAATGAGGTGAGAACATAGAGTGAAAATAAAAGAGCTTTGGAGAACAACCACACTTAGAGGGGGGATGATTTGGATGGTGAGCTAGCAAAGGATACTGAGAAGTAATAGTCAGATGATGAGATTTAAAAGATAAAATGTTACAAAAACCAAAGAAGAGAAAAGAGTATCCAAAAGAAGAGGATGGTCCATAGATACTTTAAATGCTGCAGAGAAGAGAAAAAGGATGGGGAATTTAAAAAAATGACCTTGGAAATTAAGAGGTGATTTGTAACTTTGAGAAGAAAAGTTTCTTTTGAATAATGAAATCAGGAACTCAATTGCAAAGGGTTAAGAAGGAAGTGAGATGGAAAGGAAGTAGAAGCAGGGAGTGTGCTCAGGTTTCCTAGCAGTTTGTCTAATAAAAGAAGAAGAAAGAAAGAATAATAGCTTACAGATATGGTAGAACTCAGTGAAGATTTCTTTTAAAGTTTCAGACCTATTGGGTATGTTTGAAGACCGTAGGACAGGAATTAGTAGATAGGAGGAGATTGAAGATTAATGAGAAATGGGAGAACTGAGATTTCAATCTGCTTAAATACATAGGAGGGGATGATATCAAGGGCCCATGTAGAAAGGTTGGCCTTCAAAAGCAGAAAGTTTTCTTCTTTGTGTCAGATACTGAGGGAAAGGAGAAAAAGTGAGTAATGCCATAAAGAGATTGTGAGATGAAGAGAAGGGAAGAAGAGAGAATTCACAGTAATTGCCTCAGTTTTGTTTTGTTTTGTTTTATTTGTTAAAGTCAAAGGATTGCTCCTTTGTGGAGTGTGTGAGGAAGGGAGAAGTGGGAGTCTGGAGGAGAGAAGAGAAGGGTTTTTTTTGTTGTTTTTGTTTTGGTTTTTTTGCATTTTGGAGGGGGGAAGGCAGGGCAATTGGGGTTAAGTGAAGCCCAAGGTCACATGGTTAGTAAATCAAGTGTCTGAGGTTTTATTTGAACTCAGGTCCTCCTGACCGTAAGGCCAGAGCTCTATTCATTGTGCCACCTGGATGCCCTGAGAAGAGAAGGTTTTTGAATAGCATCAGTGGTCAGTGGTCTAGGGAATGAATTAAAGATGACCAAAGAATTGCCTTGCTGTAGTGAGGTAGCAGTTGGGTTACGTGAATTTGTAGTTTACTCAGGAAGGACATCTGTGTGACTTCCTTTAGTTCTGGTCAGCGGCAGATGAATAGAAATAGAGGAAGTCGTTGGTAAATAATGCAAGGCTGGAGCCTGGAATGGGATAAAACAAAACGTGCAGGCCAGGGGAGCAAAGGGTTTGAAAGCGGAGCACAGTGTATAATTGAATAGTCAACTGCAAGACTGAGATTGCGAAAGCAGGAAAGTGAAGTCAAAATACAGGGCAGTAATCTGAGAAAGTAATAAGGAATCAAGAGATTGCAAGTCATAATGAAGGCAAAGATGAGGTTTTTCAGGATTGCCTCAGAAGAAGTCATGGAGTGACAGGAATAGTAATAATAGCTAACATTTTTATAGCACCTACTATGTGCCAGGTACAAAGCCCATTTTATCCTCACAACAGCCCTCGGACGTAGATGCTATTATTATCCCACTTTTACAGATGGAAAACCTAAGGTAAACAGAGCTTTAGTGACTTGCCTGGAGTCACACAGCTAGAAAATGTTAAGTGTCTGAGCCTGGATTTGAACTCAGGTCCTCTTGATTCCAGGGCTGGTGCTCTATTCACTGTGCCTCCTAGCTGCCCCTCCTGTTTTGTTTTGAAGGCCTGAAGGAGGAAAGACTTGGGGGGTGCTGATGCTCACTGCATTGGTAATATGTACCAACTTCTTGGTTGCTATGATGGATTTGGCTTTCTGGTGTTTGAATAAATATTTTGGTTCTGTCTTCCACATGGAGAGTCTGTTACATTTTGCTATTCAGAACTATGCCAGCATATTCATAGTTGCTGTGGCCTCTGTGAATATCACATTGGCATTATATCACTACATCACCTCATTGCTCTGTGTTACAGGAAGGTTTTGGTGAAATAGAAGAATGTCAGAGTTTTTGATTGAGGAAGTGAGATACACATAAAGTGAAGGAGTAAATCATGGGATTTGAGGAAATTAGGGAATTTGGAGTTTACACTCTTGAGGAAGCATAAACATGGATGATGACTTCCGCTGGTATGA
>CM053587.1:30977514-30997471 GCA_028646515.1 Pseudochirops corinnae
ATTTGCATTTCTCGAATCAATAGTGATTTAGAGCATTTTTCCATATGCTTAAAGATATCTTTAATTTCTGCCTCTGAAAATTGAACAGGCAATTTTCTAAGAAATGTGTTTGTTCCATGAAAACTTAAAAATAAGAAATGGGGGCATTCTAAATGTGGTATATTATTTGATGGTAGATGTAAAACATCTCTAGATACTAAGTAAAGTTTCTAATTTTAGAATGATAATTACTTAGAATGCTCAAATTGTACTACAAAATGATATTGATCTAAAAGAAATTATTATTAATGAGATGCCACGAGCAAAATTTTCTCTAAACTCTATATCCAAGGCTTTTCTGTAGAGAATGATTTAATACCCTTTTTTGTTAGATTAATGTTTGTGAAGCAAAAGTTTTATTTCATAAATTAAAAATAAAATCAATAAAATTTAAAAAGATATCATCACAGAAAATTCTTATGGTAATTACAACTGACCCAGATTTTCTTTCGTTAGCCAACATTTCCTGAAGGCCATGTAGGTTAGATTTCACTCTTCCCTATCCCCTCCCCACATTCTCTGGGACCCTTAAGAGAATGGAGGGTCTCCAGCCTCTTTGCAAATGGCTTTAGCCCCCACCAGTGGTGTCTCCCCATTTGTGTGTGTGTGTGTGTGTGTGTGTGTGTGTGGTCTTCTGCACTCTAGTTGCATTTAGCCACTAATAGATTAGCTTTTGCACAGAAATATTTACTTGATAAGGCATAATCACAAATATATGAACTTACTCCTTCCAGCAGGCACAGACAAGACCACAGGCATAGCCCCAGGAATGCCTGCCCAATTGGCATTAGCAGAGATGGACCTGGTCTCCTTTTATTCTAATATCATGGAGATGAGAATTTGATAGGGAGCCACTCAAAAGGCAAGACTTTTTCCTGTTTGGACCACTGCTGCCTCACAGTCTGATCTGAACTGGTTTTGATAGTGTCTTGTCCCACTGGCCCTCTGTAGTATCTGATTATTTCTATAATTAACCACTTCTTTCAACTAGGTATGGAAGGTCTCAGATGTGTTCTCTGGGAGAGGTAGCATTTTAATCTATTATCAGTCATTAATTATTGAAAACTGGTTCATCAGATGAAATTTAGTGGACTTGTAGGTCCTAATGAAATTGAGAACAGAGCTAACAAGGTCATTTTTGATTGGACAGGAGAATTTAGGAAAAATCTTAAACAGAGACCTTGGTGCAGAGGCAACTAGGTGGTACAGTTGAAAGCTCACTGGGACTAGATTCAAGAAGACCTGAGTTCAAATTTGACCTCAGAGACTTATTAGCTATGTGACCCTGAGCAAGTCACTTAACCTGTCTGCCTCCATTTCTTCTACTGTTCAGTTTAGTTGTTTTTCAGTCATGCCTGACTCTTTCTGACCACATTTGGGGTTTTCCTGGCAAAGATATTGGAGTGATTTACCATTTTCTTCTCTAGTTCTCCAGCTTTTCCAACTTCCTCAACTGTACAATAAGGATGATAATAGCATCGTTGTGAAGATAAAGTCTAATATTTGTTAAGCAATTAGCAAAGTGCCTGACACACATTAGATACTCTATAAGTGCTGCCTTAGTAAAGCTGGTCCCAGGGCACTGATTTAATACTCTTTACTAACATCATATTGCTATCAATTACAGTTCATAAATAGTAAAATTTGCCTTTTCTCTTGGAGTGCTTGATGATCTCTTAACATCCCTAATTTCCACCAACCTCCTGAAATATCAAGGCTGGTGACCATTCTCTAAACCACCCTATGCAAGTTATTCTTCAAACAAGCCATATTGGCAATGCTCAATGTTATTTTTCCAAAAACTATCTACAGTTGTTACGAGTGGACTTCAATTATGGTAGGAAATATTTGTCTTTGATGGAAAATGGGATCACAGAAGCAGCTGCCCATTACTTGGCAAAGACATAGATTTCATGTAAAAATGAAGTATCTTATTTTAGAACTATAATGACTTAGAATAGTTTCTGATTCATACTACAGAATGATATGGCTCAAAAGAAATCCTTAGGATCATCAATAAGGTGGCTCGGTCACAGGTATCCTAAGATCATTTCCAGACCTAAAGTGAAGAAACACCTCTCACTGGGACTTTCTGATCTTCTGTGTATCCAAAACATCCCTTGGTCAGTGAGTGGACCATAACGCCTTCAAATTCAATTACTGAACACACACTATGTAGAGAACAAAATGAGCTTTGAAGGAAAAGAAATAAAGAAACCTTTGCCATCTATTCAGGTCACCATTTATTATGTGCTTACTGTTACTAGACATTGTGAAGGCAAACATGAAAAATGATATTTTTTTAAAATTTATATTGTAGGAAAATTCAGTCTAATGCAGAGGGGGAAGGGAAAATTATATTACATAAGAATAAAACTAGGTGGAATGAAACAGAGCTGTAGACTTGTTGAGACAAACTGTTCTAGGAAAAATTAAGAAGTAATCACTTTGTTTTATTTTATTTTATTTTTCTGTATCCCAGTACTTAACTCTTTACACCTAAAGGTACTTAACAAATGGTGAGTGAGTTGATTTTCAACTGGGAGAAAGGGAGGGCAATGGTCAAGGAAGACCTCACAGAGCTATCTGAACTGGGCCTTGAAGGAAGAGAAAGGTTTAAACTGCGGAAGATCTGGAGGCAATTCATTGTAGCCTTGGAGAATAGCCTAAGTAGATGCATGAAGGTAGGAGTGGGGAGAAAAGAGACACTACAATAGCTGGAAGTTTAGTTTGGTCGGAATGTAGAGATAATGAGTGAAAGTTGAGTGGAGCTGGAAAGGTAGATGTGGATGATTTTGTTGAGGGCCTTAAAAGCCAGGCTGTATTTAACCTGTTAGCAATTAGAAACCGCTGACATATTTTGAGCAGTGAGGTGGTGTGATCAGATCCATGCTTTAGGAAAATGAGCCTGAATGGGATGTGAAGGATGAATTAAAGAAAGCATGACCTGGAAGCAGGGAGACTACTACTTTGGAAGCTATTATGGCATTCTGAGCTGAAGGTGATAAGGGTCCTGAATTAGCATGATGTAAGGGCAGCAGAGACAGCTGAGAGATGCTGTGGAGGGACTTGGGATAGGACTTGGCAACAAATTGGATATGGAGGGATAGGAAAGAGTCAAAGCCCACTAAGTTTTGGGTGAGTGGGAGTAGGATTCTATCATTGACAGAAATAAAGAAACTTAGAGGAGAGGTAGGTTGTGAGGGAAAGGTGGGTGTGGGACATACTGAGTTTGAAGCCTGGCAGAACAATTGGGTGGAGGTATCAGGCAGGCAGATATAAATGCATGAATGGAACTCAGGTGAAAGATGAGAATGGATTCAAGGAAAGAGATTTGGGGATTATTTGCATGGTGTTGTCATTCAGTCATGTCCAGCTCTTCATGACCCCATGGATCATAAAACACTAGTGTTGTCCATGGGATTTTCTTAGCAAAGATATTAGAGTGGTTTGCCATTTCCTTCTCTAGTGGATTTAGGCAAACAGAAATTAAGTGACTTGCCTGTTGTTGTATAGCTAATAAGTGTCTGAGGCTGGATTTGAACTCAGGTCTTTCTGACTACAGGACCAACTCTCTATCCACTGAACCACCTAGCTTGCTTCCAAAATTAACTCCCTGAGAGTGGATTCTGCACACTTAGGGAATAGGAAAAACTAAGGAGATCTTGAAGATTATAGCACACATATGAATATAAAATAATTGCAGAAAATATAAAATACTTGAAGAAATCATAGAAAGCAACATTTCAATAAATATAAATCAATTTCAGATAAAAAATTAGATATCCAAAACCTACAGAATTGGAACTCACTTTGTTTTATAATCACCAAGATCGTTGGATCAATTTATACAGTTGAAGGCTGCCAATTGACAAGGACAAATTAGGTATCATTACGTCTACCAGCTGTGGTGATAATCATTCCATGAACAGATGTACTGTAGCACCTAAGTATTTATCTTCCCTAATGTCATCTATCAATAGCAAAAGGCTGATATGTCTTATTATCTCAGGTGTGATTCTGCAAAATGAATATGATCAGAGGTTCCCTTGACTGAATGGCTCTTGCAGTCCTTTATACTGATCTTGAAAGGACTGTCAAAGTTAATTGAGATAACTCTCTTACTATAGAATAGCTTATTTTAGGTAATCAATAGTTATTGAATAGGGATAAATTCTATTTTGAAGGGGATGGATTAGATAATAGTGAAGGTTCCTTTCATCTCTAAATATATGATCCTGTGATTCACTATGTATCTAGAGCCATGTTAAATTCTTTGAATGATACTTAAGAATACTAAGTCCATGTTGCCTGACCTCAAGGAGCTCACAGTTTCATTAACAAAACACAAACACAGGTACCTCTTGATTAGTGCAAAAATGTATACGCCAATGTAGTCAAATTATTAAAATTTACACTGGGCTGCAGCCGCAACAATATTTTACATTTAGAAAATGTAAATTTGAATGCATTCAGCCACTTCAGAGGGTTGTGATTCACACTAACCTGGATATGACTGTATATCAGGCAAACAGACAATGGAAGACAAGATCCAATTAGGTACTGAATTTTATGCCACAAACTATATGCGTATTGTGAGTTAGTTCAAAGAAGGGACAACTACAATTGTTAAGGAAATCATTGTGTAATAAGTGGGACATAGAGAGGAACTGATTCCTAAGGAGTGTGACTGTGTTAGACAAGTATGATAGATCTAAGAATTGTCAAGTTGTTAGCCACAATGCTTCCTGGGAATTTTAGAGGATTAGCTTGAATTCCAATAACATTCTCTTTGTGTTTGAGTTAGATGTTCATCTCTGACTGGATTCAGTGAGTCCTCTCAAACATGATAGTATTCCTTTTTATCCCCAAGAGTTGACATGCTTGGAAATTCAACAATAAATATCCTCTTGGAACTGTCTGCCACTTCTGGAATTGTGAATCATTTCTATACTTATATTCCTTTGGCTCTGCGTTTCTGTGAACTTTATTTTTTCCCACTTTTTTTTTTAATTTCCTCTTTAGTAGCTGTTCATATGTCTCATTCAGGCTTGCTTTAAGTTCAATGCATATTCCTCATCCAGCAGTTCCTTTTCCTCTTGAGATTTCATAAACCATGGAATGAAAGCATAAGAATTGTACTCTTGGGAGACATTTTTGGGTCTTGTTTCTTTGTACTTAGTAATGAACTTGAGAATTTCTTATATATCTGAAAGATATTCCTCAAATGGGGCCTAATTATCTATGACTCTTTGCTCATAACAAATGGCAGGCACCTATTATAACTGGTGGGGAGCCAAAGCCTACCTGACATGCAGCATCCATGCCAAATGCTCATGTTTATGAGGCCACTTGGGGATAGGAAAAGGGTTAAGGAACTTACAAGGAAAGGAAAGGAAAGGAAACAGTATATAATAAATAAAATAAACAAATTATAAAAGCAAGTTATTATTTCAGAAGATTTATCACCTTTTTCTTCATGATCAATCTTTCAAACAGGGGGCAGAGAGTTTTTTAAAAAATGAAAATAAAGTGATTAATATTGGCAGTAAATATCACCAATTAAAGCTTGCAAAGAAATTTGGGATTCTCCAGTATTGTTGTACATTTCAATACAACTCAACCCTTTTTTATATTTCTTATTTGCTAAAGAATTTAAATCCCATTACTATGGTTACAGTAAATGTTTTAATATGTCCTTTCACTTGCTACAAAAATTAATCATGCCTAGCCATAAAGTATTTTTAAATCTATGAGTTGGAAATTTAAGAGTAAAAAGCCATAAAATAAAACATCTAGCAATTATCAACACCAGAACCCAAACAACTTAAGATACAATGGTGTAAGGTTTTCAAAACTGCAAATGACCAATGGCATGTATTTTCTACAATGGAAAATCTTGGGCCAATAAAATGTCATCAAGCCCCTTTTTTTCATCATTAGTTAGTAAACAGGAGACCAGGGACCAGAATGGTTTCAGTATTTTAGGAACCTGAAAGTACCCTAATTTCCTCATCTATAGTATGATGATACTAATGCTGGCCTTGCCTATTCCATGAGCTTTATGTGAAGAGTTGTATACATCTTAAAATGTTTTCTCTCTGTCTTTCTGTCTTTGTTTCTCTATATCCCTGTCTCTCTCTTCCCCTACACACACACACACACACACACACACACACAGACACACACACACACGCACAGAGAGAGAGAGAGAGAGAGAGAGAGAGAGAGAGAATAAGTTTGCTAAATGCAAAAGCATTGAACTCCAAAGTTCAAACTTAGCAGATATTGTGAACAGTTCACAAAATGTGGAAGAAACTGGGCATTCAAATAGGTTAGAGCCCATCCAAAGGGCATTGTTCCCAATTTGATGCATTCCATACAGTGATCATCCTGCTGCTCCTTTGATGTCTAGCATTTGAGAGTATCTTGGTTGCCATTGAATTTCTGCCTGAATTTCAGCTGTCAAAAACTTCCACTCCTGCTAGTGCTTCCTGTTTTGGACACAGCCAAGTTCATGAAATTGGGAGGTCTGTCTCCTTCTCTGCATCCTGCATCTCAGAAAGCAAACAACTTTCTGCTTCAGAAAATTGGTCAGGGAGGAGCTTGCATTCTCCCCATTGCCAAGTCCTTGCACCTGTAGGTTAAAATGAAAAGTAAAACTCCAGTGCAGTCAAGGAACATATGGAGTTTATGTACCTCTTACTCTAAGGGTTACAAAGGTCTTTCCTCACCACAGTTCCACAAAGCTGGAAGTCTGAGTACCATGACTCTTATCTGATACCAGGACATCTATCTTATTTGATAGATGAGGGAACTGAGGTGAGCTATAGTTCCAGACAGTGGACATGCCTTCTGCCTCTGGGGCCTGCCTGCTCTGCATCCTGAATCTTACATGAGCAACACAAACACCCCTTCCTCCACAAAGACTTTCTGCATCCCTCCATCTCCTAAAAGTAACTTTGTATTTGTTTTGTAATTTTGTATATATGTACACGTTCACCTATTGTCTCCAGACATAAATAAGCTTTTTTATGGTAGAGACTGTTTAATTTATGGCTTTCTACCCATAATGCCTAACACAGTACCTAGTATATAGTAGGAGCTTCATAAATGTGGGGTGAATCATTGATTACTACCTAATAACAACCTATCATTGGCTTGAAGAAACTTTAGGAAGGAAAGAAACAAACATTTATTAAGTACTTACTATGTTCCAAGTACTTTAGCAGGCTCTTTAAATTATTTGCTTATTTTATCTGCATTATAATATTAGGGGCTAAGTACTATTATTATGTCTTTTTTTTTTTTTTAGTTGAGGAAATTGAGGCAAAAAGAGACAAAATTACTTGCCTAGAATCACAAAAGCTAGTACATATCTGAGGTTGGGTTTGAACTTGGGTCTTCTTGACTCCAGGCCCAGGACTCTATCCTCTGAACCATCTAGCTGCCTCCTAGAATACACATCCATATGTTATATTCAGCCCTTAATTTCTTATATGTACACCTAGTAGTACAGGTTCTGTACTACTTATTAGATATGAAACATTGAAACATGATAAAAAGTGTCAGAGCCAAAATTTGATTTCAGAATTCTTTTATTTGATCATACATATCACTGTGCCTAAAGACCTACTATAATGTTACACATTTATTCAGTTAAATTAAGTTTGTTAGCCTAGTTTGAACATATAATCCTAAGTTGAAATTCAAATTAAAAAAAATTTCAGAATAATTATTTTGAGCTTTTAAATTAATTTCATGTTTCTCTCACTTTAAGTAGGTGCTTATGAAATGTGGGAAACATGCATATTGGCTTGATATTTAATAAATTAAAATATATATTTACATGTAGGTTAAGTGCATATATGTTTATACTTTCTTCAGATATTAAGATTTTCTTCTACATCAGAACAGAAATATTTTTTTAAAATGTCAATTGAAGCTCAACTGAAAACTGCCAGTCATGCTAACTATGGTTTTTGAGGGGGGAAGGGGATGGGAGAGAATATTATCAAATGTGAAATGTTTGTTGTCCTTGTACATACAGAGCCACTTGATCTTTGAACTGAAAGGGACAGCAGAGATATTCTAGAACACCATACATGTAGACAAGCATCCTCTCTACAAAATGCCCAACAAGTTTATACTTCCAGTCTAAATCTACCCCTCCACAACTTCTGCCCATTTCTAGTAAATTCTCATGCTCAGAGAGAGGAGAGAGAAAGAGAGAGAGAGAGAGAGAGAGAGAGAGAGAGAGAGAGAGAGAGAGAGAGAGAGAGAGAGAAATGTTGTTTGTTTGTTTTTAAATATCTCTTACATATTCCATAGGGGATTCCAGGGAGGAACCTGTGGGCTCAAGGCCACATGTGGCCCTCTGAGTCTTCAAGTGTGACCCTTTGCCTGAATACAGACTTCATAGACTAATAATAGAATTTGTTCTGTAAAACTTGGATTCAGTCCAAAGACCACACCCAAGGACCTAGAAGAACACAAGTGGCCTCTAGGTCTCAGGTTCCCCATCCCTGCCATAGACTAAGGATTGGCCTAATAGTTAATGACACCATAGTGTGTATTACTGAAATGAAATAATAAAAACAGCCTGAAATGTATAAAATGAAAGACTAGATGAAGAGGGGAGTGATCATTTTGGAACACTGGAAAGGCAGAGATGGTTAATAGTATCCAATGACTTTGGACTATTAGAGAACAAAATGATCATTGAACTTTTCAGGGTGAATTAGAAGAGGAGTTGGGCAAGGAGAGTTTTATCAAATGAAGTAGGAAGACCCTGAAGGCTAAATAACTAAATTACACTTTTGCCTAAAGCCATGTTTTGCAGGCATTTTAGTCTGTTTAAGACCACCCGTGAATTTCAAACCATTCTTCTACCACTATCCTGATTTTCTTCTTTGATATCACTGTCTTTCCAATTATGTCCTTCCCCATCATTGTTACTCTAGGCTATCAATTTTGAGATTACTTTTACAATTCAGTAACTATAGTACTTCTTTCAAGATCATTGTCAACCACTTCAGATCAGTTTGACTGATTCTGACCTCAGGCCCCAGTATGCAAGTATGTCAAGGCCCAGAGACTGGGCATTAACCCATTTCATCATCCTGTTGGAATGATACTGTTAAGTTCCCTTTTCTCATTCCTCCTTGTCCATACATCATTCCTCACTCCTTATTAGATAATTTAGAAAATACTATCACTTTACCGATCCTATACATAACAGGACAATCTGCCATTGGTATCATAATGGCTCTTTTTCTCAAATGCTATGTATGTTTGAGTCCTGACTCACTTTAGACCTTCAACTGAAGTGTTCATACCCCCTCTCATATGTGCTGCTACCCACTGAGACATGGAGGCTGCACATCAAGGCTTTTTCTACTTGCAACTTTTTTCTTCTCCCTTTGTGAATAATAATCAAGTTGATTAAAACTGTTTCTGTGGGGGCTGACATATTTCATGTGAACTTCCATGAAGCACAATCACATATATTCCACGCCCTACAATCATCTTTGATGTCATAATCCTGCTAATTATTGAATCCCTGGATCTACTCTTCTCAAGCAGTCATTTTCAACCTTGCTTTAATTATTGATTAGCATGACTATATGCTAGAACAGGGGTGGGGAAGCAGTGAACTTGAGGACACATGTGACCCTCTAGGTCCTCAAGTGTGGCCCTTTGACTGAATCCAAACTTCACAGAACAAGTCTTTTTATTAAGCATTTTTTCTAGCATCTAGATAATCTTATTAATGATCACCAAAGCTCCTGAACTTTTATCAATGTGCTCACCTTTATACAAAATAATCAATCAATTGATAAGCATGTACTAAGCACCCGTGTGTCAAGTACTATGTTAAGTGCTAAGAATGCAAAAAGAGGCAAAGGACAGCCCCTGCCCTCAAGAAGCATCTGATCCAATGGAGGAAATAATATGAAAACAAATACATACACATCAAGCTATGAACAGGATAAATAGGAAATAATTAACAGACAAAAGGCAGTAGATTTAAAAGCTGTTAGGGAGGCTTCCTGTAGAAGGTAGGATTTTAGTTGGGACTTAAAGGAAGCCAGGGTAGTCATTACTCAGAGCAGAGAAAGAATAGTGTTCCAGACATGAGAGACAGCCAGAGAAAATACTCTGAGCCAAGAGACAGAGTGCCTTGTTCATGAAACAGCCAGGATGGCAGTGTCACTGGATTAAAAATACGTGTTTGGGAGTATAATATAAGACCGAAAGGTGGGAGGAAGTCAGGTTATGAAAGACTTTAAATGCTAATCAGAGCATTTTTGCATTTGATCCATGACAAGACTGTTGCCTGTTCTAAATAAGAAACCAAAAACAAAAATAATCATAACATTTACACAACATAAGGCAATGCATAGTGTGCCCACTGGAGATAGTGGGCACACACAGAAACCTAGTAGGAAAGCACATAAGGAGTTAATTCATGTGGCTGGGGCAAACTTACAGCTCTTCATGTTAGTCCTTTATGTCCTCTGCCTATAAGAGAACATAAATCTCACATTATTTCCTGAACAAAACTACTTTCTTCTTAAAGCTATCTGTTCTCTTTCTGGTCTCACAGCAATCTTGCTGGGAAAAGCCTCTTCCCTGCCATTCTTGGGCCACTAAAGTTCTTTAAGCATACGGCCCTGCTTGGCAAAGTACTGAAAAGGTGTTATATTCTTTTAGTAAAAAATAGGACAGAATAGCTCCCATTAAAATAAAACTGAGAGGTTCCCTGTCTCCACAACCACACAAGTCACTAGAAGGCAATAAGCCAAGACAGTTCCTCAACTAGAGTGGACTGTGCTTTCCTCCAATTTGATTCCAGAAGTTACAGTACTCACTACCCAGCTAACATTTTCTCATATTAACTGCAAAGCCTACCTGGGAACTTTGCTCATTTTCTCCAGTTTGCCTTCTAGATGCAACTTCTCTTAATGGTTTCTGTGTCTTCTTTCTGAAGCTTCTCATGAATCCTCCATCACTCAGCTTTTTCTCATCATTTATTTTCTATTTCTAATCACCTTTCTCTTGCTGTTTCTCTCTTTCTGGCTTCCCGAAACAGGCCCTCCTCCCAAATAGTGACCTGCTTATATATAATGAAATATATATTTTTTAAAAAATCAGCTTTCGTTCTGGTACATTGCCAACAATTCTTGTATAATTCTCCTGTAGTTCACAATCATTTATTGTGGATGATGTTGAAGATGATGATGATGATGGTGATGATGATGGTGGTGGTGATGACAGCAAGGATAATGATGGTAGCATTTATGGTGCTTTAAGATGTGGAAATTTGTATAAATATTATCTTGATTGATCCTCGGACAACAACCTGGTTGGGAGGATTAGGCAATATTATTGTCTCTAATTTAAAAATGATGCTACTGAAGTGGACAGAGGTCAAGTTATTTGCCCCAGGTTACACAACTTGTAAGTGTCTGAGGGCAGATTTGAACTCAGATCTTCATGACTCCACATTCAGGTCTGTATACACCTTTACTACGCAACTGTTAAAACCTTCAGAGCTCTGAAAATGGCCCTATGTAAATGAACTGATAGACATCAGATACACTGTAGCCAACTTTAGCTCAGTCAGGGCTCTGCTTTCAAAAATCTAAGTCATTTATCTCAGTGACAGTTTTCTCTTGGGGCATAAGAATAATTTGTATCGTTCCTCCAGCATTTTGATTGCAGAGGCGGTATCATAAGCTGATTTTAGTTAAAATTTGATTTATTTAAAAAGTCTCCCCATTTCAGCAACCAAAATGTTCACATAAAAAAGGGACAGTACTTTATACTACCATTCAAGGCATTCCATTATCTGATATACTTACTATATATTATTATTTATTATAGTATGATTCAGAACAGAGGTGGAAAAATTGTACAACTGAGCTGAATGAATACACAACAAATTTATGTTGTTGCACTTCAGTTTGGGAGTAATAAAAAGATTTCCTTGCTTTACTGCAATAAGGCAATCTTTTTATTCCTTCCTAATTGAGTCCATATCTCACTGTGAACAGACTCAGTTACGAATTCATCACTTATTTCTTAAAATCTTCCATACATCTATATTTAGGGATCTTAAAGGAACAGCTAGGCACGGTTACTGTGTTAGTAATATTTGAAAGACAATAGGAAATTGGAGAGGTACCACAGAACTGAAGGGCAGATGTCCTATTCTCCTCCTCAAAAAAAGAAAAGAGAACAAAGATTCAAACTGTTATCTAACAAGTTTAATTTTCATTCCTGGGGAAATTCTAGAATGGCTCATTAAAGAAATGGTTAACAAACATGTAGGCAGAGAAGCGATGGTTACAAAGAGTTTCAGCAAGTGGTTCTAAGGCTTCATCAGGAACAGATTGTAGCAGACTAACCTATTTTTTTTTTAATATTACTCTAGTAGTAGATGAGGGAAATGCTATGGATATAAGTTACCTAGATTTTAGCAAAGATTTTGATAAAATGCCATATGCTATTCTTGTGGGAAAGTTGTTGAAACATGGATTAGAAAATTATGCCCTCAGACAGATACAGAACTAGTTCATTGAATAGGACCCAAAGAGTAAATCTGAAGGATTCAATGTAAGTGTGCTGGAAGCATCTCAGACTGTCAAAATAAAATTATCATTACTTTCTCCCGAAACTGTCCTTTGTGAAGAAAGAAAAGAAAGAGGAAGGGAGAGAGAATGGAAGAAACAAAGGAAAGAAAGAAGGGAAGGAAGGAAGGAACATCTTATAACAAATAACTGTAGTCAAGCAAAACGAAAGCATACTGTCGTCATACCTAAAGATGATTATCTATGGACTTTGTATCTATTTTCTTGCTGCCATAAGGAGGGTAATGTGCATTACAATACTGGCAAATATTTAACAACCAGCCCTCTCAAGGAAAATGTACACACAATGTGTTTTTTAATATAATCTATGTTATTAACATCGTCTCAATCACTTCCTTAAGTCCAGACAATGAACAAAAAATGAATCAACTCCTGATTTGCAGTGTTAGCCAATTTCTCGGGTGTAATAATTACATTGAAAATTTAATAATCAGCTCTTGAGAGCTGGCTTCAGCTATCTCCAAGATACCTCTGAATGTTACTAATATGCTTCCTCATAGATCCCTGGGAGATGTGGCTAGTCATTATATTGAGCAGAGTTGTTACATGTTTCAAAGTTATTTTTCTAAATAATATTGCTATTCACGAATAAGTCATTGACCTGGTTATGCTAATTTTATCATATATGATTTCATACTATTCAGTATCTGAAATAGTTCCCATCATTTCTCATAGTGCTATAATATTTCATTATTTTAATGTTACTTTTTTCAGCCATTTTCCCATTATTTAAGAAGCAATCTAAACTTCATTCACACTTTTAGTTATGTTTTCTTTATCTCCCCTCCCCCTTTAAAACTCTCTTTAAGTGATCTTGTTTTGCTTGTGATTTCCTTTTCTGGTATTATCTTCTCTCTTAACCATGTCTAACTTCCCACCACCGCCTCCATCTCTGCTTGTTTCCCTGTTGAATTCAAAGTATTTCCATATCTAGTGAAGGCTATTCCTGACATGTACCATGGAGATGGTGTGTGACTCAAAGTGAGATATCTCTAGGTTCTTCTTCTCCTGTGCCCCTTCTCTATGGGAGACTTTCATTTCTGTCAGGAAGGAAAGCAGGAGGTTGGAGACAAAAATTTGGCCATTCAGCTCTACTCAGAGAGAGGGCCCTGGTCTAGAATTATATTTATCTTTTCCCCTAGATTTTATTAGTCTAAGGGATATAATTTTCCATTTCAAACTAACGTTTTGATCACTATTTCCCTAATGGGGGGCAAGGAATACCCCAAATTTTATATCCAAAATTATAGTTTTTTCTACCAAATACTAGTTCTACAAAGAACATCCATGGTAACTAGCAAAACAGACAGACCACTTATCTAAGTCAATAGCAAAACAGAAACCAGAGGAAGTATCCTTAGAGGAATATGTACCAGACAACACAGAGAGAAGAATCTCTCCCATTAGACGTGAAGTAACTCAGCTTAACCAAGAGAGAGACTCTCAGATCTCACCCAAAAAGAAGTTCCCTGAAGTCTTAGCATAGCAAGCCAAGGATGGTGACAGATGGAGACTGTGAACTCCTTGCATGTCATTTTCTTCCAAAAGTCTTTTCCTTCAGCAATCTCAAGTATAGTTGGCTTTGTCCATCTTCTCTCTCAAAGCTAGAAGCCAGAAGCACATGAAGCCCAAAGTGACAGCAGAGCTGAAGGAAACTCAGGAAGTCTAAAGAGACTAAAGACTTAGAGACTCCCAAACACAAATAAAATGTGAGCCTCTCCTCTCCCACTCGCCAACTCTGATACACTCTTCTTGAAGGTTTAAGAAATAGGTCTCTACAGAAGAGAGAGTCCCATACCAATAGGTTTTAGGACTGCTGAGATTACATACATCTGTGTGTGTGTGTGTGTGTGTGTGTCTGTGTTCAAACATTCTATATCCATTTCAGAAAAGAATGAACTTTATTTATTGCTCTTTTACATTTTCTTAAACTTCTCAAACACCCCAATTATGATAAATATCAGGTTCTACTTTCCTTCTCCCTTCATTCTGCATCAGGGTATTCCTTTCATTCTCCTTTTCTCTTTCCTCTCTTTAAATCCTCATAACAACAATTTACCACAAGGACTTGTCTTTCTAAGGTCATTTCTTCAGATATCCAAAGCTCTGAAGGGACTTTTGTTTCTTCTTCCCCTATTAGAATGTTAGCACAGGGGTGGCTAGGTGGCACAGTGAATAGAGTACAGACCTTGGAATCAGGAGGACCTCAGTTCAAATCCCGCCTCAGATACTTAACACTTACTAGCTACTTTGAGTAAGTCACTTAACCCCAATTGCCCTGCCTTCCCCCTTCCAAAAGGCAGAGAGAGAGAATGTTAGCACTATGTCATCATACAACTTCTTTGAATTGCTCAAATAAATTTACCTTTCTTAATTTATTTGAATTCTTACATTTGTATTTCAAAGTTTATACTGAGTTTTGCCCCTTTAAGTAGAATTGTTTTAAAAATCCTTTAATCTATTAAAAATGTACTCTCTGTATAAGATTGTTCTCAACTTTGCAGGTCAAATTGTAGATGGTAAGTCTATCTTTTTAGGCTTATGGAATATTATATTCCCTCTCATTTATGATAAAAGGTGTTACAGTTTATGTGATCCGGAATGTATTTGTTTGTCACTTAAACTGTTTCTTTCTAGATATTTGTCACTTTTTTCTGTGATCAGGGACTTTTTTTTCCTTTTTTTTTTTGTTTTTAGAGTTTTATCTATGGTCATGGTTCTTTTTCTTTCAAACTTCCTTTCAGTGGGTGACTGGAAGATTCTATTT
The DNA here is from genome assembly GCA_028646515.1 of Pseudochirops corinnae. Taxonomy (NCBI): domain Eukaryota; kingdom Metazoa; phylum Chordata; class Mammalia; order Diprotodontia; family Pseudocheiridae; genus Pseudochirops; species Pseudochirops corinnae. Next base: position 30,992,977 of record CM053587.1, read on the forward strand.
TCACTTTGCTTTCTGATTCTAATAGATTGTGGCCATTTTCATTTACGATTTCTTGAAATATAATGTGCAGGCTTTCTTAAAATCACAATTTTCAAGGTGTCTAATGATTCTGAAGTTAACTTGATCTGTTTTCTAAGTCAGCCATTTTTTCTTTATTTTTCATTTTTAAATTTTGTTTGCTTATCTATTGCTGCCTCATGGAGATATTGCTTTCTTTTTGTTCCATTCTGGTTTTCAGAGACTTTCTGTCTTGAATAAAGTTTGACACTTAAAAAGGGTTTTGTTTTTTTTTTAGTTCTTCTCTGTAGTGATTTTATTTAATTTTTATATCTTGCATCATTTCTCCTTCCTATAAATGTGAACTGTGTGGAATGCTTGTCTATTTGAGCCTCTGTTTGCAGTTGTTATGGAGTTAGTTAATTCTTTTAGGTTTGAAATAGGGATTTTTTTTTTATATGCTTGGTCTTTGATATATTCAACTCAGAGAACTGAATCTTCAAGACCTTCTTCAGTGTCTCAGAATATTAATGACCTCAGAGTCTCTTGGCCTGGGTTATTCCTCAGGACTCTCAGTGTTACTTCCTTGGCATTTTTTGACCACCATAGGGCTTTCTCAAGGGAATCCTGAGAGCCATTCTTACTGACCTTTGTACAGAGAGCCTTGCAAGTTCTCTGTGTGCCTGGCCTATCCCTAGTCATACAAAGTTGATGATAGTATGATTTTGCTGGAAGGCCCCCTTTTATATTGCCTATAGGCTTCTAGTTGCCATTTTGTGCAGTTCTGAGATGAGCAGAATTGTTATAGTTTAACACTGAATTTCTTGATCATTATTTAGTCTTGTGTTAACTTGAGAATTTTGTTAGGGTAGGTTAGTGGGAACTGGGCAGTCTGCCTCCCATTCAGTCATTCATCTTGGCTGGAAGTCTTTGTTGGGTTTTGAACAGAGGAGTGTGTATGTCATTCTAGAATTTATCAGAAGCCACTAGAGTTGATCGAATAGGGGAGTCACATGGTCAGACTTGTACTTTAAAAAAATTCTTTTTGTATCTGTGTAGACTGAACAGAGCTAGTGAGAGACATGAGGTAGAGGGACCACTTACAATACTGTTGCAATAATCTAAGTGAAACATGATGAGAGCCCTGAACTAAGGTGAAAGTTATGTGAGAAGAGATGAAGGAGGTAGATGAGATATTCTAAAAGTAGAAAAGTAAGGTTTAAGAGAGACTTGCTTAAGGGCAACAGTCAGTATATATCAGAGGCAGAACTTGAACCCAGGTCTCCCTGACTTTTAGGTTGGATTTTGACTACTACATCATCAAACTACCCCTACAAAACCCACCTACTAGATTTGAAAGCCTCTCAAGTTCCAAAAATCTTTAATATTACTAGAATTAAAGAATGCCAAAATACTTTCTGTAGACTAAAAGTGCTATGTTCTCTCTACCCTATAATTTCTTAACTATGGGGCCATTAATAATGAAGGAATGACAATGATAAATATTGCTATGGATTTTTAGCAATATTAAAAATTGTATTTATTATAATGGAATATTTTACAATAGTAAAATGGCCAAAAAATTACATCATTAATTCCCACGAAAATATCTTATCATGCTTTCTGTATCTTTAGAACTTTGCATGCTCCAAAAATATACTTAGTGAATTGTTAGCCAGTCCTCCTCGTATTTTTTCCCAAAAGTCAATAGCATATTTTCTAGAGCCATATTTTGGGAATGGAAAAGGATTAAAAGAAATAACTTCTCTCCCTTGCAGTAAGGCTCAAAGACATAGGATTTGGAAAGCTCTTTGCAACCTTTAAAGTATTACATAATTGTCAGTTATGATGATGTTTATAGAGACTTACCCTCTGTGAGTTAGCGTTAGGCCCACTGTGTATAAGATGAGTTGAATTTTCCAAAAAGATAAAAATTATGTAAGATAAATTATTTAGAAAAAAAACAGATGATTAAAAACCCTTTTGTCCTTTGAAAGTATTAGCTTTTACAGAAAGACATATTATTAATCATAGATTAATAAAGTAATTTCAACATACTAGAATTCACCTAATTGTATGTTACTATAGATTTTCAAAGGTGCCACACTGGATAAAGTGCTGGGTCTAGAGTCAGGGAGGCTCATCTTCCTGAGTTCAAATTGTGCCTCAGACACATATTGCTATGTGACCTTGGGCAATTCATTTAATCTTTCTTGTCTCAGCTTCCTTATCTGCAAAATGAGTTGGAGAAGGAAATAGCAAACGACTCCAGTGTCTTTGCCAAGAAAACCCCAAAAGGGGCCACAAAGAGTCAGACGGGACTGAAAAAATAGATTTTCAAAACATCAGTATTGAAATTTTAAATGTATATAAAAATTTTATTGTATTTTCCAATTATAGCTAGTATGCATGTGCCCTTGTCAAGAAAGTATGTCTGACTTATTTTCCCCTTGATTATATATTACATATGATAAACTACTTATTCATAATAATAAAAGAAAAAGTGAGTCTTAAATAGAAAATAATATCAGTTAGCCAGAGTAGGTGTTACTTACCTAGTCAAGATCAAGATGCTCCAGTGGCTTCCTGTGCCTGTTGAATAAAAGTAAACCCTTCTTTTAAAGCCCTTCACAAACTGGCTTTAGTCTACTCTTCCAGGCTTATTTTACATTAGTTTCCTTTTCCTCACCTATATTCTAGTCAAATTGGCCTTTTTTTTTTCTCTTTATTCCATGCATGTACCATTTTATCTCCCATCTCCATGCTTTTGGGCAGGCTGTACCCCATAACTGAAATACACAATATACTCAAGACTCCTGAGAGAATCCTTTCTTCAAAGTTCAGCTCAAATAAGTGACCCCATGCTGCTTCTCATGGAAGCCTCTTTTGATGCTCCCCATTTGCTTGTATCTTCTTCACCCTGAACCACCTCTCCACATGCACACACACATATCAAACATAATTTGTACCTATTTTGTAGATGGAAAATATAATTTGTATTTAACTTTCTACATATATGTTTTTATGCTTCCCACAGTGACAAGAATATAGTAGGCATCCAATTTAATGACCTTGTAATTATGCTTCAAGGGCTTAAGCTATTTGGAATTCCTTATCCCAATGATGAATGACCAATAGTATCCTCTCAAATAATAGGTTGTAATCAGTAGGACAACATGCAGTGAAAATGGCAGAGAAATAGAGAAAAGAGAAAATAGATTTCTTAATTGAAAAAAATAGATTAAAAAGGCTAATCAATGAAAAGACCTACTGTGATAATATAATGGATGTGGAACTATGCTACCCACCTCCTGACAAAGAAGTGATGGATTCAAGATACAGAATAGGAGGGAAATTTTTAGACTCGGGCAATGTAGAAGGAAGGCCTCCATAGATAATGATAACATACTACATTCTTCAGTCATATTTAGTATTTGTTGATGACCACAAATGCATTTGACTCAGTAGAATAAAACAGTTTTAAAGTATCCTTCAATGCAGAATATCTCATAGGTAATAATAAAAGCAACCACAATGAGATTTCTATTCAACACCCTTCCAATTAAAAATGTAAAGGAAGACATAAAATAGGTAGATGTATACTCAGTGTGGCAGAGTCATGGAAGATGCCTAAGCAAAATGGAAATAGCAGAGGGATTCCTCCTAGATCAGAAGTTCATAAAATTGGGTCTGAGAATTTTTTTAATGATAATTATGCAAAATTATAATTGTGTTTCATCCATTTAAAAATATTATTCTGAGAAAAGGGTACATAGGCCCTACAAGACTCTCAAATATCCAGGAAGCCAAAAAGTTAAGAATTCTTATCCTTTTTTTTTTGCTTTTTTGGAAGCTGGGCAATTGGAGTTAAGTGATTTGCCCAAGGTCACATGGCTAGTAAGTGTATCAAGTGTCTGAGCCTGGATTTGACCTCAGGTCCTCCTCACTCCAAGGCCAGTGCTCTATTCACTGCACCACCTAGCTGCTTCATGAACTCTTATTCTTTTTTTTTTTTTTATTAACTTTTGTTTATTTTAAGTTTACAGCATTCATTTCCACGAGCTTTTGAGTTACAAATTTTCTCCCAGTCTTTCACCTACCAACCACCCCAAAACAGCGATCCCACTATATACCCCCTCCCCCAATCTGTTCTCTCCTATATCCTCCCTATCACCCCTCTGACTTTCTGGTAGAGCAAGATGGATCTCCCTACCCTAGTGCCTATATATCTTGTCTCCCAGTTGCATGTAAATAATAATAATTATATATATATATATATATATATATATATATGTATGTATATATACATATATATGTATATGTATATTAACATTTGATTTTAGGACTTTAAATTCTAGGTTCTTTCTCTTCCTCTCTCGTCACCCACCCCCACTGGAAAGACAAGCAATTCAATACAGGCCATATATGTGTAGTTATGCAGAACATTTCCACAATGGACATATATTTCACTCCTTCCTATCCCCCCCCCACTTGTTCT
>CM053587.1:30997971-31019999 GCA_028646515.1 Pseudochirops corinnae
TCAAGGCCACATATAGCCTTCTAGATCCTCCAAGTTTTACAGAAGAAATCCTTTTATTAAGGGAGTTTGTTCTGTGAAGTTTGGATCTAGTCAAAGAGCCTCACTTGAGGAACTAGAAGGCCACATGTGGCCTTAAGGCCTCTGGTTCTTCATCACTAATTTAACCCAACACCTCATTTTACAATTTACAAAATGAGGTTTACAGAGGTGAAGGCCCCTGCTCAAAGTTGCATAACAATATACTGGTGGAGTTGGAACTATGGCTCATATTTATTGATTTCTACTAATTATTTCCTTGACATGAATCTAGGACATAGAGCACTGATTGTCCTACTCATCCCCCATTATGATCATGCCCAACATGGAAAACTGGCAAAATAGAAATATATTTCATAAATATAGCAAAAGCTCAGGTTGTATTTTGTTTATCAGAGGTGGTATTATAGTTCATAATGAAGTGCTTATAAAACAATACTTATGGAAAAAGATGTTGATGAAGACAAAGAAGGGAATTAGGAAACTATGGAAAAAAAGGAAGATCAAAACGTTTTTTGTTTCAGGCAAAAATCAAAGTCAGTGTCAGAAGGACCAGAGACATCATTTGATCCATTTATTTTTTCTGTGCCACATTAAGAGATGTAATTCACATTCTGCTTAAGTAGCTCGTGTGACAGGAAATTGCTGTCACATGAATCACGTGACTTTCATTGTTCTAAAGATCTAGATAAAGTTCATAAATGTACATGCACTCACATGCACACACATGCATGCACACACATATATAACATATAAATCACTCCTTCAATAATCTTTATTCCTGAAGTTTTCACCCCCTAGAGCAATGCAAAATGAATAGACAGAGTATATTATAGTAAAGTGTTGTATATAAAGTAAGGAAAGCTTCAGTTTGTATCCTCCCCCAGACAGTAACTAGCTATGTGACTCTAGGTATGTTGTTTAAGCTCTCTGACCTTCAGTATCTTCATCTGGAAAAATAGGATTATAATGTATACATACTAGGATTAGTATAAAGATACAATGAAGTGATGTATGCAAAGCATTGTACAAATCTTAAAATATTATATAAATTGAACTATATCATTACTCTCTCTTGTATAGATAGTTCACAAAATATCTGAAGACAGATATTACTTCTCCCCTTAGTCATTTCCTCTCCATAGCAAACCACCCTATTACCTCCAGCTGTGCTCAGTAAGATACGATGTCCAGACACTCTATCAGTCTTGCTGCCCATCTCGAAATTTTCTTGTTTGTCATGTCCCTATTTAATATATTACTCAGAATCAGAAACAGGATTCCAGATATGAGCTGAATAGTTAAGAGAAATCATGAGGCTACATCATTCCCTGCTCTGAATATTATGCTTCTATCATTTGGATATGCAGGCAATTAGACCTAATAGAAAAGACATGGACAGATCTTATAGTGTAGTCATTCTATACAAAATATTTTAGTCGATTTCCCTAATGCTATTAATTATCTTAAAATTAAAAATAACATTTTATGATTAATTTCATGGCAACCAACAAGAATGAGTTATATGCTGAACAAGGACACAGTTTTACAAAAGTTCAGAAATATCACTGGAAATACTTGCAATATTTACAAAATATGATTTATTTTTGCTTCATCAGTAATTACCGGACAATTTTTGAGATTTTTCTGATTGCATACAGTCTTGCAACTGATGAATCAGGATAGTCTGGGTAAACAAGATGTAAATGTGAGGTCTTGCTTCTGGGAATAGGGAGCAAAATATTAGGTCTAGAAATGACAGCAGAAAGAATGTGCAGGCTTATGACAATTAAACATTTGCAGCTCTATGGAATCAAGGGACAAGCTAGGGAAAGGAAAATTCATGTCATCTTTTAATGTTTTTTAAAAAGCAGTTTAGGAAAGGTGCCTGTGACTCAGCATCAATGTGCTGTGCCTGTCATCAGCTGTCTGGCTGTGTGCTCCAGGCTGTTACCACGGTCGCTTAAACATCATAATGTCAATTTTATAAATTTTCAGGGACATCCATTTGTCAGAATTTTGACTCACTGATGGGGTCTCTGCAGATTTATACCTGACGATGTCTTGTTCAGCCTCATCTTGACACCATAACTTGGTTTTCATCGATTTGTATTGACGTTTTGCACTTGTCTTCCTGATCCGCTGTTATTTGCATAACCTTTCAGTGTCATCGCATAGGCTCTCTTCCTTCACTTTTGACAAAACGGTGTATCTCAGGAGGACAAAATTAACGTTGTCATGAGATAGTGATGATGAATTCAACCCATAGCTGTAGAAGAGGAATGAGAAGTGCAGGAAAAAAAAATACACAGTGACTGCCTTGCCTTGTTATGCAGGATGGCTTAAAGGAAACAGATTCTGGGCAGAAATGGAATGTTAACACAAGGGAGCACCAGACAACTCGGAGAGAAGGAAAGCTGTTCATAGGGTCCCAAATATCCAAAAACATGCCATTTTGTGCTCAGTCTCCTATTCAATTATTTATTAATCAGAACTGTTTCCACATATTCAAGTGACTAGATTTTTGGCTAGCCATTGGGGATCTTGTGATGAATGAGGCAAGGGGGTGAATGGGAAGAGGCAATGAATGGATTGGGGTGGGCGGATATTAAAGGGAAAAAACTAAAATGACAGGAGCCACTGAGCTCATTCTAAAATGTCTCTTTGCCCTTCACATTGAACAGTAAACAATGTTGAAAGAACTGCCAACTTAGTTTAGATGCACTGATTCACAAAATAATTTGCATGTTGCTTCTACATTGAGCCCCTGTGGATCCCTTTGAATAAATGGACATATTTTGTGGGAAAATAGAACTATCTGGAAGTAATATGGGAATGAGGGGGAGGGGGTCACAATTTGAATCAGAACTTAAAGCCAAAAGATAGCTGAAAGTTTAGATGACTAACCAAGCCCCTGAATTTTATAGAGGGAGAAACTGAGTCTGAGAAGTGAGGTAATATATATAGTGGCTAGAGTTGTTGCACTTGAAAGGAAGAAAACCTGGGTTCAAACCATTCCTCAGACCTTTTTTATCTGTATAATCTGGGCATAATACTCAGTCTCAGTTTTCTTCAAAAAATTTGGAATAATCTTAGCTTTAAAAATGTTTGCCTCACAGGATCTTTGTGTCAAATGAGATAATGTATGTTATGTATTTGCGAAGGCTAAAGTGACACTTCTTAGGATTGTTTGTTTTGTCTTTTAGTAAATCTGTTATTCCACTGAGGTAGGGAACACTCAGTGATAATGATTCCTATTATTGTTGTGATTGTTACTTGCCCAAAAGCAGGCTGCTACTGAGGGGCAAAGTCCCTATGACAGAATCATTTCAAATTTGCTATTATTTGTAAATGGTAGCTTTATACAGTATCCCCAAAATCTTAATTAAGCATTAAGATGTAATAGCTTAAATAAATTTATCATGTAAATACTATAATTATGACATGTTGTATTATGTTACATTATTTTAATTATAATTTATTATAAATAACTATTAATAGCTTTAAGCTGCACTAAGACTTTTGGGATCCCTTGTATAATGTAAAGAATGCTGGGATAGCTTTTAAGATCCCTGAATTCTTCTTCCAGATCTGTCATTAATTGGCTGTGTGACTGTAGAACTATTTCTCAGGGTAGCAGTTTCCTCTCATCTATAAAGTGAGAGTGTTAAATTTTGGATTTTATGAGGACGCTTTTACCTCTGTAATTCCAGATTATGTTAAATGATGCCTTGTTCCAAGTGCTTAAAGAAAGATAAATACCTAATTAATCATTGTGATATCTCTCACTAATAAAGGGGGAGGTTATCAATAATCCTTCCTCTCCCCTCCCCCCCCCACCCCGATTAGGATGGTGAATTACTGGCGAGGTTTGCATAATTGGACCAAGGTCATGGATAAGGGAAAAAAAATTATTTACAGCTCCAGTATCCTTTAAACTGTGAATCCCTCCTTTGAATAAATGAGTTGCTTGCATAATACAGTGCTCTGAAGATAGTATCTGTAGGGATTAGACTAGTGATCTTATTGTTCTAGGGCATACACCCATGAGGAAACTTCTGCCAATCCAGAGAGACACCTCCTCTGTAATTTTTGCCTTAGAACAGACCTGTACATCATACGAGTTGCCAAAGGATTTCGGGCAGCCAGGAGAAAATGTAGAGTATATAAAAAAAGTAAAGATGTAAAAAGTGCTTCGTCTGTCCCCCCACCTCCAATCACTATTGTGCACATCGTATAGCTTGGCAGCCAGTTTGCAGCTGAGTATGCGCTCCTGTTTGTCATGTGACCCGTGGCAATCATCATCAGTCTGTCTCTAGTGGGAGAGGAGCAATTTCGTAATAAACAAAAAAATTAGGTAATAAATGTAATTAATTGAAATTTCCCTTTTTAATATGGCTTATTTGTAAAATAATTTTATCAGTAATTATACATTTACTTGGAAAGTGAGCCACTAAAAACCTATCTGAGACTGGAAGAAATTTAGCCTGTTTTAAATCTGGCCCTTACCTCTTGCCATGTTGTGCAAGTCTACCTGAGAACATTGCCTACAGCACTAAGGAGGGAAGTGACTTGGCCTGTCAAATGTGGGATTTGAATCCAGACCTTCTTGGTTGCCAGGCAGCTGTCTATCCACCATGCTACACTGCCTCTTAAGTGGTAGGCTCTCAGTAAATGATTGTTGAAGGAATAAATTAAACCTAATTGAATAAACAGTTATTAAGCAGTTCGAGTGTGCCTGCCGTGGCATCAGGAATTAGCGAAGGTGCGAAGTTTAGAAAGAGCACCAGCCTTATTGCATACTTGCACTCTCATAAGGAGGTAGGGCACGTGGGTATTGAATAATAGATGATAAATGGAGAGGTACAAAAGTACTAGGTAGCGCAGTTAATAGAGGTGTCAGGAAGATCTGATTTCCAATCCAATTTCAGAAACTTCCAAACTATGTAGCAATGAGCAAGTTATTTCACCTTTCCTGCCTCAGTTTCTTCAACTGTGAAATGGGGATTATAATAGCACCTACCTCCCAGGAATTTTGTGATGATCAGATAGGATAGTGTTTGTAAAGTGCTTAATAGTGCCTGGCACATAGGGGGAACTTAGTAAATGCCTAACCCCCTCCCTTTTCATCTTCCCCTACTCTGCCATGCTGATCTGGAGGGTGGAGTGGATGGAAGGTCATTATTGAATGGGAACATCGTGGAAGGCTTCATGGAGGATGTGACGTTTGAATGATGGACAAAAGAGGATATTTAAAGTTTAGGGACCAGTAGATGCAAAACAAGAAAGCATAAGACATATTCATGGGTCAGAAAGTCAAACATTTTGACTAATGGATATAGAGCATAGCAAGAAATTGTGTAACCAGGAAGAAAGAATGATGTGATTGCAGAGGGCTTTTAATACCAAGAAACAATACTAACTTGTTTACTTTCCAAGCTGGGAGAAAAGATATGTTAAAGTTATTTGCATCTACTTTTTTTTCACAATACAAAGAAAAATGATCATAATTTAACTAATGCAAAATTGCAAAGCTATAAAATACAAATAAAGTTGCCCAATCATCTTTATTCAACTGTTGTGTGAAAGGACTCCCTAAGATTTATACATGTAATTTGTTAGAGGTGAAAAATATTTAAGATGCATCTTTAATAAATGTTGATTAATTACATAATTTTAATGTCTTCTTATTAACATGTTCTAGATCACCGTGTTATAGTTGCAGAAAAATTAATTCCAAATGATAATCTGATTATTTATGTTCCAAAAATAACATTTATATGACCTATGATTTAATCATCTTTGACTTAAGTCTTACTCTGACACAGTTTGTAACTCAGAAGAACACATACTTTTGCAATCTCTGGCCTGTCCTACCAAGGTTTAAAGATTGCTGATCCATTATTCTAGACCCACTCTAAACAGTATGTTTGTGTGTGTATACACATACATACATACATACATGTCTGTATGCATATATACATAAGTACTTATATAGACATATGAAATTCAAATGTATTCATTTCTGTGTTTTTTCACCTAATCATCTCTGTTGTAAAAAATGAATTCTTGTCACTATCACTATTCTTTTGGTAACATCTGCATCACCAAATTTTGTCTGTTATCTGAGTACTAGACTAGATAAGTGTAGGTCTTTAAAAAGATTGATTATCAGATTATGAGCATAGAAAATCAGGAAAGTTCTTTACCAAATTGTTGCAGGTGTTGCAAATGTGTTGGAAAAAGGACAAAATTATAGATTTTTTCAAGGATTAAATAGTAGTTCATGTCGGAAAGAGAGGTGACCTCAGAATCAGGAAGACCTGGACTCAAACCTACCTTTGACACTGGGCAAGATATTAATCTCCCAGTATCCAAGACATCTAAGATCTTATGATGTTAATTTGCAGACTAGGTACTACTTTCCATTGGCAGATGCAGGTTCCTCAAGGGGCCTATACCAAAGAAATCAGAGGTCCTATCTCATCCTAATAATAGTACTAACTTGTCTCTGATAATCAAATTTCAGAGATAGAAGGGTATGTATGTCTGTGTCTGTGTGTGTGTCTGTATGTACTTACCTTCCATGGTGTGCCTACAAGATAATTTGATATATATCCATGTGTGACTGGATAAAAATCACTCTTAATAATTTAATTTAATAAATATTTTTTGAGAACCTACAACAACCACTATAGAATAAATATAAATTACTAAAATATAAACAAGACACAGATCCTGCCCTCCAAGATTTAAAATACAGTCAGGGGAAGAGGTTAAAACACATTTATAAATATGAATACAAAGTGGAGTATCAAAGTATTTGAGGAATCTATTGGAGCAATAAGTCATTGCTTGCACCGGAGGAAATCAGAAGAGGCTTCATGATCAAGGTGGCATTTCTGCTGGGCCTTGAAGCATAAATTATACACCTGCAGGTATAGAAATAGTCAGAAAGAGAGAGGTGGATACCAGGTATAAGCTAAGGAATAAGCGAAAGGACAAAGGCCTTTGTTCAAACAAATGTGAAATAATTCTCATGTCTGATCCCTCATTATTTCCCAAATTAGCATCATATGGTTATTAAATTCTACTTAAGTGAGAGGAAAGGTAACATATTAGACAGAGAGCTGACTTAAGGGCTAAAGAGATATGGCTTCCATATGAATGGAGCCTACATCTCTTTGGCTCTCCTGCTCTCCTGAAGTTCTATAAGTCAGTTAACCTATCCATGAACCCAGGGCAATTCTCAAACTTTTCAATTACAAATAAGATTAGTAGATGAAGTTTCTCACCAACTGCCCTGTCTCATATCTATAAAATCACATTGGCCCCATATATTATTTTACTGAAAATATGACTGTATTTTCTGACTATAAATCTATATTATAATCTATATAAATCTGACTATAGTCAGATATGCAATGGACTCGTGATTTTTTCTTCACTTCCTCTGAAGTAGATTGATAATATCTGTGACTTAGAAAAAAGATCCCAGGAAGCTGCTTGAACTACAGAGAATTTCAGTGAGTGCCTAGCAGCACCCACTTGGTTGGTGCCAGAGGAGCAATTTGAACCCAGGTTTTCCTGACTTAGCCCAGAATTCTATCCATTATTCCAGAATCACTCTAAATTGTATGTTTGTATGTATATGTATATATATGTATACATATGTATACATATATATGTATATGAAATTCAAATGTATTGATTTTTTCTATTCTTTTCATATGTTGTAAAAATGTGTGCCTGTGGCTATCACTATTCTTTTGGTGACATCTGCATCACTCCTCCTCCTCGTACTAAAATTACTATTTTGCTATAGTATAATATAGCATTATAAGAGTATATTATAGTATTACAATATAATATATGTTACTGTAATGTAAATAATATATTACTATTTATTTTATTTTTCTTTTCCATATTAAAAAGTTAGCTCTCAGGAGCTTCATTTATATGGGACCTCTCACAGTAGGCAAACTTGTGGAATGCTACTAGTAAATCTTGTAATTTTGCTTTCAGTGAATTCTACCTACTCTTTTATCTCTATATATAAGTAGAATTTTTTTTCCATATGAGAGTTAAAAGGAGGGCATGTTTTATAATGAATAAAGGAGGTTAGGTGGTAAACTTTATTTTAATGGTTATGAGGCTAATATTTCCCATCTAAATTGGTTGTTTTCATTACTGAATAAATTGAACCAGTCATGTATTTGACTTTTGTGTCTTCCTCAGCACCAACTGAGGAAAGGACCAACAGTCCTTTGCAAAGATTGAATTTAATAAATTTTTGTTGAATTTAGTTTAAGAAGAAGTTTAATATGAAGCTAATGATTAATTTAACCATTTTGAAGAGTCTATTACAATCATAAAGAACTTTCCCTGGAATGGTCCCATAGAATCAGTCTGGATTCACTTCCCATGAAAAAGTATGTCCCTTTAACTGGTTGAAGCAGGTGTTTTAGGACCTCTCTCTTTAAAAATGTTATTCATGAAATGGCTAACATTAAAAAAAAACAGTCATTTCATGAACAGTTTTTAAAAAAACTCATGGTTTTAAAACTAGTTAAAACTAGATTGTTTTAAAAACTATCAAATACTCACCTACTAATTACGCATTGAGTCTATGTTTCTGTTCATTTACTTTGAGTTTTCTTTTCTGGAAAAAAAAAATTCTATTGCCCTGAAAAATATCAAGCAAAATAATAATTATAATTCATTCAAAGTCAATTAAGAATATCTCAAATGTAGCCATTTGAAAATATAAGGAATATATTAAAATATAAGGCTATTGACTAACAGTGTACATGTTAGTTTTATATTTGGAAACAGTTGAAACTTTGCAGATACTGTTTTAATTATTCTTCATTATGAAATAAAAATGAGTTAATCTTTTAACAATCTTTTTAAAAGGACCTTTTTTTTTTCCTTAGGGATGGTTAGAATATTTTTTATCATGTAAATTTGCAAGTGGGTATTAACAACTTTGCATTTTTTAATCTTATAAAATATAGGATCATATTATCTATTTAATCTTTGCATGTGTAGAAATCCTAGCCTTGTTTGTAATACTATAAATCCATAAAATGAATAGAGCTAAAGAACCAATTTATTTCATTTCGGGGCATCAAATGGGGAAAGGTGTGTTAGTTAAGTTTAAATGTATGTGACTAGGTTGCTTATTACTTCAAAGTACTTTATAATAGTATTGCCTGGCCTGAAATGATATGTTTATAGCGTATTCAGTGATTGGCTCTATTAACTACTGATGGTTTCTTAAACCCTTCTCATTGTTCACAAGAAGTATCCCTTAATCTTGTTTCTTCACTTATACTTGCCTGTCTTTGCAAGTATCCCATTTTTCCTATTCTCCTATTCACATAGCTCATGGAATGAATGTTGGTCATTTTATTTCAGGAACTACAGTTTGAAAGACTGACTCGAGAACTGGAGGCTGAACGCCAGATTGTAGCCAGCCAACTGGAGAGATGTAAGCTTGGATCGGAGACTGGAAGCATGAGCAGCATTAGGTATTGTACTAACTGCTCTTTTTGCTCTTGCTGCAGTGAATTGCCATTGATAGGAAATTGTGGTGTTTATCTTCTTGTTACACACTTGGCAGGGGGATTGAAGCATTCACTTGGATCCTGGAAAAGGCAGCTAACTGGCATGGTTTATTACAGGCATCTGTTTTGGCAAAATTAATGAGTTCAATGTATGTAGACTCCAATCATTATGCATAGGTCAGCTCAGAGGAAGACCACATTTGTGACTTTGCTTGAACCACAGTGTGCCACATTAGAATCTTTATATTTTATTATTCTAAATGATCCAAGATGAGGGCTTATTGGTGTTAAAAAAAAAATTAAGTAAGATAAAGGGGAAAATGATGCATTTTTTACAATTGTGGAGGGAAAACAATTTGCTTTTCATCTATGTTTTATTGCTTTAAAAAAAAAATCCTGAAGAACAAAATGCAAGAAAGCACATTTTATTTGGCAAAAGATCTAGCTAAAAATCTTAGAGTCACATGGCTTTGACCTTATGAAAGAACATATGTGCAAATACACACACACACATACACACACACACACACACACACACATATATATATATACATATACATATATATGTATATGTATATATATATATATACATACATATACATATATATGTATGTATTCAAAAGATCTTTTCTCTTTTTGTCTAGACTTGCATCTGACTAGGGGGATATTCATCCGGACTAAGATCATTATATTGTCAACAAATATAAGTGATGAGCTTTGGAGTTGGTAGAGCTGGCTCAGGTGTGAAAGAATTCACTTAGACCTTCTCAGTAGCCATTGGGAGCTTTATTGATGCAAAAGTAGTACGGGTCTTCTAGCAAGAAAGCCAAGTGAGACTCTGATGTTGGGAGAGTTATGCTTATATAGAAGTTTTACAATGGTGATATAGTTTTAGAGGTTTTTATGGAGGTTAAAGATTAAACACAGAACAAGATGACATAGGATGAGGGAGACAAAGGGAATTCTTTATGGTTTAAGGATTTAAGGACAGAGCAGGAGGATAAGTTAAAAATTAAAGGATGGGGAACAAAGGGTAAGGGAGACAAGCAGTTCTTTTGATACAGGTTCAAGATAAGTGGGGAAAGGACTTTAGGGCACCTTCAGGTTTCAGAATAATATAGGGGCTTCACAAAGTCAATCCTTAATATTATTTTTTAACCCTTAAGGCACTATTTGTATCCATATCATCTTGAGAAAAACTCTATTGCTTTAATTCCAGTTTTCCAGGTAGATTAAAATGAATAAACATAAAGACTATATCTATAGTCCAATCAATGAACATATGATAGCATATATATGTATATGTATGTACATATATACGCACTACATATACTATACAATACTATTACTATTTTTGTTTTTAAAAAGATACTGCTAATAGTATTAGTGACATCTTCCATTTATCTTGTAATTTTTTTTTTCCTGCTGGCTGATGAATATTGAGTAGCTATTCAAGATCAAACCTCTAGGTCATCCATTTACTATCACAGTATGATTTTAAATGACATACCTTATTTAGATGATTGGCAGAATATAACAAAAGCAAGGAAAGTGATTCAGGGAAAGGAAACTTTAAAAATGGCTTAAAAGTTAAATCCTGCTCTAGTTAATTTTGCAAGGGGTTAAGTGGAAGTAGAAGGACATATGAAATGAGAAAAACAATGAGTAAAATTATTTATTTGTCTGTTTATATGTGTATCTTTGCCTTCACCTGATGATATTCTTTGATAATGGTTAAACTGCTCAAGGAGCTAGATATATGAACTCTGGTTTATAGCCACCGTTTTGTAAATATTTATCTCAAATTGAGTTCAATATCATGTTGATAACTATCAGTCTCCCAAGCAACCTAGTGGCTTTCTATCTTATTTTTTGGTTTGTCACTCATCAGTGTACTTACTATTACAATAACAGAACCAGACAAGTAGGCAACTTTCATCTTTGTGCACCTGATATAATTTTTTCTGTATTCAGGGTTTCTTTTGTGTGCACTAATATAAAGAGCTTCATTCTCTTTAGTCTTAATACCACTTTGTCTTTTGTAAATTCTTAATGTATGTCTTTGTGTTTATGGAACTCTGGCAATTGGCTCATTTCTCATGGGAGGGCATCCCATTCAAAATCTTTAGCTTTATTAATTTCTGCCATAACCTAATAGCTTGTTCATGGAGCAGTAACGTATTGAATTCATTAGGTGGTTTATAAAAATGAAAAAAAGGAAAGAGGTAGCAATCTATTAACATTGAAATATATTAATACTGCAGACAAAAGAGGGAACCTGAAACGTCATCTAATAACTTTTGTCTCTATGTTTCTTTAAAAGAGACATTTAAAAGGTAGATGAGGAGGAGGAAATGACTAGACTAAGCTGAATATATCTAGAACTCTTTCTCAGGCTTTTCTCCAACTACTTTGGGAAAGAGCAGGATCACATTTTTATGATCACAAACCTACACCGTTTTGTCCTCGTATTGATTCTTAGATGCTTTGTGAACTTCCCAAAGTGTCCCCATTTATCTATGAGTTCACATCTTCCAACACTTGTGTCAGATGGATGAGCTCTATATAAAGGGGCTGATGATGATAACTGTGTCATTTGTCACAGTCCAAAGATTTTATCTTCTTTAGTGCATTGTGTACTAATCCTTTTCTTGACTTATCCCACTGATCATGAACGATCAGAAATGTTTGAACTGGCTCATTTTGCCTCTAAGAAATTTGCAATAACTCATAGAAACATATTGATGATATGCATAGTGAGAATTTTTTTACATATGACTAGTTCTGTTTTAAATAGCTGTCTGAAGCACTTTATGCTTCATGTTTACAAAACGCTTTACATTCATTTTCTCATTTGAGTTTCTCAACAGCTACAGGGAGCTATGTTCTTCAGTCATTTCAGGCCTATCTGACTTTTTGACCTGATTGGGGGTTTTCTTAGCAAAGATACTGGAGTGGTTTGCCATTTCATTCTCCAGCTCATTTTATAGATGAGGAACTGAGGCAAACAGGGTTGAGTGACTCATATGGTTACCATGTTTCTGAGGTCAGATTAGAACTCAAGAAGATCAGTCTTCCTAACTCCAGGGCCAAGCACCCTATCAACCTAGCTACCCTGTGAGCTAGGTACTCTGGGTATTTTTCAGACCACTTTAGAATAGAAGATATTGAGCTTGAGATTAATTGACTTGCCCATGGTAATACAGTTAGCGGATGTCAGGCACTGGATTCGTATCCCAACCTTCCTGCTTCATTCATTCAGTAAATAAGCATTTATTAAGCACCTAGACTCTTCAATACAATGTACTAAACCCAGGAATACTAAGAAAGGCCAAAGACAAACAATCCCTGTTCTTTAAGAATTCACAATTTAATGAAGGAGACAAAATCAAACAACTAGTTACAAATGAGCTGTACACGAGATAAATTGGAAATAATTAACAGAAGGATGACAGCAGAATTAAGGAGGATTGGGAAAACTTTCCCATAAATGATAGAATTTTAGCTGGAATTTGGAAGGATTTGAAAGATAGAGTATCTATCTTTCGAGGAGGTCAGTTTTGCTGGATTATGGAATATGTAGAGGTAAGTAAAGTGTAAGAAGGCTAGAAAGATCCAGGGTGGGATTTGATGTATATGTAGGGGTTTTGAATCTCAAACAGAGGATTCTGTATTGGATCCTATAAGTGACAGGGAGCATCTGGAGTTTATCGACCAAGTTGCAGGATGTGTTCAGGCTTATCCTTTTGGAAAATCACTTTGGTGACAGAATGGAAGATGGATGGGTGGGGAAGACTAGTGGCAAACAGGTCAACTAACAAGCTACTACAATAGTCCATGTATGAGGTGAAGAAAGCCTAGACTAGAGGGAAGGGAGTATAACCATAGCAAGTATAAGAGAACTTATGGAGGTAAAATTGACAGATATGGGTGACAAATTGGATAATGGGAGTGGGACAGGTGAGGCTAGGTTGTGAGCCTAGGTGACATGTAGAAGGATGGTATTCTCCCAGATCCTGCACTTAAGGAGGGATTCCAGCTATTTCATCATTTCCTACCTGGCTGTAGGACTTCAACATGCCTTCTTTTTATGTTGTCTGTCCCCATTAGATCATCGCCTCCTTGAAGGCAAGCACTGTCTTTTGCCTTTCTTATGACTTAGCCCAGTGTTGAGCATATTAGTAAGTGGTTAGTAAATGTTTAAAAAGGCAAGGCCTTTTCAATTTGGGGCATGTTAAATATAAGATATTTACAGGGCATTCACTTTCAGACATCCATCTAGTAGGCCATTGGAGAAGTGATTTTGTTGTTGTTAAGTCATTTTTCATTCATGTCGACTGGGGTTTTCTTGGCAAAGAATACTGCAGTGGTTTGCCCTTTCCTTCTCTATCTGCTGTAGCACCTATCTGCCAGTGATACTGAAAATCAATAGAGAGATTAGGGCCATATAAGCAGATGGGAAAAACAACAGTTTCAGAATCAAATGCTCTCTTTGAGCAGATCACCCTCCCTCTCCTCTTTATCTATTATTGTACAAACAAACATGTTTTTAATGAATTCATGCTGTTGGTATTGGATGAATCAATGTAGACTGATTTTAATAGGGTAAGTTGAGAGCAAAGAAAAACTCTTTGGTCTTTGTTTTAAGATATTGAAAAATATTTATATGATTAAAGATCAATGAATAATTTAATGAACAAAATAAAAACAGGAAAAAAAGGGAGGGAAGGAGGAAGAATAAGGCAGTTAGGTGGCACAATGGATAGATTGCCAGGCCCGAAGTTAGGATGACTCGTTTTCATGAGTTCAGACCTGGCCTCAGACACTAGCTACATGACCTTGGGCAAGTCATTTAACTCTGCCTCAGTTTCTTCATCTGTAAAACGAGATGGAGAAGGAGGTGGCAAACTCCTCCAATATTTTGCCAAGAAAATCCCAAATGGATTTATAGAGTTGGACATGACTGAAAATGGCTGAGCAATAACAAAAAGAAAATAATTCTCTTTGTAGACCTAGAAAATAATGTTCTTTTTTCCCACTGGGAACATTTGAAAATTTTATGGCTTAAATCCAGTGTGGAGATGCAAGGTTTAGAACTAGTGACTGAGAAGCAAGTTAAATACAGAAGTATTTGTATTTATATAAATGAGAAGCAGTGTAGCATAGTAGAGAAAGCTGATCTCTAAGTTAGAAGTGACTTCAAGTCTTAGTTTTGAAGTATACTGTTTATGTGACTGGGCAAATGACTCACTGTTTCAGTTTCTAAGACAACTCTCAAAGAGTAGGATTTAGATATACATATGTATATGTGCGCATACACACACATTCACATAGGTGTATATGCATAGATAGGTTGTCTCAAAAGAGTGCAATTTTAATCTTTAATAGTTTAACTTTCAATATTAAGTAAAGGCTTTCAGGGTTAAGCTTCAATAGCTTAAAACTGCATTAAGACGATTGGTACACCCTATATAGCTATACATACTCCCATACATAAATATTCTAAGGCACATACTCAAATGTGTGTTTCTGTACACACATATCGACATACTACTATTTGTTCATATCAGGTATATTTTTGCATTGATTTGAACCCATACTTTTTTTAAACCACAAATCAAAACTCTTATAGAGCTAAATTTCTATACTTATAAATACCTGAAATTTACTTTCCAGACGAATAAGCATTTAGATAACTTTGTGAAGCTACTATTCAACTGTCTGTCTTGATATTTTATTGAATCCCTTTCACTGAATGCCATTATTATTTAAAATTACAACCAAAATAACAGGAAAATCTTATCTGAGGTGATGATGCCGTTCTCTTGTGGATAAATTACAAATCCTCCAACAAATAGTATACTGATTTTTGGACAAGAGAATGAGAATATTGAACTGCAATTCCAAGTAAACAATGTTGTGATCATTGTTTAGAAGCCTTTTATGCTGCTTGTGGTTGACTCTGGGAACAGAATAACTAAGAATTGGAGGATAGTAACCTTTATTTGTATGTCATTGGGGGCTATTGTGTCTAAAACTGATGCCCTGCTTGATCCTTTAAGAATCAAAGCTCATAAGTTGCTTTAAAAAAAAAATCTTTTCTTGCAAGACTACTAATGGCCTACTTGTGTATGTTTTTTTTTTTGTATGATTTTATGCATTTTGACTTCATTATCATCAATCTAGCTAAACCTCTTTAAATGTTCTCTGATTTTTGTTGCTCAGCCACCTATGGTAAACTTCCTATATCTGAGATAGTTTCTGCATAAACTTTGACCCTAGTTACTCCTTCTACTGTCATCAAGAACATGTGTGTTATGGGAATATGTCTGAGGCCTCAGAATCTTATTTATCATGGCAGCATGAATGCTTCAGGAAAAAACTTTAGAGATCAACAATTCTCAACTCTCTCATTTTAGATAGGAGGAAAGTGAGATGCTGTTATCTTATGTTCTTTTACTCTCATTACCACTTCAATTCAGATAGCTTCCATCTTTCCATTTAGCTTTTAATAATTTGTACAGAATACTTTGCTAGCCACTGTTCTGAGTTAAACCCTCTTTGTTAGCCACAGAGACCAGTCTAATCTCTCCTCAAATCCCTAATGGCACCATCTCTGCCACACTCCATATTGAGGTTCTAACCTTGTTTATGACTGAAAAAATTGAGGCCATTCACAGAGAACTCCTCCTCTTTTCCTCAATTCACATTATTCGGATTCCCCTATCAGCTCCAATTCTGTCCTCTTTCACTCTTTTATTGCTTTTCTTGCCAGAGCCAACCCTCTAAAAGCACCCTTGAACCTCTCTCCACCCATCTCCTCCAGAAAAATGTCTCCCCCATTACCCCAACTCTCTTGGTAATCTCCAAACTCCCCCATCTACTGATTCTTTTTTTGCTGCCTATAAATAGAGCTGCTTTAAAAAAAATCACTTGTTCTGACCATAATTCATAGCTATTATTTTATTTTTCTCCCCCTTCCATGAAAAAACTCCTTGAGAAAACTGTCTACAGTAGGTACCTACTGTTTAACTGTCTATTCTTCTAAACATTTTGCAGTCTGATTTCTAATCTCTTAATTCTACTGAAATTATCCTTTCCAAAGTACAAATAATCTTTTAATTGTGAAGTCTCATGGTCATTTCTCAATACTTATGTTTACTGACCTACATACAGAATATGATCACCTTTCCTAATGGATATTCTCTCCTCTCTAGGATTTTGTAATACAGACTCTCTCCTGGTTTTTTTTTCCTATGTATATGACAGCTCCTTATTAGTATCCTTTGCTGGGTCTTCATCCATTTCATGCCTACTATGTCTGTCCTGGACCTTTTTCTCTCTTTCCTACATACTATCTCACTTGGTAACATCATCAATTCCCAAGGGTTCAATTAGCATCTCTACACAGATGATTCCCAGATCTGTATATTTATCCCTTTTCTCCCTCCTGAGCTCCAGGTCTGTAGCAACAGTTACCTTTCGGCCATCTAATAGTCGATGTTCCTCTGGCATCTCATAATCTACGTGTTCAGAACAAAATGCATTATCCCCACTCCATTTCGCCCTACCCTATACACCTTTGTCTTGACTTCCTATTACTCTCCAGGACACTACTATCATCCTAGGTTCGTAGATCCTTTCATATATCTTAGATGTACCTACTTACATTTTGTGCTTATCTCCCTTTTAGAACACCTAGGCACATTTTAGCCTTTCTTTGTATCCCTACCACTTAGCATTTTGTCTGGTATCTAATGACAACTTAATAAATGCTTATTGATTCACTGGACTGAGTGGAAATCTCTTGCAAGTCTTATGATATGTGTCCTTTTTTTTCTAAATTTCCACCACTACCACCCTGCTGCTTCAATCAATTCTTTTCCAAATTGGCTTCTCAAAAATTATGTTCTTTTAAATACTCAGTGAGGAACTGGTACAACAAACTTCCTTGCTATTTAGTCAAGTCTATGCCACTCTCTTCTTTAAATTCATCTCAATCCCCACGCATCAGACACTTTATACTAGCTACAGCATAATTTGACTTTTATTGTGAACCATTTTGTACATATGTGCATGGCATTGTTGGCCAGAGTTTACTAGATCATAAACTTTTTAATGGTCCCTATGCTTATAACTTCTAATCCTATAAGAGTTGTAGGATTTTTTTTAAATGGGGGGGGGGAGGAATCTCTACTATTCCTTTGCTCCTGGTTCTATTGCAAGATATTTTCTTTGATCTATCAAAACTTCCCTCACAAGACATGAAAAGTGTTCTTAAAATTATGTAGACTCCTACCATTTTTTATTAAATAGATATCTTATCTGCTAGAAGGCATTCTTCCTCCTTACCTTCAAAGATGAAGGACTGGGTAATGGCACTTGCATATTTTTTTTTTAACCATGATTACTGTGCTGTCCACCAAACATCAAAGTATTCTCTCTCTCCAGTTTTCATAGAGCTCCTCAAGTCTTCACTTTTTATAAAAAACATCTGTTTGCCTTGTTAATCCAGGAAGTAGGGAGGATGGGAGTGGGGTTAATTCAATCAGAATCATAGTTTCAGATCATTTGGAAAACTTTGCCCTTCTCTCTACTATGTTATTTTTCAAGGAACCTTAAACACATGAATAGTATCTTTATTTATAGCCAAAGAACCCAGCGAGGTCCAGATATAGTTAAAATGCCTAGACTTAGCCTTCCTATTATTAGCCATTGTCAAATGAAGGAAGCCAATATTCTTTGGTACTATCTATTCATGACCTCCAGGGAGATCAATACAAAATCAGGTGAAGGAATTAATGATCCAGTATGATTCAATTGTCTCAGTCTACTCTTCAAGGGAAGGCATTGGGCATCTAGTTTCAGACATTGACTCATAAGCTGTGGACCTAGCAATTTGGCTATTCTGTCTTACCAGATCAGTGGTAGATATAGGTCCTTACAAGGAAGGACTTTCTGTCCAGTGGCTTGGGGAAGCCCCTATGGAAACCCTGTCAACATTATCCCATAACCCCCCCCCACACACACACTTCTTTGCCTTTCAAAAAACCCTTTGCCACATAATTTTCTCCTGTATCCCCTTGACTTCCTTATAGTCTCTCTTAGAAGTCAATACCTAGCCATCCTCTGCTCATTTCTTGTGTACTTAGCATAGCAATTTGAGAAAGAAGTGAGGGTGCTACATATGTCGTGATTCATATTTGTTTTATAATGAACATTTTAAAGTAATTTCACATTTTATGATTCAATATTCACATCAAACTTGTAAAAATACCACCCACTCATACACATGGACCCACACTATGAAAGCCAATTATCAAAGTGCCTTAAAGTCACTTCTGACTATGTCAACTTAGAAAATAGTTGGGGGGTTCAGGAAGAAGTAGGGGGAAGATATTTTTCCTTCTGAAGTGTCATCTACATTTTCTCCAGATGATGGTTTTGTCTCAAGACAGGCATACATTGTATTAGATTAAAAATCTTTAATTTAACACTTGGAGTTCTACTTTAGGACTTTCTGTCAACCTAATTCAGTCGCTAGAGGCTAAATGGAGATTTCCAGTGCTTTATTTGGGACATAGATGAAAAAAAAGCACATTTTTCTGACACATCAATCTCACGGGCTGCCAACACATCACCAGGCTAGTGCAAACTTGTTAACCTATATTTATCAGTTCAAAAATACTTTACTGTTTTATTTTGTTCCAGCCATGAAGGTCTATAGGGGTAACTGGAAGCACTCTTGATCACAAAATGTTTGTTTGTTTTAAATCTAAGCTGATTTGTTCAATTTTGTATTTAGCCAAGATAGTCAATGAGATGGAAATGATTCTGGTAGGAAATGTAGTTACCTCTCTTCCCCTCCCATGAATTTTAGGAAAGAAATTTGAAGTGACTTTTCTCAAAGTGCAGCTAGGAGGTTTAATTTATTTGCTCTCTACCTACTTAGAAAAACCCTTAAAGTCAACATTCCAAAAGATAATATAATAGATTTATTTGCTCTCTACCTACTTAGAAAAACCCTTAAAGTCAACATTCCAAAAGATAAAAGATCTGAGACAATTAATTTCTTTTGTATGTTACCCACTCCAACAAAACCATAACTTCTCCAGAGAGAATCCTGAATGCCTTCCATAGAAGTGAACCAAAAGATTTCATCATGATTAATTCATTTTACCCCTGAACCTGATCTCTTTTTTGGCATAAATATGTCACCATAGTAGCCAATAAATAACCATGATTCCAATAGAAAAATGGAGGGTAAAGTTGTTGTTTGTTTAATGATCACTGTGGTACTGTTAGGAAAATGTCATTTCACCCCTTCTTAGACACTTTTAATTTTCATTCACATTTTCTCTGGCACTTAATGAGGAAAAAGCATCATTCATTTATGACATCTCTCTCTTATTTTATCATATTATTTTCTGTATCTGTCTTTGTCTCTATCTCTGTCTCACTTTTTCTCTTTGTCACAAAAATCAATGGTCGATGTCCTATATGTAAGAAATTGTACAAGGTGGCTATATAAAGACAAAACTGAAATAAACGACAACTAGTTCCTATCTTCAAGAAACTTATATTGTAAAGCCAAGCATGAACAGCTTTCCAGAGGACTGCTGCTGTGGATAGCTCTAAGGTTCTGATCACATAGTAGAGTTAACTCTCTATTTATTCAGCAGTAAATTCAATCAAAACATTCACAGAAACCAAAGTAAAGCATTCACAATGTTATAACATAACAAGTTCTCACTAAGGTGGCCACATAGTTTTAAGCCAAAGATGTCATTCAGTAAATCCTTAACTTAATCATCCTTAAGGAGCAAGCCTCCTTAAGGAATGTTAAGTACCAAGGTCAAAGTTCTCCACCCCTAGATCACATTGTCTTAATCTCTCAGTCAAAAAGTCTTCTTTCTTCTTGATTGAAGATTAGTTTCCAATCATCCTTAACTCAATCATCCTTAAAAGGTATAAGGTGCAGAGTACAGAGTTCTCCCACCCCTAAGCCATAGTAAATCATGATATTCTCAGTTAGCAATAAGTACCCAAGGATAGGTCTTTTCATCTTGACTTGAGGCTGGCTGTCAGATTCCATGGTTCCTCTTCCATGGGTCCCAGCTCCTGCCTGAATCTACCACATCTTCACCTACCTTCACAGGTAGGAAGCTCTCAGCTCCTTGCCCAGTTTCTTGTCCACTTCCATATTGAACCCAAAGTGTCCAGTCCACCTCAAGTTCTTCACGGTTTCTGTTGCTGAGAAGACAAAGCTTAACAGAGTGAAAACAACATTCATGCACATTGCTGGAACCATCACCAATTCACTATCTGCTTGTGAAATTAACATAGACTCACGTACAAGGTCTGAGAACTCAACACAAACCCACAAACAAGGTCTGAGAACTCAACACAAATCATCAGTATAGTCCCAAGACCTCTGAAACCCTTCTTCAGGATTTCTGTAAACAGACAACAAAAAAAATCCTTTTGGGGGGTTTCCGGTAAGGTCCCAGGACTTCTTTACAAAGTATCACAAACACAGATTAGCATAGACAGAACAGACAAACAGAGTTTCTGACCACCACAAAGCTCCCCTTCTCAACTCTGCTCTCTCCCAGCTTGGGCTTCTCCTTATATGTGGTCCTTAGCTCCTCCCTGTTCCACCCTTTCCTGTTGAAAGTTCCTTTCACTGTGGGTTTCACAAGTTCTGTTTCTTAACAAAGACTTGATACAATCAAGGCCAGACTCAAAAGAAACTTCAACTGAAAGGAGGTGCTAATTAAATAGCTGAAACAAGGTGCTAAGTACTTCTTTGCTTGCCATTACAGATATGTTCATATGCACACATGCATGTGTGTGTGTGCGTGTGCATACTAAGGAAATCTCTTTTGCATTACATTCTGTAATATTGCCACAGTGGATAGAGCATTGGTCCTGGAGTCAAGAAGACCTGAATGCGAATCCAGCCTCAGACACTTACTGTTTTCCTCTAGGCAAGTCACTCAATTGTTTTTGCCTCAGGTACCTCACCTGTAAAATGTGGGTAATAACAGCACCTACCTCCCAGGTTATTGTGAGGATCAAATGAGATGATAATTGTGCTTAGCACAGTGCCTGGCTCACAATAACTGCTATGTAAATGTCATCAGCAGCTGCAGCAGCAGCAGTAGTGGTAGTAGTGGTGGTGGTAGTAGTAGTGGTAGTGATGGTAGTAGTAGTAGTGGTAGTAGTAGTAGTAGTGGTGGTAGTAGTAGTGGTAGTAGTAGTAGTGGTGGTGGTGGTAGTAGTAGTAGTGGTAGTAGTGGTAGTACTAGTAGTAGTGGTGGTAGTAGTAGTGGTAGTGGTGGTAGTAGTAGTAGTAGTAGTGGTAGTAGTGGTAGTAGTAGTAGTGGTAGTGGTAGTAGTAGTGGTAGTAGTGGTAGTAGT
>CM053587.1:31020499-31042910 GCA_028646515.1 Pseudochirops corinnae
ATACAAAGACACACTCACATATGTACTTATACACACATACACCCTCCTATATAAACATATATATATATATATATATACATATGTATACATTTATGTGTGTGTGTGTGTGTGTATATATATATACACATATATACACACATATACATATATATTCCCTTCAACTATCGTCGTACTGAGAAAAGTCTCATGAATTACAATTATTGTTTTTCCATGTAGGAATGTAAATAGTTCAGCGTTAATAAGTTCCTTATGATATCTTTTTCCTGTTTATTTTCTCATGTTTCCCTTGCTTCTTGTATTTGAAAGTCAAATTTTCTGTTCATCTCTGGTTTTTTCGTCAAGAATGCTTGAAAGTCCTCTATTTCATTGAATGACCATATTGTCCCCTGAATGTTTTGATAAAAATTAAAAGTAAATGTTACATTGATTCACAAAATACAAACTTTCATAGTCTTTCTGGACCTTAATCTAAAGGGGAACTTCCCTGAGACTGACAATTTCACACATTCTTTTATCTTCTGTTTCCTAGACACAGGCAACACAGACAGCAATTTGTACCAGAGAGTATGTATTTTGTTTTGTTTTTCTAGCATGTAAACTACCTGTTCAATAAAAAATTGGATTGTAACTCTCAACTCAATTAGCTACATTATAATGTTGTACCCAAACCCAAATCCCAGGTCACTACATACCACCTGATTTGTGGCCCACCATTAAGCCCCTTTATATTTTTATCTTTGTCTCTATCCTACACCCTGTAATAGCTTAAAATATCTTAAGCCTTATGCCTTAAGGCATAGTCCTGGGTATTGCCCAAGGCATAGTCACCTAACCCCCTCCTTCCTCAAATCAGCATTACTGTATATTCTGCCTGAATCAGCATAGTATGGTACAAGACTATCTTATGTAGAGACCACCCTGGTCTGTTCCACTGACCAAGCAGGGTCCCCACACCCTTTGTCCAGAACATGACCCCATTCTGTTCTGGGGAATTCCAGTTCCCCTTATCCTGTGACCTCCATCCTGTTCTGGAAAGCTGACTATGACCCTTCACCCTGTGACCTCCACCCTGTTCTAGGAGGGACTCCAAAGTCACAGGACGGTTGTACCCTTGTGCCATTGCTCCATATTCCCAAATTAGCCCTGAGCTATAAATCTAATCAATTGCTGTTCTTTGTTTCTGTATGTCATGGCTTCTGCTAACTCCCCTCCCTGATTGTGTTTTTTGTGATTTTAGCCTTTTTAAACAATGGTCCTACCACCAATGGACCACTACTGGTTTGAGTTTACACTCTGGTAGTTGAGCACTTGCTTAATAAATCCACACCTAAATTTATCTTGAACTCAGGTCTCAGCTTGCTTTTATTCTCTGCACAACAATAACTTTCATTTACAAAGCCTGGAATAATTCTGCTTTTCTTGTAAGTGATCTTCTTATTCCCTTCTACCAAAATTCAACATGAAATATAATTACAAAGTTTAGGTAGACTAGTGTATTAAGATATGTATGCCTATATTCTATACATAACAAGAAATCATTACATTCATTTTATTTTAAAAATTGTATTATATTAGAATAGGATCAGAGTACTACGGTGCGCACACCTAGGGACAAAGCTAAACCATGTCTTTAAGAGATAGAGACTCTGGCAGAATTCCAGGCCTGCCACTCTGCTGGGGAATAATAATAATGATCTATTGTTGTTTAGTCATCTCAGTTGTGTCTGACTCTTTGTGAACCCATTTGGGGATTTCTTGTCATAGATACTGGAGCAATTTGCCATTTCCTTCTTCAGCTCATTTTACAGATGAAGAACTGAGGCAAATAGGGTTAAGTGACTTGCCCAGGGTGACAGCTAGTAAGTTTCTGAAGTGTCTGGGTTTGAACTCAAGTCTTCCTGACTCCAAGCCTAGCACTCTATCGAGTATGCCAGCTACCTAGCATTTATTTAGCATTTTAAGGTTTGCAAAGAACTTTGTAAATATTATCTCATCATATCCTCACAGCAATTCTGGGATTTAGGTACCATTATTATCCCCCTTTTATAGAGGAGAAAATGGAGGGAGACAGAAGAAAATTATATGCCCAGAGTCACATTGTTAGTAAGGCAGAATTTGAATTCAGATCTTCTTGACTATACATCTAGTACTCTATCTACTATGCCATTTAGCTTTATTTGTTAACAAGTTCTGGTAGTTTCAGTCTTTCTCATTAAGGGAACTAGATTCAAAGTTTTTAAGACAAGCCCTTGAAGACCCTGTAATGACAATGGTAATTTGAATGTCTTCCCTGCCCCTTAATAGATCAAACATAATCACATGGAGCCAGCAGTGGGAGAAGCTTGCTGAAGAGTGGAGCAGAGATCACAGGAAGCTGGGAGTCAGAGCAGTTAGAGCTGGAGGGAGGAGAGGATGTACCCAAAGAGACAGCTAGGCTTGTGAGTGTTTATTTGGGTGAAGACTAAAGGATGATGTGGCTTCCTGCTGTGCTATGGTGCATTAGCTTCTTTGTTGCTATGATGGATTTGTTTCCCGGTGTTGGGATTTGGCTCTCTGGTGTCTGAATAAATGATTTGTTTCTATATGGAGAGTCTGTTATGTTTTGTGATTGAGAAATATGTGGCATATTCTCTGTTATCATTGTAATAGTAATTAATTTAGCAGATACTTAGCCTTTAGTTACTAAGGGCTAAGTACAGAAGGTATGAGCTCTGTCTCTTGTATGAAAGTGGCAGAAAGTATGAACTATCTCCTGTGTGAACAGAGGGCATGAACTGTGTCTCCTGTTGCTGACACATGGCAGGAGGGGGTTGGCTGAGATAGGAGGCCAGTGTGTGTATTTAAGGAGAGCTCCAGAGGACAGAGAGTCAGAGTCAAGAATTTTCCTCCTGGTGGCTTCTGGTGGAGGGAGCAGAATTGTTCTAGCATCTGGGAGCTGGGCTGCTGGATTGAGAACTGAGTTGCAGTTTTCTGAAGTTGCTGCTGCCTAGAAGGCCACCTGGAAGGCCAAGATTTTTCCTGGGTCCTAGGGCAAGCTGAACTGCTGAAGAACTGAAGAAACATGACCAGGATAAGACTATGTTTGCTTGTGGCTTGATTGATCCTTGAGTTCCCAGCAACAGAAGTGGTGAAGGATTTGAGATGTGTTGGACCCTATGAACTTCAGTGTGTACCAAGAACTGCCTGGAGGACTGAATGAGAACCTGGGAGCTGTCTGCCTCTGAATCCAGGTGACTGTTTGGTGGATTCAAGTAGGAACTAGGACCATGGAAGGGGATCCAGAGAATCTGAGAGACTACCCCAAGTCAAGAGGAAGAAAAAGGCCTCTCCTTGGATATTGAATCATGTGATGAAATTGAAGTTTACTGGACACCAAGGGATGGAGGGTTTGTGTAATATTCTAATGATTGTATTTAGTAATTGCTGATACTTAGTAATTGTGAATCTAGATAAGTGACTAAGTTAATCTATGATTGCCCCATGAGTGGAAGACTAATTATTGTGATTTGTTGTGAAATGACTGAATGATTAAGTAAGAAAGGTTTCCCTCCCCCCTTAGGGAAACCAGATGATTATTCTCTTGTTCTTTGTTCCAAATACTGTGGCCACTGTAGTGAAAACTGTGTGGCCATTCTAATGTTAAGCTGTTCTGAGCACTATATTGTGATTCTCTGTGATAAGATGTAATGCTGTGAATATTATATTATGATTTATTGTGAATATTTGCCTTGATTTGTAATGGAATGAATAGAGTGTTCACTATACTATGTAATCAGAACCTTAAAAGCTCTTCACAGTGGCATTCTTTTGGGAAGCTGCTTGTACATGACATTGCAGTCATTGGTGCTATGAATATTGTGTTGGGACTACAGACCCCCAAATATCTCCTCATTAAAGCTGTCATAGTGTCAGCAAAGCAACCCTGATGAAGTCTTACTTCTCTGACTTTCACTAATTTGAGTCCTCAGACTTTCAGTACCAAAGCTGATTTGTCTATCCCATTCAAAACCTCAGTAGCCTTACAGCCTGGTCCAGACATCTGGTGGCACAGTGAACTTCTAACCAGGAAGGTGTGAGTTCAATTGCAGCCTCAGGTAGTTACTAGCTGTGTGACCCTGGGCAAATCCCTTAGACTTGGTTTGCCTTGATTTCTTCAACTGTAATCTACCTTGTAGAGTTGTTTTGTTGTGAGGATCCAATGAAATAATATTCATAAAAAGCACTTAGCACATATTCTGACACATTGTTGGTGCTTATTCCCTCAAATTGAGCCCTGATCAATGAAGATTGCACAGTCTCACATCCAGATAACTATTCTCCATCCCCAACTCCCAGGAAATTGAACTCCTTTTCTCCTTCTGGAAATCTCCTCTCTCAATGTGTACATGTACCTAGTGACCAGTACTAATTGTGTCTTTGAACATTACTCAAAGAAAAACTGAAATAGCTGTCAATGGTATGAGAGACTTTCTCTAGTGTTTTGGTCATTGTTAATGAGTATGTAATGGATAGAGAATAACTTTCAGGTATGACCCAGACCTGGATGGAGCCCGTTGCTGGGCTAAAGAACATCTGAGAGGTCAGGTCACTTTGGGTGTAAATCCACCTGAAGGAAATTACAGAAATTTCCTTTCATCATCTCCCTTTTCTTTTTAGACAGTGAACTTTTCCAATTCTTCATTAATTAGCTCTTAATTTTCTTTATAGTTTACTCCATGAGCCTTAGTTCTCAGTTAATCTCTCTCTCTCTCTCTCTCTCTCTCTCTCTCTCTCTCTGTCTTTCTCCTCTCTCTCTCTGTCTCTCTCTCTCTGTCTCTCTGTCTCTCCCTCTTTCTCCATTGAACAAGTCATATACCCTCCTGAAGTTAGCCAATACTTCTATTAGAATTACTCCTAATAGATAATAGATAGATACAATACAGTGAATTATCATCTTTCCAATTTGTACTTCCAGACAACTACACACAATCCCTTTGCATGTTCCATTACTACCTCAAACTCAAAACATCCCAAACCAAACCTAACTTTCATTCATAAACCATTCCTTTTCTTAACTTCTCCATCTGTTAGTTTCCTTGAAATTTTGGAGTTACTTTTATCTCTTCCATAGAATTAATTCTCTTTACGTAGTTCACTTATTAATACATCATTTGTGTCAAATTCTTCTCCTCCTTATCCCTATTATTCCTACTTAATTCAAGACCTTATCTTGGATTTCTACATTAGACTACAGGTTTGTCCCTTTACTCATCATTCTTTATCCATCCTTCAAAAATTCATCTTCCTAAACAAATACTTTTTTCATGTTCTTGAATACTACCCACATTCAACCTAGGAACCTATAATGTCTCCTGTTATGGAACATATCAAGTAATTTACATTTGCTTGGCTTTCAGAGCCCTCTTCTGGCTTCAAGAAACAGCCCAATTATATGTACTTCAATATTCCCCAAAAACTCACTTGTCTAATCAGTGCCATTCCCTTTATTCTTCTCTGTTAACTTCTGTACTTTTACTTGTATTGTTCTTCCAACCTCCTCACAACAATCTGTATAACTAAATTTGTATGACATAGTGAATTAGCATATGTAGAAAATAATTCAGAGTTATAACTTCTTACCCAAGCTATAGCTCCTAGGAGCCCTAAATGGCAGTCTGGGTCCTCTTTGGTAATCCCTGCTTTTAGAAATTGAGTAATAACTGTCAGCCCCAAGGCTGTACCTTATCTAAGCCAAGACTCCTGTAGGGATGCTTTGCCTAGTAAGAAAAATAGGGACCCCTGCAGAACACCTAACACATTGAGTCTCATGAGGAGGGCCATACATCCTATTTCTTTGCCCTCCAGCATTCACAAATTCACATTTTCCACAAAGAACTAGATTTCAAAGGGAAGGATGAAGAGGGTATGATACACAAAAATTGACAAGTATGGCATTTGTAATATGGTACAGATAGCGTGTCTGGCTCATAAATATCTACTAAATGCTTTATCAAAACTAGCATTATGAAAATTATCTAAGCTTACTTTGAATTCTTCTATATTGTATAGACTTTTTTCCCAAAGACTTTTGGAACCATGAAAAAGATGGTAATCAAAAGATTAAGATCTTTGTAGGGGAAAAAGAGTACTCTTCATAAGGCTGCAGTCTTCATTTTGGCTTCATAATGTACCAGTCTGATTCCAACTGATTGCTGCATTCTTTATGTGTAGCTGAAAGATAAACCTTTAGGTATGAAACTCATTGCAAGTATCAGTGGAAATCAAGGCATTCACCTCTAATCTAATCTTATTTGAACAGCCATTGATAAGCATCATATATGAGGAGCAGGTTTCTTTCAAAAGACATTTTCTATTTGAATGATGAACTGATCAAATACATTTTGATATTGTGAATTGTTGGTAATTTCATAGTCATGGGAACTCTCTTCACTGCTGGAGAATGTGCTCCTGTCATAGATCACAAGTTGCTGGACCCCAACATATAACAGTAAAAATACTTGTTATTTACATGACACTTTTAAGATTGGAGCCTCAAAATAACCCTATGAGCTAGATCTCAAAAGTATTTCTATCTTCATTTAACAGAAGAGGAAACTATGGCTCAAGTAACTTACCCAGCATCAGGCAGATTTGAAATTTAAATCCAGTTCTTTAGACTCTAAATTCAAGGTTCCTTCTATTACATTAAACTACCTTTCTATGTTCAATTATATCTCTATTTGCAATCATAAGTTATCTCCAACATCTGCTGCCTAGGATTAATGAGTAGAAGAGTTCTACTGAGAACTTTTACAAGTTCATCCAAATTAAGCCAATATATGTTTTAGTGCTCACTGGAAAGGTAAGCATGGATTAAGTTGTTAAAAATACCATTTGAGGTCAGAGACCTAAGTACTATATACATCATGAATATATAATCTGTTTAATGTTACCACAGGCAACCTCCTTTTTATGTGTCCCCTTCTCTCCATTAATATCATCTCACCCTAGTTGATGCCCTCTGAGTGGGCTATTGCAGTAGACCACTTATTTATCCTCAGGCCTTTAATCTCCTCTCTTCCATTGCATTCTCTAAATATCTACCAAGATAATCTTCCTAAAGCTCAGGTAGGACCATTTCACTGACTCCTCAGGAATCTTCAGTGGCTCTCAATTCCCTCTAGAGTAAAATATAGAATCCTCAATTTGATACTTAATCCCTTCACATTCTGTCTCAACTTTACTTTTTAATGCTCCTAGTACTTTGTTGTTTTTGTTGTTGAATCCTCCAATTCTTCCTGATCCCACTAGGGGTTTTGATTTTCCACGTCCTTCTACAGTTCATTTTGCAGATGAGGTAACTGAGGCAAATAGGGCTAAATGATTTGTCCAGGGTCATATAGTTAGTATGTAGCCAGATTTGAATTTAAGAAGATGTCTTCCTAATTCCAGGCCTAGTACTCTATCTACTGTTCCATGTTGTTGCCCCTATACCGCTTGTACATCGTCATTGTTATATAAAATCTTGTTGAATTGTGAATGGAATGGAATGGAATCAGAATGGAATGGAATGGAATGGAATGGAATGGAATGAAATGGAATGGAATGGAATGGAATGCAATCAGAACTGGAATGGAATGGAATGGAATGGAATAGAATAGAATAGAATAGAATAGAATAGAATAGAATAGAATAGAATAGAATAGAATAGAATAGATGTAATTTGTTTAACTCTTTAATAGGTATCTTAAAGATGCTGCTCTCTCAAGTTATTTCATGGCATCTATCTCCAAATAGATTTAAAAGAAAGCTGAGTATTACAATGCTTTTGTTTCTTTGTGAGCCACATATTAGGGAGAAAAAGATTAGGAGGTTAATATCACTTGAGTATTAAATCCTTTAAAAATTAATTTCATGATTAAGGATGGACTCTCTTACTTCTATAATGTCTTGTCATTGCTCAGGTCTTCCAAGAGTGACTTATTTTGAATATGTACTATAATACCTACACATAAGTTGACTGAACTATGACTGAAATTGCTTTTAACTGTTTTCTTGTTGCTATTCCTTTTAAGTACAGTTACTTAAACAGTATTTAAGAAGTTTAAAAAAAAGCCTTGATTGGAAGAATCATTATGCTTTTTTATTAAGTTAGATTTTTTTTTTCTGTAATGAAATTTGTATTGATGGACATCAGATATCATACATAGAACTATTTTGCCAAGAGCAGAGTGTCCTGACTACTTCAGTTCTTTGAGAAGGTATTGGCAGTGTAGTAGGAAATATGGAAAATATTGAAATAAGTAAATATGAAATTTTAATAGACAAATTCTTATCATAGATGTTAATTATTGTCAGAACCTATCGATAAAAATTTACAGTTAGTAGCAAAAATAAATATCAAATATGAATAAAAAATAAATATGATAAGGTACTCTCTCTCTCTGTCTCTATCTCTCTCTCTCTGTCTCTCTGTCTCTGTCTCTGTCTCTCTCTCTCTATATATATATATATAAAAGCAGCTTTACTCAGCCCTCTTTCAAAAAGAATTTGACCTAGAAAATGGATAAAATGTCTGTAATGATAAACTCTATCACCTAAAACAGTTTTTACAAGAAGACACAAGTAGACCAGATTGCTGCTCTATCATCAAATCATCCATTTTCTTAGTTCTAAATTGTACTGTTTGATGGACAGGAAAGGAAAACATGGTGAGATTGTGATCAATACCATTTATGGGGTATAACCATGCCATTGAGATCACAAATCCATCATACTGGGTATAGAAGAGATTGTTGGATTTAATGACCTCAGAGATCCCTTCCAACTGCAATTCTGCAATGACAGGTATTCCTTTATGCATTTCTGTGGAATTTTTAGGAACCATATTGCTGTTTTTAAAATGAACAAATGAATGAATTAATAAAAAAAATTATTACATACCAAGAATGATGTTAAGTGCTAGGTATACAAATACAAAACATCAGACATCTCATGCCTTCAAGAAACTTACATTCTAATGGGGAGAAACACCACATATAGGAGAGTGGTAGACAGGAAGGGATTTTTTGTTTTGAGAATTTACAGCAATAGTGAGAGGAACTATAGGTGAGTAAATGGACACACCATCTTTCTAGTAGTGTCTGCCGCATTGATTTTGATCATGATTGCAAAACTGGAAAGCAGAGGGAGGTTGGGAGGTTGGTAGATTAGAAAAAAGCACTCAACAATGGAAGGGAAGAACAGGAAGGCAAAAGGGAAAGGGTCAACCTTACTCTCCTTGAATTTGGCTTAGGGAAGGAATGACATAAACTCTAAACTGGGTATCTTGCCACACAGGAGAGTAGGAGGGATGGAGATGAGAGGAGGGGGATGATGGAGGGGAAGGCAGGGTGGGGGGAGGGTTGCTGGAAGTATACACTTCTGTAAAGGGACAGGGACAGGGACAGAGTAGAGAATAGAACAAGGAGGGGGTTATAGGAAGGAGGAACATATAATCCGTCTTCACAGTATGCCTACTGTGGAGATGTTCTGCATAATTACACATGTACATCCTGTATTGAATTGCTTGTCCTTCAAGTGGGGGTGGGTGATGAGGGAGAAAGGGAAAAAATCTAGAATTTGAAGTTCTATAATCAAATATTAAATATATATATGTATTATTATTATTAACTACATTAAACTGGGAATTAAGATATACAGGCACTGGGTTAGGGAGATCCATCCTGCTCTTCTGGAAAGTCAGAGGGGTGAGGAGGAGGACATGGGAGAGAGCAGATTGGGGAAGGGGGTATACAGTGAGATGGCTGTCTTGAGGTGTTGAGTAGGGGAAATATGGGGAGAATTTGTAACTCAAAATCTCGTGGAAATGAATAATGTAAACAAGAAAATAAATTAATTCATTCATTTTTTAAAAAAAGAAAAAAGCAATAGTAGAATACCTAGTGAGAATACAGCTGGGGTACTAGTAGAGTGAGGGATGACTGGGGCTAGTTTGATATAATGCACACATGAAACACTCACCCAGACAAGAAAATAGGGCCCCAGGGCAGGAGACAAAAGGCTTAATTCCCTGTATGTACTCTGATTGCAGAGGTGAGGTGATTGGCAAGAATATACAAGGGAAAGGAAGTTAAGCATGATTGGACTAGAATTGACATAGTGTGATAACTGCAATCATGAAGTGATTTTGTCTCGTCTTTAAAAAATAATTAATGAATGCATATCTATGACTTGTTTATTCTGCCAAAGGGGAAATTACAAAGAAAATTAAGACAATGTGATGGTGTAGCATATTGCAGGTATGTTTATTGCTTTCTCCTTTCCCGTCCCCACCATTCATATAACATTCTGAATCTTACAGGCTATAAATTAAACAACCACCATCATTTTAGCTGGCACTCAGTAGACAACACCTTGTTTTCCATGTTAAGCCTCTTCCTATAAAAATACATCATAAGCCAAATTTCCTTTTGAGATTTCACTACAGTGTTTTTCATTTCTCATACTGCATCACTACAGACTTGTCAGCAGAGAAATTGTGGTAGCTTCATTTTGTCCACAAGGCTTCACATCATTAACCTTCCAGTGTCATTTTTATTATATAAGGAAAATGAATGTCCTGAAATTGGAGGCAAACATCACAGTATATTGTACTAAGAAAATACACATCCAAAGTGTAATGGCCAGTGTCCAGTACAGCCAGATATGCCACTTTAATAGAGCCCTTATTTTAATATTTTATTTGTACAGTAGTATAATTTTTGCTTCATCCTCAGTAGAGAAAGTATGCTTATAAAGATTCAACATCCTCAATAAGAGATACAAAAATATGGATGAATGATTTTTGTCTCTCGACAACTTAAAATGATACTTGAATTTTATTTTTACTTGTATGTAATTGGTTCATATTTATATTGGTTAATAAATGCTTCCTAACAAAGGAATACACATTATGGAGAAGCAAGTGCAAACTCTAACAATAGGTAGCCTTAAGGATTTGCCTTAATATTTCCTGTATATGTTCCTCAAATGTCAGTATGCTTGAAAATCTTGATGTACATCTATATAACAATGTCTTTTTTAAGGTCTTGCTGTGACATTTAAAGATTATTGTATATTGGATTAAATGATACAGAAAAATGGTCACAAAATCTGATCCTTCTTTAAATTGTTTGGTTTAGGAAACTGCATCTTTCATTTACTATCCCTAAAATAAAATAAATTAGGTATACCAGTCCTGAGCATATATAGAATAATGTTACTCTCTTTCTATTGACCCATACTTACCCTTTTCCCTTGATTTCCTATGGTATTTTTTAAAAAAAAAGAACTTTCACTTTTAAAATAAGTATTCTATAACAATCCTCTCTACTAGAGGGAAGGCAGTAGAAGGAAGAGTATGAAATTGAAATGCAACAAATTCATATCCTCTATTTAGCTGGTTTTCAAAATTCTTGGAGAAAAGAGAGAATTCTTCTTCACTGAGCAATTCTTCAACTAGACAATGTTTATATTGTTGTGTTGCTGTTTTTAAATCAAAGCCATAACTAGCAATTTTGGCACCTGGAGCAAGCTGCATGAAACCTACCCTCAAAGTAACTTTGTAAGTCATGTTGTGAAAAAATACAAGAATTAATTAAGATAAATTCAGTTAAACAAAAGAGGAATTAGATACAGTAGTGGGTCACAAATGGGTGTTAGTAACAATGCAATTTGATGACTTCTTATTTAAAATAATTATTCTTATTAAATGGATGCTGAGTTTCTATTTAGTAACTATGTGTTTCTATACTGCAAAAGAAATGCACATGTTAAATTTTGGTGCCCTGGGGCAACACTCCAATTGCCCTGCTCTCTTTATGGTTCCAATTTTTATTGTATATTATTTTTTATATTTTTTGTATGTTTTTGTTTGTATTGTTTATATTAAATTAGTGATGATTTGTAAATTTATCCATTCAGACAGTCCAACCATGCTAATATGTGGACTAATCACCTATATAGGAGCACTCGTCCAATGGTAGAACTGACATTGTTAAGACTAAGATCATACCTATAAGGTTCTAAACTTTTGATTTTCATATATATAATTTATACGTGTGTGTGTGTGTGTGTGTGTGTGTGTGTGTGTGTATTCCAGATGTAAAGTCTTTATGTGTAGTCAGTGGCCAAGAGCTAAGTTTATTTAAATGCTGGCACAAGGTTACTATGGAAGAGGACCAACTGTATTCCAATGTTGTAAGCTTTAATAACACATCTAATGGTTTACATGGAAGCCAAGATTCTTATTACTCCTGTGTTCCCCTTCCCATTCCTTGGCAGAGGAATTCCAACATTCCCAGTGCTACATTATCAAGAATTAGATTATTCTGATGTCAGAAGCTGGAGGGATACCTCATCATGAATAAGCAAAAGACCACGGAAGGAGATAATAAAGACACCTCTCCACTACTTTTAGAGTTAAAGGGGAGTTAAGAGCAGTCTAGAGGGAGGCAACTCACTGAAAAATGTACTAATGGAACTTTGTCTTAATGCATATATGATAGGGAAGCTGCCCAGCATTTTGGAAGGGTGTTACAGATAACTTTCTTTGAGTGCTGAAGGGAAGAAAATATGGGAATTAATAGGATTATGTCTTTGTGTTTCATAGAGAAAAGAGGAGCTAGAGAAGACTAATAAGCTATGTTCCCGTTTTTATAAGGGACTTCTGTTCAACCAAACGAGGCGCTAGGTGGTGCAGTAGATAGAGTACTGGACCTGACATCAGGAAAACTCATCTTGCTGAGTTCACATCTGACCTTAGACACTTACTAGCTGTGTGACCCTAAGCGAGTCACTTAACTCTGTTTGCCTCAGTTCCTCCTCAGTGAAATAAGACGGAAAAGGAAATGGCAAACCACTCCAGTATCTTTGCCAAGAAAACCCCAAATTGGGTCACAAGGAATTGGACATGACTGAAATGATGAAACAACAAATTCAACCAATCAATCAACATGTATTAAACATGTATTATGTTACTGTAGTAAGCCTATTCCATGGGATAGTTAATGTTGAGGTTACAGCCTGTGTGACGGTAACTTAAAAAAAAAAATCCAAACTCATTATTCAAATGTGTTTAGTCATCTCTGCCTCATTATCTCTAGTAGTCTCAGAAATATTTCTGATCAGTAGTTTGCAGTGATATAATAAGGAACAATCAGAATTTATTTTTCATGGCATGCTAATTTGTGGGGTCACCTTCCTAAACATTTAGCTTTCTTCATTACTATAACAGAAATTCAACTGAGTGAAATTTGAGAAAAAAATTCATACCTTGGATAAATTCTTAGAAATTTTATGTGACCCAGTATCTTACTCAAGTTCTCATGAAAACACCCAAGAAACTGTTTGAATTACCACCCTAAAAAAATCATTGTGAAAGTATAGTATAGTGTGAAGAGAAAGTCTATAAATCAGAGTTCTAGCCTTAGCTTTCCCATTAAATGCCCGTGTGGCTGTGTCAATCACTTAACATGTATATTTGTTGTTGTTGCTGTTTTTCAGTCACTTCCATCATATTCAATTCTTTGTAGCCCCATTTGGGGTTTTCTTGACAAATATACTAGAGTGATTTGCCATTTCCTTCTCCAGCTCACTTTACAGATGAGAAAACAAAAGCAAACAGGATTAAGTTACTTGCCCAGGGTCACACAGCTAGTAAGTGTCTGAGGCTGGATTTGAACTCCAGGATCAGCACTCTATCCAATGTGTTACCTACTTAACCTGCCTTAACATGTATAGAATGAGAAAAAGTAGAAGAGAAGAGATTATATGATCCTCTATGATTTCTAAGCCTTAGTTTACTTGTTTAAAATGAGAAAATTAGAGAAGATCATCTGGAAAGTCCCTTCCTAGCTCTAGAATTCTATTCTAGATCACCGACTCAAACTCTAGGCCAATTATACCATTGGATAACAACTTGGCTTCTGAACTCCAGGTGTAAACTCAATGTGATTATGTAGATTTAGTCTTGTTAGGAGCACAGGAGAAAGCTTTGCTATTTTCCTAACAGAAGTGAATAAACCATTTAAAATTGGTGAGAAATTATGGCAGACATACCAAGTATAATGGTTTCTTTAAAGAACAATTCTGCTGAACTCTGAACAACAAAATGTGACATGCCACTGGGTGTTTACTCTACGAGGTGATATCATTCTAAAGTTCAGGTTCTTGGACATGGCACCACATTACTAAGAAGTGCTTATTTGACATGCAGAATGTATGCTAGGTTTTCCTCTTTCATGATTGTGAGATAAAAGCTTGAGGCAGCATTCACGTTCAAATACATTTCACA
Source organism: Pseudochirops corinnae (assembly GCA_028646515.1). Lineage (NCBI taxonomy): Eukaryota > Metazoa > Chordata > Mammalia > Diprotodontia > Pseudocheiridae > Pseudochirops > Pseudochirops corinnae. The sequence continues at coordinate 31,034,814 of CM053587.1, forward strand.
TTATTTTTTTAAACTTCCCTGCTAGTTTGAAAATGCCCCTGGTACTCTTTTTCTCTTACATATTTTATTTGATAATCCTAAATATTAGACAACTACAGCCTATTTTCTCTTGGGGGCATGTTGTATGAGAGATTTACAAATTAAAGAAAACTCAGCCTAAACAAAACCAAAGAAATCACAAGAAAAAAATTCTTAGAATCAAAAATCTAAACAAAATACTCATTAAAACAGATGATAGTATAGAATTTAAGGATTCACATACCTCCCAAATCCACTATAGTATAATTCATAATGCTATGAAATGTTATCCTCAAAATGCCAGATATATGTGATTATGGAATTTAGATCTGCAAGGGACCTTAGCAGATTAATCCAACTCCCTCATTTGGCAGAGAAAAAAAAAACTGAGGCTTGTCTGAGGTCACAGAGGATGTAAGCAGCAGAACCAGGATATGCACCTTGTTCCTTCTACCTTTAGATTTCTGTCACATTCGAATAAGTACAGTAAATAGACACACACACTCCTTGCTTTTCCTCTCCTACCCTTCTATGTCTCTATCACTGAATGAAAGAAACAAAATGAATATAAAATTGTTTTGAACTAGATAAATGTTATAAAACAACTTGGGGAATAGCTTTTTTTAAATAGTTCTTTTGTGGTTCCAGAATGTGCATAACTTCTGGTATATATCAACTCTTTTATAACCACTTTTTGTAATTCTAAATGACTATATTTGTAGAAAACCGTTCCCTTTTGCTTGTAAAACCTGGATCTGCACACAGATGCTTTGCCTGAAGGAAGCCAACTAAATGTTAGAATTCACAGGTGCTGGAGATTTATTCTTTTTATTAAAGTTTTGTTATTAGAACTATATAGTACTTTATAAATTTGATTTAATATCATTTTGTTATTTTGCCTAATTATTAAAAGGTTTAAAAATCTTACCATAGCAGATGTGATATTTATAAATATAATATTCTAGTATCTTTGCTCTAAACCAGCAGTTCTCAACCTGTGGGTTATGTTCAATTTGTAACAATGAAAATATATCCTGCATATCAGATATTTACATTACGATTCATAACAGTAGCAAAATTACAGTTATGAAGTAGCAACAAAAATAATTTTATTGTTGGGGGTCACCACAACATGAGGACCTGTATTAAAGGGTTGCAGCATTAGGAAGGTTGAGAACCACTACTCTAAACACATTTTTTTTTATATCTTTAGTAGACATGTTAGTCTTTTTAAAACTTGTCTTCATGCTTATTTAATTCAGTGATTAGTAAGGAAATATATAGTCACATTGGGAAAATTGTCCTTCAAAATTTATCTTGTTTTCCTAAGTTTTAAGTTTTTTCTTAAGTTAATGTTTTACATATCATAATAAAAGTCTTACTACTTAAAATGGAAAATGAAAGAAATTATTTCAGGTAATTCTGTGTTGTTTGGTGCTACATTAAGAAAAACTCATTTTCCTTTTTCGCACAACTACATGAAAAACAGATGATGGTAGGATGGCAGAAAACCTTCATTTGAAGTTAACCAGCTGTTGCCGCAACCTGAAATTGAGGGGGCATATTATGCTGGTATGTTTGATGAGATATTCCACATCAGCATAAGACAATAAACCAAATGACACATCTGTCTAAAAGTTTTGCATCTAAATGGTTTGGTGGAAAAGGAGAGAGAAAATAAGATCTCCAATTATGCCAAGGTAAAGTTAGATTTCCTTCTAAGAAAAGAAAAAGTTGATTAGTGAAGACAAAAGTACCTCTGGCTAGAATCTAAATAAATCTCCTGCTTCAGAATCTTAAAGTTAGAAGTGACCTCATCAACACATACCTGAAAAAGACACACTCAACATGTGGTGCTTTGCTTCAAGATCACATATGAATACTCAAATTCTTTATGAGAAATAACTCCATAAGGCTACTAAGAGTAGGGTGTAGTTAGGTGATACAGTGGATAGAGCACTGACTGAAGTCAGGAAGATTTATCTTCCTGAGTTCAATTCTGGTCTCAGACACTTACTACCTGTGTGATTCTGAACAAGTCACTTCATTCTGTTTGCCTCAGTTTCCTCACCTGTAAAGTGAACTGGAGAAGAAAATGCTAAACCGTTCCAGTACATTTGCCAAGAAAACCCCAAATGGGGTCATGAAGTGTCAGATATGACTGAAATGACTGAGCAACATTAAGAGTAGCCTTCACAAATCTTATTCAACTCAACAAACATCTATTAAACACTTACCAGTGTGGTGAGGGCTAGATTAGAGCATACCTCATAGATTGCTGAACTTGTGTCCTGCAAGGAAATAGCTCAGAGCTGAAGGCCTTGGGCTTTTGGGGATGTGCTGCAACAACCCAAGGAGGCGTAGAACAGCTCTAAGTTTGTTTTCTTCCTTTTGATCTATCTGTCTATCCATCCATCCATCTATCTACCTATCTATCTATCTATCTATCTATCATCTATCTATCTATCTATCTAATTGATCCATCTCTCTATTTATTTGTCTGTCTAACTGGATGTACACACACACACACACACACACACACACACACACACACACATAACTACCATCTCTCTTTTTTGAGACGGACTAGGTACACTTTCAGACCTTTGCTGTCTAGCACCCTATTGCTTGCCTGTGATAGTAGGACAATATACTTTGGCCTTCACTACTCCTTTCACTACCAGACATTGGAATAATGTGCCCCTCCCCAAACCCCTATCTATGTATGCATTTATGCGTAACATACCTATGTGTATATACATACATATATACACATATCAGAGTGGATAAATAGCCAGCTTAAGAGCCAGGAAGATCTTGGTTCAAATCCTAGCTTTGATAATACTTTCTGTGTGATCTTGGGTAAGTCATGTAAGCTCTCAATGCTCCTGGCAGCTCACTAAGGTTTCAAGTTATAAAAAATGTGCCAATCCCTATTGAAAGTGAGGATTTACAGTACTGGGGAATCCAAACAGATATCCTGGATAAGCTCCCAAAACACATCAAATAAATGCCCCTAAAAAGTTGCCCCATATTTAAAACATTCTCTGGGCCAGTACCCACTGAAAACCATCATGCACGAGCCCCCACCATCCAGCCAAAAGAAGCATTGATTCAAAACAAATGACTCCTAGAATGCAGTGGCGAAAGATTACCTCCTTGTCAAGGACAAGTTCATGTTCTTTGGATACACAGTTCAGGTTGGGAGCCACTACAAGTAGGCAGGCAGCCAGCAGTTATCAGGATGCCCCTAGAGAGGGATTAAGCCTCCTCTTTAGACCGAATTTGCTTTGTGTGGATTCTTGGTCACAGACCAATATAATTTAGGGTTATAATTTTCTTTGTAATTCCCATTACGTCTCCGATTCAGAACTTGTCTCCCCACCCCTCACCAGTGTATTTGGCAACAGTGTCCAAAAGCATGCACGGGAGAAGTGAATGCCCGAATGCCAAAGTGACACTAGTGCCCAAGGTTCCCTTTTCTTGGAATGATAATTAAGTTGGGGACCGAAACAAAAAACTATGTGAAAAAAGGACTTTTACTTTCCACTGCCTTGGTCCACATTCCTGCTTTTGTTATGCATATCTGTCCACTACAAAATGCATTAGGTCGCCCTAGGAGGGGTGGGGAATCTATGGCCTCTAGGCCACATGTGGCCCTCTAAGTCTTCACTGCAGCCCTTTGATTGCATCCAAACTTCACAGAACAAATCCCCTCAATAAAAGAATTTGTTTCCCACTCCTACGATTACCTCAATTTCTATTACCCAAAAAGTGTCATTTATGAAAGTGGCAGTTAGCCTTTTGGAAGATTTAAGGTTACTCTGCATTAGGGGAAAATAACCTCTCTTTCCAGGAATACAAAACCATAATTTTCAGAAGCGAGTGTCAAGTTGACCTGTTGATATGCTGATGTGCTGATATGAGTTTTTAGATTACCTCGCAGTTTTTGCATTACTTTTTAATATCATTAAGTCTTTCTTAACCAGAAATGCTTTATAGGGAGGAAAATAGGAAATGTATGACACATGTGATACCTAAAAATGTGAATGTTTTATAAGGAAAGTTTGGTTCTAACATTGCTGAAGTTAGCCATTGTACTAGGTCCTCTACAGAAAAGACAAAGGAACATAGAGTGTAACAAACATACATCTTCCTTCTCTTTTCTTTTCTTTGTCTGATACCTATGACACAAAAAGTCTAAGCTTCTTAAAGACTCTCATTTTTCATCTTTGTATCATTGATGTCTCACAAAGTGCCTTGTGTGCAGAAGGTTGTTAATACATGTCTGTTGAATGAAATAAAAGAAAAAGAGTCATTATTTATGTAATTATAATTTTGTTCTACTTCAGTGTGACTATAATATATTATAATATATTTTAATTAAAGTATATTTTAACATGCTCATTAAAAAATTTTTGGAAAATGTGAGACTAAGCGGGGCAGGGAGCAAAATGACATAAATGAAGACTTCAGTCTTTAGGAAAGCAGGGAGTAGAATGACAATTAGATTGACCACATTGGAGGGACAGGAAGCTCTTCTAAATGTGGCTTTCCTTATACTTGTTTTTTGCTGTTTTATTTTTGACAGATGAATTGTCTTAAGTCTTAGACTCTAAGAACTGTTTGTTCTTACCCTCTTGAAATTAGTTTTGTAAATTAATTGTCCAATATGGTATGGAAAAAAGAAATTATTTCTATCCACCATGCCTCTTTAGTCTCATTCTTGAGATTTACACTATATTAATAGACTCAAGATGCCTATTAGGGAAAGGATTGATGAAATATACTGTAGTTACTGCAAATAAAGGTATACCAGCCCCCAAAGTGCCTCTAAATGATATGTAGAAGAGGAGAACAATTGGGAGTTTTGTTTGTTCTAAGAAGACAGATAACAAAAACTTTCCTATGTCAAGTAAGAAGTAGTACATCTTTAATTAATTTTAGGAAGTGAAAGTGAATACGAAACTATTTTAAAGGTTTTAAATTTGATCCACCTGAAGTAACAGAAATTAGAGTGTTTTGTGCATGTAGATGTGCAAATTAATCTATAAAATTGTCAGTAATTTTTATTTCTTTACTCATACAAATCATTTAACTAATCTAAAAGAAATCTTATTGTCAAAGCTTTTATAAATTATCTTACTCCAAGCCCATTCACTTTTTAATGATGTTCCTTTCCCATGTCATTATAGAAAGTGATCTATGGGCCTTCTATGGTGAGTAAAATAACATTCCCCAACAACGCACCAACACAGTTTTCTGTTACTATTATAGATGCAGTGGAGTTAGCAACCATAATGGCTGTTAAGTACAAGATACTGTTTCTGCCCCAGTGCTGGGCATTTGGAAGAGGAGGAATGGTGAGGGAACTTCCAAGATCATAATATCTAATGACTTTATTTTAGGAATGAGAAAACTGAGGGAGATGGAGGATAAATGATGTTGCCTAGTCATTTGCCCTGTACAAAAAGCCAGGTGTATAGAGCACTGGACCTGGAGTTAGAAAGACCTGAGCTTGAATCCTGTCTCTGCTTCTCACTAGCCATGTGACCCTGGGCAAATTGCTTAACCTGTTTGCCTCAATTTCCTCAACTGTGTAATGAGGATAATAATAGTACCTACTTTATAGGTTTTTGAGAAGGTCAACTGAGATCATATTTGTAATGCACTTAGCAGAATACTTGGCACAAAATAGTCACATTGAAAGGAGGTTCCCCTCCGCCTATAATGTGGCTGATAAAATTGTAATTCTGTTACCTGCTTTTCTAAATATCAGAGGCTTTGTTTAGGTAATTTTTGTTCTCCTCTCTTAGTATCCTATTTTTCCAGTAATTTTTTTTAATGAATGTATTAAAACATACCAAGTCACATTAAAATAGAACCAAATTGTAACTATGCACATGAATAATTTTAGAGATTAATTTTCATTACTCTGTGTACAACACTTATACAATTATTTCTGTTGCTTCAGGTTGGTCAAATTAAAAACCTTTAAATAAGTGCTTGGGGGTTTTGTTTGTTTGTTTTCTATACTTGTGAGCCAGAGCAGCCCTGAGGTGTAAGACAAGACACTCATTCTAAATATCAGTTTTATTTTCACAATATTGCTACATAATCCTATACTAAAGGGAGTAGTCACAAGTCTTACCATTGCACTCCCTGATCTGAAGTGAATTCTAGTTACTTCTATCATAAAATACAAACCACTTACTTGAATGTTAAATACTTTCTACCTATATGCCTAGGGGCCTTAAAGCTTCATAAATATGGATCTGGGAAAGACCTTTGAGGTCCAGATAGATTAAATGATTTACCCAAATTCATAAGTTTGAATTTAGGTCTATGACTCTACATTCAACACTCTTTCCACTGAACCAATGTTTTCTTCATTTAAGTTATAGTACTTCCCTTCATGTAATTTATTTTCCAGTCAAAGTAGATAGCAGCAGTTCCCCTGAATTCATCTCCAGCCTCTATACATTTATTTAAACAAATCCTCATACCTGGAATGCCTTCCCTACTCATACTTACCTGTTGGCATCCTCTTGCTTCAATATTCAACTTAGACTCCACCTCTTTGGCAATGCCTTTATAGATCCCCCCACCCCCAGTTGTTGAACTCTCTCCCTTCCCAAATTATTTGTGTATATTATATATTAGGTCCTTTCTTGGAAATATGATGTTACATTTTTCTGTTTTTTTCCCCAGCAATAGTATATCGACTTGCATGTAAAAATGAATGTTGTCCAGGATTTGTAGAGGTTCTACTGCTGATCATCCTTAGGGAAAATAGATTTCCAGATATTTCTTAGGGAATATATATTTCAAAATATGATAAATAAATCAAGTTCCTTATATGATAAGAAATAAATTATAGACTGAATTATATAGATGATCTTTAGAAGAAAAGATTGTCATTAATAATATTGTTTAGCATACTCAAAACTCAAAAAATATGTAACATTTTCAAAAAAGAAATTGCTTTTATTTTTAAACAAAGACCTACCTAGTCAATCAAGAGATAGGAAGGAGTTACCTAGTGTTCTTACCCCTTAAAGGACTTTACCTTCTGTTATAATCACCATTGCTTTCAAAAGTATTGGAAGAATCTCTAAATTTAGATTGAGTTTCATTAATACTCATTTTTTATACAATACTCTTTCATTTTGATGGTTGTAGTCATTTATCCTGACTGGGAACTCAGACCCAACAATCTTTCTTTCTTTCTTTCTTTGAGGTTCAGATACATCCATTTACCTGGTGTCAATTCATTTTGGCCCCATTTGCTATCCTCTGGGACCCTCTGCCCACTTTTCTGAAGGAGTTTTCTGCCTGGTTCTTGGTATTTTAAACTCAACTCTAGCCCTTATTATTGGAGGATTTCAACATACATGGTGATGTTCCCTGAAATACATTGCTTTGCCAATTTAACAGCCTCTAAAACTTTCATAACTGCTAACTTTATTTTTAATTTAATTCTAATAAAAGTTAATTATACATTTAAGATACTTCATGTCACCTTTTATATTACTAACAAGGGTATTTTAAGTTTTCTGTAAACCTATTATTGGTCATTGTAATGCCATGCACCAGCAGATTCCCAAAGGAATGCTACTGTGAACAGCTTTTAGAGTCCAGATTACAAAATATAGTGAACACTCTGTTTATTCCATTACAAATCAAGACAAACATTCAAACATTATAATATTCACAACATTACATCTTATCACAGAAAATGGCCACACAGTTTTCACTACAGTGGCCACAATATTCAGAACAAGGAACAATAGAGTACTCAAACTTCCACTCATGGGGCAACTCAATCATTAGTCATTCAATCAATTCACAACAGAATACTCAAACTTCCACTCATGGGGCAACCATTAACTTAATTAGTCACTAATTTAGATTTACAATTACTAAATATCTTGATCACAAATACAGTCATTAGAAAACCACACAAGCCCTCCACCCCTCGATGTCCAAAAAACCTCAGTTTCATCCAAGGGGAAGCTTTTTCATCTTGACTCTGGGTGGTCTCTCTGATTCCCTGGATCCCCTTCCAAGGTTCCAGCT
>CM053587.1:31043410-31081512 GCA_028646515.1 Pseudochirops corinnae
CCTTCTTCCACATCAACAGGGGCTCAGCCAATCCCCTCCTTCCACATCAACAGGGGAGTTCATGCCTTCTCAACAGTGGGACAGAGTTTGCACCTTCCACACTTAGCACTTAAGTGCTAAGTATCCTGCTAAACTAATTACTATTACAGTCATTAGAGGTTACAAAGTTTGTTTGGAAAAAAAATCTGAACTTGGAAGATAAATTTTAATAATTTGTCATAAATCAACTATTCTACTTGAATTTATGAGTAGTTGATCTTTTTATTCATTAAACTATTTCTAAACTAAGTATGATAAGCCTAAAGAAAGTATGAATTTGAATTTGTCTTTGTCATTGTAGCATCAAAAAAGAAATCAAGATATGGAACTCTTATTAAAAATGCAAATCCATTCTTATGTTGTCTAAGCATTGATAGTAGCTGAGCTATAATGACATGGGTTCTCTGCTACATGGTGCATAAATCTGCAAATTCTATCAAATAGAAATGTCTATTATGGAATAATTTAGGCTGATGTAAGAAGTAATGTGATTCCCTAAATGTGACCTCTATTAAGTCAGAAATTCTTCCTGATTAGAATTTTCTAAAGCTTCTTCCATATTGGTCAACCCATATGCATTCACTAATTTTATTTCTGAATTGGGGATAAACCACCAAGTCAGATGTCAAATATTAACTCAAATCTTACTGGAACCATCAGTGAGTTAAAAATTGATGTTTAAATAGTTGTTCTGAATATATATATATGTTGTTATATATGCATACACATACATTCTATTATGAAGTTCCATAGTTAATGATAGCATTAAAATGTCCTTATTGCTTAAAGTTAGTTTTCTTTCTTTTTCCATCAACAGAATTGGCATTTTCAAATATTATAGCCTCACCTCCATTTGTAATGAAATCAAGGTAATGAAAATATACATGACATGATGACTTCCCCAAAGCCATATTGTGTCAAAACAGACTGTTAAAAGGTGCATTTTAAAGGTCAAATACAAACTGGCTAGCTGCTGGCTTTCTTCCCAAAGAGTTAACTTTTCTCATTAAAATATAAATATATAAGTAAACAAAAAAAAGATAAATTAAATAAATAAATGAGAAATTAATAAGATTTCTAGATATTTTGTTTTATAACTCTCCCGTTTTTCAGTTTTGGTTTTTTAAAGAGAAAGGGTCTGGACTTATGATTTCACCAGTGGGAGATCTCATGGTATGAAAGCAGCCTAAAAAAAAAATACAATTTGGCAACTCACCTGAAATATTTTATCCTAGAGATTTACTTGAGAAGGTGAGGGGTTAAGTGCCTATAGTCACTTAGTATGTGTCAAAAATAGAATTGAACCCAAGTCTTTCTGACTTTCAAGGCTAGTGTCTAGCCCCTACAAAAGTTAAAGAGAAAAAAGCGCTATTCAGCATCCAGTATGCAGTTTCAACAGTTAGTCAATATCAAGAATAGCTAGGTGGTGCTGGGCTTGGAGTGAAGAAAACACGAGTCCAAATCCATCCTCAGACGTTTACTAGCTGTGTATCCCTGGATAGGTCACATAAACTCTGTCTGCCTCAGTTTTCTCATCTATAAAATGGAGTCTATAATCATAGTTCCTACCTTCCAGTGTCGTTTAGAGGACCAAGTAAAATAATATTTATAAAACCACATTGCAAAACTTAAAGCACCATCTAAACAAAATATTATTGTTCTTGTTATTAAAACCATCATTGTCATTATCAGGATCTTATTCCTATGGCTAGAGCTCAGTAATTGACCCTATTGCTTATAAATACACATTTGTATATGTGCCTCCTCTACTTGCTGATAACTCCTTAAAGCAGAAAGCAAGAGCTAGTTATCATGTGCTGTAGGTTATGCTATTGGCTAGAAGGGTACGGTACATTAAAGTTTACAAAATGACTTCCTCACAGGTAGTATAAGTATCATTATCCCCATTTTGTGGATGAGTAAACTATTAGTGGTAGTGGAACTTGCCCCAATTCACAAAGCACAGATCCAAAGATAGGACATAAACACAGGTCTGTCTTTAAGGCTTTATCTCAGCCCAAGAAAGCATACTGTGCAGAGGACATGGAAAATTGACTTACATGAGCCAATGAGACAACAATAGGGCACAACTCTGTTGTGTGCTAGATACCTTAAAAAGACCATAGAAATTGGTACTTACCATAGAAAATGTGGCCCAAGGATTAGACAACTTGATCATGGTGCAGTGGTTCTCAACCTTTCTAATGCTGCGGCCCTTTAATACAGTTCCTCATGTTGTGGTGACCCCCAACCTTAAAATTGTTTTCATTGCTACTTCATAACTGTAATTTTGCTACTGTTATGAATTATAATATAAATATCTGATATGCAGGATGTATTTTAATTGTTACAAATTGAACGTAACCCACAGATTGAGAACCACTGGAAAGCATTGTCAGAGTCTTCCAGATTTCATGGTCTCAAGCCCCAGTGCTCTTTCCACTAAACTATGTTGAATATATTTTTCATCCTCCAATATCCAGGTAGCCGTGTTTAGTTTTGCATATGCGTTAGAAGATGAAGCCAGTATTTGGGATTTTAGGATTTTTAGTCAAAATTAAGTTTTTTTTTCTCTTGTTTCTTCACCCTCCTTATGGGAGAAGTCTTTATCTCAAGTCATATGATCTTATTCATGTAGGAAGGGGACTTCCCCTAAAGGCACATTTCAAAACTTTGTTGTAGCTTACAGGGGATTTTGGATTCCATTCACCTATGCTAATGGATGCAACCTCTGGCAGAGTCTGTCAAGTTGGAAAGGCTTTGAACACAAGCTTGATAATAAAATGCATGTCTATCATTCTGGGATCATGATAGCTAATTTTGGAGTGGTTCATTGCTAGAAAAAAAATTGAATGCTGGTAGATGTGTTAATTTGTTTTTAGAGAGAATAACTTCAGTGCTTAGGACAATGCCTGGTACATATATATATATATACATATATGTATGTATGTATGTATACATGTATAAATGTATATATATGGCATTTAATAAAAGCTAGATGAATGACTGATTGAAGAAAGCTATCTGCTAAGGCATACATGTTTTGTAATCTGTGTTGCTAGAGAGGATTCTCATCGTGTCAAAATCACAGATCTTTGAAATATTGAAAAAGTAAATGCAAAATTTCTTAGTCTGCTTTAGAGAAGACTTTTTTGTGTTTACTCATTAAAAAAGAAAATTAGCCATTGATTTTAATAGCTAAAATATTTCAAAATAAATTTAATTCTACATACATTACAGAAAATAGGAAAATATTTTTAAATGGATGCATTACAAGGCACAAAGTCTAATATGTGATCCCTGACCTCAAGGAGCCTACAGTGTGTGATGAGAAAAAGTACAGATAAATGAATTGTTAAACAATTCAAGTGCTAGAACTAGGTATGCAAATAATGGACAAATGAGTAGAGATGAGGACTGCTTTGCTCTGATCAATCAATGCTTTCCCTCCTTATCCCAATTCACAATTTCTGTCTCTACCTTGCACACAGAAGTTGGGTGGTACTATTTCTGTCAATTGACAGAATAGGAGAATTCTTCTTAATTAAAAACTTCTAAACATGAAAGATACCATTATACTTCCAGATAAGCAGGAGTTTAGCTATTTCTACTAAGAAACTGGCCTTAGTTCTCTTAAAATGATCAGAGCACATCTTAAGAGAGTTCAATTGTGTTTTTGAATAAGTTTGTGTGAAATAAAAAAAGAGAACCTGTATTAAGTATTACCAGAAAAGACACTTCCTTTGGCAGTTTAAAACAATGGAAAAATAAACCTTGGGGAGTATTGATGAGGGTTGAAGAGAAAGTTACAGCACCAAGAAATGCTACATTATCTCCACTATACATGAACTGAGGGATTTATTTCTGATAAACTCATATCTTTATGCACCACAAGTTTCAGGTCTGATCAAAGAATATGAAACAAAAGAAGCAACAGTTTACCTTCTTGTATATGTGTTGTACTGACAGATAATAAAGCATAGAAAAAGGGCTATGCAGAATTACACACCATTGAATGGTTCTTTGGAAACTACTCCTAGCAAAGTCGAGAGCACCCTTAGTGATCCTGTGTACATTTTTTTTTTTCTTCAGTTGATGGTAATGCCAATGCCAAAGCATTTTTTGAAAATTTTAAAACGATTTCTTTGTGTGACGACAGTTCATTCTTCTTGAACAAATAACAAAATGGAAAACTAACTTAATGTGTAATTGTTTACCTGTTAGGTGTCTTTAATTTTGTTCTAAAACCTTATAGAAAAACTCAGTGTTAGGAGCTTTAAAAAAAATTGAGGAAAAAGAGAACATTACACCACTGTAAAAATTACTCATTTCCACCCAAGGGAGAAATAAAATATTTTTAAGTGCCAGTACTAAGTGGTTTTATAGCAAGAGATGTACTAAATCAGACTGAGGATTGATTCTCTGAGCCAAACTGAGATCATACACTTGAAAACTGGACAATGGGACTGTATTTTCTACTTAAGTGCAGATTTGGTCCCAGAGTATTTTGAAAAGTATCATGAAATTTCCTCAAATATACTTTATTATGGATTTGTAGTTAAGGGAGCATGAATTCAATCTTAATTGAAACCAGCAATGTAAATTTTAATGGTACCAGAGGTTACAACAGGTTACAAGGGGGGAGGGAAGGGAGTTGTACTTAAGATCAAATTAAAAGTAAAATGAAAATGTGATTTGCACTACACATTTACAAATGCCTAACACCTAAGGTAACCTTATCTGAGATTTGCATGTTTCCTACTCGGCCCCATCAGCTTCTTGTTGCTGTTATATGCCACGATAAATAGCAAGTCAAGTGATATTCAGACTAAGGGTTCCATTGGTATTGAGACCCACTGCTATCCATCCACCTAATACACTAGGTGTAGAACATTAAATCAATTTCCACTTTTGCTTACAGGGAGTATCTGATTTAAGAACTTGTGATTTATGATTGATCTATGCATATATATAAATGTTGGGAGTTCTAACATTTACATTTGAAAATACAATTGCCTTTAAAGAATTTACTTCCTCTGTCATGTTCCATTTATTAATCCATTCCCTATTTCCTGTTAAATTATAAGCTGCTAGAAGGATACATAATTTCTCATCTTTGTATCTGGGGGCCTAGCACAGGGCCTTACATGGAATAATTGCTAAATAAGTATTTTAATTAATTAGCAACATTATTACATTTATACACCATTGATTAAGCTATATCCCTAAGTAATAATGAACCCAAATTCTAATGTTAATGGTACCATTTCAATACCAACTAACCTTGAGTTGCTTCTATTGGAAAATGTATGTATGAGTTCCAACTTGAAAACAAAAACACATCAACCCTCTTGGTAATGACTCTGAGAGAAAGGATAGATACCAGTGCAGGACTAACTTGATAAGTCTTTTTATGTTGAAGAGCGCATATATTCAGACCCTGAATTAAGGACAGTGGATTTAAAATTATTTCTCCCAAATCTCCATCCTTTCAAACTGGATCTGAAATACCTCCCTAGGAAAGAAAAAAATGAGACAACCAACCAGCAGCAACCACAATAACAAAATTCTAAGGAAAACCCAGGACAAGGAACGTGTTTAACCTGAATGTTGGCTGGATGGAAAGTAGGCCTAATAAACACAATGAACATTTCCCAGTACCCAATGCTAAGATAAAATAGAGTCAAGAAGAGTGTAAATGGGATTTTGAAAACAAACATGTATTCTTTTTTTCCACTTTTTTTGGTGCACCTACAGCATGAAGTAGTCAAAAGATTCAGGAGTTAGGAAGAAAAGAACTTCTGTTTTATTCCCAATTCTGCCACCATCCAGTAGTGGGAATTTAGATGTCACTCTACCTGTCTGAGTCTCTGTTGCCTTCTCTGTAAAATTATAATTTCCAAGGTTCTTTCAGCTCCACAGTTCTTTGATTCTTAAATAGTTTCTGTCAAACCAGACAAGAACCATTGACAAGTTCTTGGTATGCATCATTTATAATGTCTGGGCTCAATATTACATTGAACACTGCTGCAGTTCTGAAACTGACTTGATTTTATGGATAAGTGAACATTTGAAAAATGTTTTGATGTCAATGCGACTTTGCAATGGTATCAAATGAAGCTGATCAGAAACAATTGGCATCATCTTGTTAAGTACCTAAATGTAAGAAACTAAGAAAATAGGTTTTCATGTTAGCTTTAGTACACTTCCCTACAAAGAATCCTACCCTGAATATTAGCCCTCTGTGTTTGCTTAATAATAAAAAAGAAAGGTCAGATTGGAGAAGGTAAAATATGGCATAGAGAATAGGTAAGGGCACAGGAGGTTTTGCCTTTATCTTGCAAGTAGTGTTGATTCAAAAAGAATGAAAAATGATGTAGCATCATACCTTTCCTAAGAAACTAAGGATAGGGTGATCATGCCCCAAGAGGGTAGTTGACACTGCCAGGAAGACTAAAAGGATGTTAAACAACACTATAAAGAAAAACAACTTTAGTTTTTGAACTCTGATCAATGCAATGAAAAGCCATGTTATCTCGAGGACTGAAGATATACACCTACTACCAGAAGAGTGTGGACTTAAAGTGCAGAATGAGGCACACGGTTTTTGGACATGGACAATGTGGGGATTTATTTGTATGGACTATGCCTATTTTATATAAGGGTCACAGGAGTGGCAGAGATAATAAAGACTCATAAAAATAGATATTTTTAAGGAGGTGCAAGTGAGAAAAAATAAAAACCTATCCACATTTTAATCCTCCCATAACCCTCTACTCTTAGTCCTCAGTCATCCAAGAAAGAGCAGAAGTTTGTGGCACAAATATGAAGAGACTACAAATAACTGGCAATTAATGTTCATTTTCCTTTGCACCGGTGGTCACTAAAAGGATTCTGGGTTTTTTTCTCATTTAATAAATATTTCTCCCTACATATATACATGCATTTATAGCAACGTATGTTCATATTGCTATACTTTTGTGACTTTTAATCAAGAACTAAGCAAGCATTTAAATATGCAAGAAGCTGTGCTAGGTATTTCAGAAAATCATTCCCTTGTGTTGTGGCCTATATAACTACTCAAGTTATGTTGATAACTTGTGTCATAGTAGACCTTCTGCAGAGATTTATCATTGAAGGCATCACTTTGGAGACTTGAAACTGGTTAACTTTATGGTTAAGAATGTTTGCTTCCATTTAACTTTATTTCCCTTTTCTTCCCATAATGGGGATAGGGAGAGCATGACTAGATTGCAGATGTGTATTTACATCCATTAAATGTGCTTGAGGTTGAGCATGTGCTGTGAAATCAAACTCTTTTAATGAGCAGATATCTTGGAATAATGTGTGTGCCCTCTGGCGGCACTGCAGTGCCTCTGCCTTATAGGTTTAGTTATTTGTGTCCATATCTTCTTTCTCCAAGACTGTAGACTTCTGGAGGGCATGGCCTATGTCTTAGCAATCAAACAACAGGCATCTATTAGAGACTGCGTTACCTCAGGCACTGTGCTAGACACCTGGAAAACAAATACAAGAAGAGACTTCCTACCCTTGAGTTTACATTTTGCTGTGGGTGTACGGATTCAC
This sequence comes from Pseudochirops corinnae, assembly GCA_028646515.1. NCBI lineage: Eukaryota > Metazoa > Chordata > Mammalia > Diprotodontia > Pseudocheiridae > Pseudochirops > Pseudochirops corinnae. Next base: position 31,051,037 of record CM053587.1, read on the forward strand.
ACATGAGTTAAGATAATACCAGACAAATATTTCAATTTGTAGGCCTGCCCCTCCCCGCCCTTGATGGGATACTAACCCCAAAGGGCATCATGAAAAGCTTCTCTAAGGTAAGATTTGACCTGAACCTTGAAAGGTTTTAGGGATCAAAAGAGCATGGATTTATAAAGGGACTTTAGTGTCAATCTACTGATACCCCTTCCCCTTCCACACACACCTTCCTACCCAATGAGAGGGAGAGGGGAGAGGGGGAGAAAGAAGAGTCAAGAATGATTCTAAAATTGTGACTAGACAGAAAGCGGCACTTTTAACTGAAAGGGAAAAATTATAGAAAAGAGGAAAATTTGTTTTAAGGTATATTGAGATAGCAATGCCTATGCAGACCTACCCAACTTGGTGGTAGGTAGGGGCTACTACCTTTTGCTTTTTGATCTTCCTTTTCACCACAGTAACTTTTTATGTTCAGAATTCTTTTCTGTTGTTTGCTCGTTTTTCAACCCATTCTTGACTTTTAACTCTATGCTAAAGTGAGACTCTGCTTCCCAAGTGGAGGGGGCACTGTTCCAAGCTTCGGGTTTTTGTGTAGCTGCTTTTAGAGCTAATTCTGGGGACTGGTAAACTTTTGGTTCTTCCAAGGTGGTATGATCTAGAGAGAGGTGTGTTGCTATTCTACGGTACTGTGCACTGGTTTGTGAGTGACCACAAACATTCTTTTGAACCCTGGAGCTGTGACCAGGATCTCTGCTCCTTTGTGGCCACAAGTTCTGCTGTGCTAGTGCTCTTCCTTGCACAGGAACCCAGGGCAGTGACCCAGATCCAATAGAATCTAGCAATAGAATCTTACCCCCCAGTAAAGGGACTTGTAAATCTCCTTCAGACTTATTGTTTGATCCCCTTGCCATCTTTGCATTAAGAGGTCTCTAGAAACTGCTATTGCTGACATGGATTCAGTTGCCACGAGGCCTGCTCCTGATTTGCTAGGACCTAGTCGGCACTGGCATAGCCTTCATTGGTCTAGGTTTCACTCTCACCCCGATGCAACAGACCTTTCTGCTGACCTTGTAAGTTGTCTTGGCCTAGAAAATGGTATCACTCTGTCTTTCTGTCAGTTCTGCTGAAATAAAATTTATTTAGAGTCATTTAAAGGTGTATGGATGGGCTTGGGGGAGAGCTCAAGTAAGTCCTTGCCTTTATTCCTTGGCTCCCCCTTCTGTTTTTTCTTTATACCGTTGTTTAATATTCTTTATGGTACCACCAACTCTACTCTTGCGGCCTACTCACCCTGTCCTTAGTTTCTTAGGAAAGGTATGATGCTATGTCATTCTTCCCGCTCTTTGTACCATCATTATTTGCAAGATAAAGGCAAACTTCATGTGTACTCTCTTTCCTCTCTTTTAGTTGCCATCACTCATCTTCCCCAACATGACCTTTGGATTTTTTTTTTAATTTTATGAAGCAAATGCAGAGGGCTAATATGCAGGTTAGGATTCTGTGTAGGCTAGTGTAGTCAAATTAATAGAATATTTTTTCTTAGTTTCTTACATTCAAGGATGCAAAAGATGATACCAATTGTTTCTGATCAGCTTCATTTTGATTCTGTCTGTGCAATATATCTTATATCCATCTGCTTATGCTTACCTCTCATGCTTACCTCCATAGTTCAAGCATTCATCTCCTTTTCATCTAGACCATTGCAATGTATTACCTCCAAAATGGTCTCCCAACATCAAGTGTCTCCCCTCTCCTGTCCATTGTCCCCAGTTACAAAACCTGTTCCTAATGTATGCCATTTTCATGCTTAAGATGTTCCAATGGCTCCTCATCAGGGTTAGAACAAAATATAAACCCCCATGTTTTCTTTGGTTTAAGCACAAAGATGTTTTCAAATTCAAGTTCTACCAGCTCTGACACATATTGGTAGGATGTCCATGGACAGATCTCTTGACCTCTCATTGCTCTAGATAATTGTCTAAGTTGGAGACAAGTTTACTTACCTATTTTGGCAGAGGGAGTTTGCTATACTGCTGAAATCCAACCCCCATTCCTGTCCCCATTCCTAAAATATGACTCTAGCCCTTCTTTCCAGATGTATTATTCCCCCTCATTCACTCTACCCACAAGACACACTGGTCCACTTGCTTTTCCCCATATAGGAGATATCATTACCTGTCTCTGTACAGATTATATCTACCCTGGACCCAGAATGCTCTGCCCTTTCCTATACCTCTTTGAGCTCCTAGCTCCTTTCAAGACTCAATTCAAATGTCACCCCCTTTAAGAAAACCTTATTTTATTCTGTCATTAGTAGCCCTTATCACTGTTCATTTATTGTTTGTATGTATGTATATGTATATATATATATATATATGTATATGGTTTCTTTTTGTGTGTGTGTGTGTGTGTGTCTCTCTCTCTCTCTATATATATATACACATACCTATACATATGTTGATATACATATTAGATGGATATTGATACCATAAGAGTGAGTATGTGTATATATACCGATATAGATGTCCTCAATGAGTTTACTTTCAACTAGAAGTTTAGAGAAAGGTAGATACACATATGTGTGTAACTGTGTGTATAGATATAATAGATATAAATATACAGCTAATATCTGTATCAATGTGCATATAGATGTTAATTATATAGCAATACCTATCAATCTCTTCATTAGATATTAGTATCTATTTATAAACACATGTATCTGTGTGCTCACTCTTCTATAAATCTATAATAGAATGTAAACCCATTGAGGGAAAGGACTCTTTCACTTTTACATTTGTTTATGTAGTATCCAGCCCAGTACCTGTCAATAGTAGGCACTTAAATGCTTGTCCGTTGATTGATTGATTGATGTAAGCTCTAAGTTTCTTCCTTTTGTAGATGGGAAACTAACACCTATAGAGGTTAAATGAACTGTATAACAACAAGTAAGTAGTAAGTTGTTTTATACTCAGATTCTCAGATTACAAAGTCAGTCTTCTATACAATGCACCATGCTTCTGGTCAGTGATCTCTCTGTTCTACTCAGGCTACCCCATCCCTGAAGGGCCTTCCATCCCAGTCCAATTTAACCGATATATATCCATCCCTGTAGGCCACTTCCTTCTCAAGGCCCAAACCAGAATCTGCCTTCACTATTAAACCTTCCCTGATAATTTTACCTTCCCCGTGAGAGTGATCTCCTCCACCCTTCATTTTTTTCATATTATTCTGTCTAGAGCTCTCCTTTGTGCTTATCACATTCTCTCTTATATCATAGTTTGTCGGTGTGTGTATGTGTGTGGGTGTATGTGTGTGTTTATATACTCTTTTCCATTAGTTTGTAAACTCCTTGAAATCAAGATATGTGTTATATCTTTTTATCTATTCTCAGTGCCTCACGTGGTAACTGGCACCATGAAAGAGGATTAATAGATTTGTATTGAATTAAATGAGCAATAATAAATAATTAATTAATAATTGATAATTAAATTATCAGTAATGATAGTTTTATTGTTTTTGTGTTTCCTATACCTACCACAGTACTGAACATACAAGAGATGTTCAAATGCTTGTTGGTTGATGAAATGAGTTCAGAATGAGATACTTTCATTGTATTCATTGGCATTACTTTAATCAATGATCTGTTATTGAGTTTTCCTTCATAAGATCAACTGTGTGGTCATTTCTTCTCGTCTTAAAGATTTAGAAAAAAAGCTCATAGAAAGTTGGACTTTTATTTTTTTTTCTATTAGTTTACAGTATTTTAGGATAACAGCTAAGGAAAACACTAGATTTTTTGTTTGTTTGTTTTTTGTTGCTGTTGTGTTTGTTTTAATTTTTCTGTTTAAGTCTTCTAGGCATCTAAGTGGTGCAATAGAAAAAAGTACCAGAGCTGGAGTCAGGAAGACTTGAGTTCAAATCTGGCCTCACACACTTACCTGTGTTGTGACCCTTGTCAAGTCATTTAACACTTTGCCTCTGTTTCCTCATCTATAAAATGAGGTGGAGAAAGAAATGGCAAACCACTCTGTTATCTTGACCAATAAAACCCCAAACAGAATCATGAAGAATTTGACACAACTGAAACAAATAAGCAACAATATCTTCTAGAAAGATTGTTCTTACTTTTTCTGCTGGCTCTACAAATTTCATCAATTTTATCAACATTTTCAAAATTTAATCCTATATTCATCTTGTTTGATTCTATGATTATGATTATTTCTACCATAAGAATCTTAACAGACTAGTTGTCTTGTTTCACAATAAGCTACTTAATTGTTTTGCACACTTTATTTCAATCACTTATTTTCCTAGAAATTATTCCTGTATTTGTCTTAGTAAATGTCTTATATCTTCATGTCAACTCTGTACTAATCTTCTATTGATGTCAGGAATAATTTGGTTCATAGTATTTATTCCTTAGCAAGTAGTCTACGTATACAATGAAGATATTATAACATCAAACTATGATAGAGTATTTTAAGTCATGTTATTGTTTCTAACATTAGCTTCTAACAAAGCATTAACATGAATAGTGTATATGGGGCAGCTAGGTGGTGCAGTGAATAGAGCACAGGCCCTGGAGTCAAGAGGACCTAAGTTAAAATCCGACCTCAGACACCTGACACATTTACTAGCCACGTGACTTTGGGCAAGTCACTTAACCCCAACTGCCCTCCAAAAAGCAAAAAACAAAAACATGAATAATGTTTATTATCCCAAATCAATTGGCCTATCTAACCTGTCATAATTAAAATGCCCCTGCATTTTGTGAAGATTTGAATAATCATATAATATAGTTTAGACTAGGACTAGATTTCTTAAAAATAGTCCATCTATAATTTCCAGTGACACTGACTTTGTCATGAATTACCATACACCCCTCATTTTCCATATACAAATCTGCATGGTGCAACCTTTTATCATTTTTGGGTCAACATTCTATCAAAATCTTATTTTTGATCTTAGTCATTTAATAGATTCTACCTGTATGTAAATTATTTTTAATAATTTACTTGCTCCCATCATTAACCTTAGTAATACTTGATGAAATCATGTCTACTTGGTTGCAAAGGTTTTTTTTGTTGTTGTGCTTTTTTTTTTTTTACCTCTTTATCATATGCTCTACAAATATCTAAGAATTCTTTTCTTCCTTTTAGTTGAACAAATAGTCATCCTTCTAAATGTGCTTTGAGATGATTGGCTCTGATTTGGAAAGCCAAGAAAAACTTACAGTGAATGAAAGGAGCCCAACCTGTGTAAGGAACAAAGTGCAGAAGGGCTTTGACAAAAAAGTGATTAACCACAATCTTGCTGGTCATGTGACACAGACCCAAATTTGCATTTGCAAGTTGGCATAAACCCCTGGAAGCTCAGTTAGCATTATAAACTATGTGATGAAAACTAAACTTAGTCTCTTTTCCCCCAATACCTGGTCCTCTTCTTAACTTTCCTGCTTCTATTAATGTTAACCGTAATATTCCTAGTGAGCTATGATTGAAACCACCCAAAATTCTGTGGTTTTTTTTTTTTGCCCTCCATAAAATCGATGGCCATGTCCTGCTAATTCTGATCTTGAAATATCCCTGAATAATTATCCTCTTTCCCATTCCTACTTCAACTAATCAAATTTTGGTCTTTATTACTTCCTGCTAAATTATTGTAATAATGGCCTAACTGGTTGCTCTGCCTCTAGTCAATCCTTCTTTTAATCTGTCAGACAAATCACTGCCAGATTAATCTCCCTAACAGCTCAGTGATATGACTTTTTTGGCCAGAAATCTTTGGCGGCTCCTCCATTATCAGCTAAGTGCAGCACAAACTCCATAGTCTATTATTAAAATGTCTCTGCAATTGGATTCCATTTTACTTTTCAACCATTTTTTCTCACTAATTCCTTTTACATATATTATACTCTAGCAATGCTAAAATATTCATTCTTCCCCAAGCATACCTAACACTGTCTATTTCCATATCTTTGTTCATAATATTCCTCATGCATGGATTGCCCAGCACCTGCCGAAATTCCACATAGCTTATTGAAAAGACAACTCAAATGAACCCTCTTTCATGAAACATTCCTTCTCTGATTATCTTCTCACCATCTCCTTTTTCTCCAAGATCGAAGTGATCTCTCTTCTTTTTTAATTCACCATGTTCTGTTTTGCAGTGTGGTAATTTGAATGCATATTTTATCTACTTTATATGATTATAAACTTTACAAGGGTACAGATCATTCTTAATTCAATTCAACAAATATTTCTTGAGCACCAGATAGAGTTAAGGCTATTATAGTCATAATGTGTGGGACTGTGAACGCAAAGACAAAAGCAAGTCAGTCCTTGTCCTCAAAGGTATCATATACTCCTGCTTATCTTGTTAATTGTTCAGTGCCCAGTCCAATTTTCTGAACATCACACATGCCTAAGTGCTTGTTGGTTTATGGACCTTATCATAGTATCACAGAATTTAGAGCTGGAAAATAAGTTAGAAATAATCCAGTTTATGGGGCAGTTAGGTGGCATGTGAATAGAACACCAGCCCTGCAGTCAGGAGGACCTGGATTCAAATCTGGCCTCAGACACTTAACAATGACTAGCTGTGTCACCTTGGGCAAGTCATGACCCCAATTTCCCTCTCTTCCCCCTTCCAAAATAATAATAATAATAATAACAATAATCTAATTTAATGTCCTTATTTTACAAATGAGAAAAAAGGCCCAGAAAAGGCAGGGGGCTTGCCCAAAATCACACAATAAGTTGTGGTACAGTTGTGTCTGACTCTTTGTGACCCCATTTTGGGTTTTCTTGGCAGAGATATTAGAGTGATTTGCCATTTCCTTCTCTATCTCATTTTCATGGATGAAGAACTGAGGCAAACAGGGTGAAGTGACTTGCTCAAGATCACACAGCAGTAAATAGCATAAGTGATATGTTAACTGAGAGGCAGAATTCAGATTTGTGACTATAATTCAGGATTCTTTTTCGATTTCTAGAGGAAGTCAGGTAAGTATAGTAGGTAGATCACTAAGTTTAGAGTCAAGAATTCCTGAGTTCAAATCCTGCCTCAGATATTTATTATCTGTTATCCTGTGGTACTCTGGAGGTAATAACAGCACCTAAATTATTGGGTTGTTGTTAGGAGCATATGAAATAATACGTGTAAAATATTTTCCAAACCTTAAAAGTCTTTAGAAATAGTCGATAATACCAATAATGATACTATATATACCATGCTACATTCTACAAACAGATATTTTGACATTACATTTTAATCTCATCATTTTATAGTATAATTATTCAATTATATCACAAATGAAACTGGAAGCATAGCTTCTGAATACAGTCATTTTTAATATGTATGAAATTCAAGCATGATTCATTTTCCCACTACTTGCTGATAATAATTGTCTCCTCAAAGAAGCTTGTATGTTATTGTTACTGTCATTACTATCCCTTAGGCTGAATTTTTGAAGCCCTTATAATGACAGATTTTAAAATCAGTGTTAAACTCTTCATATCCTGAAGAAACCCAATTTTGAGAGTATGTTGGGGTAAAAGATAAGTTAATAAATAAACTAATTTTTTTCAGTAGCTTCTAATTGTATTTTAAGCTTTTGTTGAGATGAGGCAGCATTTTGGTCCTGTCATTTATTTACACTGTCATTCTGTGTGGGGTATGCTGCCTACATCATGATCAATACCCTGCTGGGAAACACTTTGTATTATTAACCTGTGATAGTGCAGAAAAGGATGGGACCAGGAAGCAATATTATCAGTACAATAACCTTACCACCAAATTTGGGAAGATTGCTTTTTAAGCATTCGCTAAGTTGCTGCCTCCCAGCTGTGTCCGTGCATGGTGGAAATGTATTCCTAAAACCAAATCCAGCCAAAATCTGTGAATAAAGATAGAAAATGGTAGCATATACATTTAAACACTTCACTGAACAGGCAATTACAAAGAGAAATAAAATCAGGCTAGCCCCCAAAATGAATGCACAACTCTTGAGGGCAACTGTATGCCAATAACTGGTTTATTATTCACTGATATTCTTCTTCTTTTGAGATAGTTATGCTTCAGACTATACCTTTTTTTCTTTCCTAAAAGACTACTCCATTTCTGACATGGTCCTGTTTGACCATTATTAGGGAACTTGGTGGAATATGCATACCCAATTGACAGCTCAGAGTTCTCAATATCAAGAGATCCTCTAGCCACATCACCCTACCCCACCCTATTCTGGTAGCTGGCATTATAGGCATATGCTACCAAATGCAGACCAGACTTAATCTTCAAATTTGTTTCATTTTTATTTCATTAGAGGGTAATTATACTTGAATAATTAAATTGAAAAGGATCTCTGTACACATGACACCAAAGGAAAGCATATTTGTTTTTATCCAGTGACTTCCAGATTGAATGATTAAAGGTGAAGAAGAGTTGCCAGCCTAATGAACTCAATTAGTATCCAAACGTGTGGCCTTTTTTGTTTTCTTGTCTTAGAGTCAAGCACTCCAACCTACCTCTATATTCATTCTCCATTCCCCTTCATACATTTTGAGTTCCAGTTATCTTTCTACCTGAAGAAATGTTTCTTTTCTTTTAGGACCCAACTCTTATGCTCCCTGTTCCCTAAGCTTTCCTTTAGCCCCCTATCTTTCATCACATGTTTTCATATCTCATCTCTTCCCTAATCACATTCTACCACATGGATTATCTGTGTACAGGTCATTTCACTCCTAGAGTATAAATTCCTCACGTTCAGGGATTGCAGTTGGTCCTGTTTGCCACAAAATTTAGAGAAGAGCCCTGCATGTGCAATAGAATATGGTCCACAAAGAATTGTTGAGTGAACTCAAATGTCTTGACAGAAGAGATTTCATAGTCTGAATTTAGGAAATTACTAGAATCCAAAATTAGAATTCTATTACTTCACTAGCACTGGTAGATAAACTGGAGTGAAATGTTTTTTTCCTCAACAAAAAAAGAAGAAATGTTCACTCAATGAGGACTACAGGTATGGGCATACATTATTTTGACACTCAACATAGAAAATATTTTCTGTATACCTCAAAATATTTTGAGCTGTTCACAGCTAAAAACCCAAGTCAAAAGTGTTCTCTCTCAGACTGAGTACGGATCAAAGCACGCTTTCATTACTTTCTTTATTTCTGTTGGGCTTTTTGTATTTTTTTGCAATATGGAAATATGTTTTGCATGACTTCACATGTATATCAATATTACACAAGATAGGGAATCTTATTAAGGGGATAGAGGGAGGGGGAGTATTAGGGACTCAATTTTTTAAATGAACAGTTTTTTACATGTAATTAGGAAATACTTAATGAAATAAAATATATTAAAATGTAAAATAAAGTACTCTATCTCTAGAGTCAAATAGTTATTCATATACTGCCTTGTTCTTTAGTTATTTGTATGTGGGATTTGTCACTTCTTCTAGACTGGAAGATTCTGAAGGGTCAATGCTATGCCATATGTGTCTTTGTATTACCCACAATACCTTGTCTATAGTAAGGCTTCCAGATGAAATGAGTAGACAAATGAAAATATTTATCAAATAGTATATAAATTCCTTAGGTATGTATAATTTGGCTCCAAATTACCTTCCCAAACTTATTTCACACTGCTCACTGATCTTGCCCTACTGTTTCTTCATTTTTCCAAAATACTTTCCTAATGACTTTCCTCATAACTCTTTCTACGGTCATCTCATTTTTCAAGGCATAGTCCTTATAAAAATATATCACTGGTCACCTCAAGTGAAAGCACCTGTCCCTCCTCAAATCTTTCATACTATATTAGATGTTTCCTCTATACATCATTTATACTGTGGTTGTTTGCATAGGTTTTATCCCTTCCTCTAGATTATAAGCAATTTGAGGGGAGGGACTCTGTTTCTTTGGACCCTTCTACACAAATCAGTTTCTGTTTACCTCCAGTTTCATTGCCAGACTTCTAAAGCTTGTCTGAAACAAATTCCTTAACTTCCTCATTATTCACTGTCCAATTCTTTTTTAATTTTATTTTTAATTTATGGAATAAAACAAACATTTCCATAACATAGTACAGTAAAAAAGATGATTATACATGAAACTGCAAATCTACTATGCACAATTTGCTATTCCTTTAAAATATACAACAAAATTATCATGCAAATAGTTTTTTCTCCTTTTTTCCTTCCCTCCCCCCTGCCCTAGAGATTGCTATCATTAGGCACAAATAGGTGTGTGTATGTATGTATGTATGTATGTATGTATGTATGTATATAATATATATGCATGTGTCCTTTATAGTTAACTTGTGTATTTATAATAGACAAAATAACTTATTTGCTCAAAGCCATTCTTAAAACAATATTGCTTTTACTGTATACAATGTTCTCTTGGTTCTGCTCATTTCACTGTTCATTTTTTTGTGCAAGTCTTTCCATGTTTTTCTAAAATCATTGAGCTCATCATTTCTTATAACATAGTAGTATTCCTTCACAATCATATATGACAACTTGTTCAGTCATTCCCCAAGGGATGGGCATTCCTGCAATTTCCCCCACAAAGAGAGCTGCTATAAACATTTTAGAACATAAAGGTTCCTTTCCTTTTTTTTCCTAATCATCTTTGGAAATAAACCTAATAGTGGTATTGCTCAGTCACACCAGTACAGGGGATTTAATAATTCTTTGGGCTTAATTAATCACTCTCCAAAATGGTTGGATCGCTTCACAACTCCACCAACAGTGAATTAAGGTCCCAATTTTTCTACATCCTCTCCAATATTTTTCACTTTCCCCTTCTATCATCTTAGCCAATCTGGCAGGTATAAGATGATATTTCAAGGTTGTTTTTAATCTGCATTTCTCTTATCGATAATGATTCAGAACATTTTTATAGGACTATAAATTGTTTTAATTTCTTCACTGAAAAATTGCCTTTTCATATCATTTGATCATCTATCTTCAACTCCTTTTAATTTATTTTGTCCTCATGATTCCATGGAAATTATTCTTTTCAAGTTCACTAATGACCTCTTCACTGAAAAAGTCTACGTTCTTTTCTCAATGCCTAGTCTCCTTGACATTTCTTTGACTTTCCACTGACTTCTATCTTCTCTTGGATATATTCTTCTCCCTTGTATTCCATGGCTCTGGACCCCACTAACTTGCCTTCCACTTTCCCAGTTCTTCCCATTCCATCTCCTTTGCTGATTCATAGTCTACCCACCACTACAAAATGTGTTTGCTAAGCTTCTGTATTCAGTTCTTCCTTTCTTTCTCTGTATTAACTATTTATTTCATCTATTCAAACATGACATTTAAGAAACTGATTACCAATGGCAGATTTAAATAAATGTATGCATGTGTATATATGTGTGTGCATGCATAGTAAACATATATGTACATGTATACATCTATATATGTATGTATACATACACACAGGTATGTATCTATATATATGCTTACATATATAAATATTATTTATGTTTTATCCATGCACATATAGCTATGTATATTTTATACCTTTAGTCCTAATCCCTCCTTTGAGCTAGTTTCACATGCCCAGTTGCTTGCTGACATTTTACACTAATTCTGTTTAAAATTGACTTCATCTTGTGCCCCCTAAACCTAACACCTGACAAATTCACCCTGATGAAAGTGGCCAAGGGAGCTGTCTGTGGTATCTGTTTTCCCTGTCATTGTGCATTTTATTGTTCTTGCTGAGTCTGGCAAGTACTTCTGAGAAACTTAGCTAACATTCCTGATATTGACAACTTCTAGGGTCTCTCTTTCCCCACCAATTAGTGTATTTAAGATCCCTAGACAAAGCCAAAGTACAATCCAAATGCATTATTCTCAATAAAGCTTTCCTATTTAGTCGTGATCAGATTTCACAAAAGCTTTGTTTTATATCTCTTTCATGTATTATTTTCTATTTCAGTCACTTGTAATTATGTTATATTCCCCACTCAACAGTAAGCTCGGTAGGGGTAGGGGGTATGTCTTTTCTGAACCTTATATCTGCTTCCGAACTAACTCCCCCAGTGTTCTTCACCAACTTGGTGCTCAATAAACGTTTACTAGTATGAACTGTCGTCCTATCAAACTGATACTCCAATATTAACTAGGCTTTACTAATGCTTTATTTTATCTAGGAATGCAGGGTTTTTTTCTTGATAGTTAAAAACTAGCACTGATAAATAGCTATTTTTATATTAACACATTGGAACAAATCTTGCTGTTGATTTATGCTGCTTTGTGGAGCACATGGAGAAGCCTGTAAAGAAGCCATTTAGTAAATTATTGCCACTATTGCCCCCAAGGGAAATATCTGATAGACTCCAAGTCAGTATTTTGAAAACTGTGAAGAAATAGACTGTCTGTAACATGTCATATCATGCAAAGAACAACACTTAGAAGAAATGGAAAGTAATAAGATCCTATTAAAAAGCTATGGGTATGTTTTCTATTTTGATCATCTTTTAAGTTTCTTTTTGTTTTCTTTTTTTTTTCCTTTTCGGAGGGGGAAAGGCAGGGAGATTGGGGTTAAGTGACTTGTCCAAGGTCACACAGCTAGTAAGTGTTAAGTATCTGAGGCCATATTTGAACTCAGGTCCTCCTGACTCTAGGGCCAGTGCTCTATTCACTGTGCCACCTAGCCACCCCATTTTTTTTTTATTTTATTTTATTTACTCATTTACTTTTAATTTACAAGATTCAGTTCCACAATCACTTGAGTTTCAGATTTTCTCCCCTCCTTCCCCCCCCCCCCCCATGGTGGTGTACAATCATGTATAGGACCTGCAAATACTTTCACATTGTACAATAGTTTGGTCATATAGAAGGGCCGTAACCAATGAGTGATCACTGTAGCCACCCCATTTTTTTTGTATTCTTTCTTTGTCCCTTTAGGAATATCTTTCTAAAAGAATGTGTTTAAAAAAAAAAAAACTAAAATCACATATTCCAGACTTTAATTATCAAATCATTTTGTTTTTCTGTCCCTTTTTACACACTCTCTTGCTAAGTAGTATTTGTATTTGAACTGATGTGCTCCTATAGTATCCGTTAATTATTCTGCATTAATCCTTCTGATAGAACTATGTCTTATTAACTCAATAATTGTGCTCCAGGAATAGAGCGTATTTTTCCAGGACCATAATGGATACTTGTCATCCATTTTCTGTTGCTCCTTTTTCTAGATGCCATGTTTGCCCAAGGAATCTTATAATTTCTATCTCTATAAAAAAACAAAACCAAGCTTATAATGTCTTTTAGTAACATTTACCAAGTAAATTGTCACCTACCCAAGCAAAAATATATTGGGAGGGTAAGCTGGAAAAACAAATATTAAAGTATGAAAAACTAACTTCACATATATAAAATGGAAACCAGAATAGAAATGCAAAATATTTAATATCTGAATTCCATGCAATAAAAATTGACTTAACCTTTCAGTACATAATTTTCCTCATCTTATCCAATCTAATTCATCAAGTTCTTATTATGCATCTATTTATATCAGACAACTAGATAGCGTAGTGAGTAGAGTATTGGACTAGAAGCCATAAGAAATTGAGTTCAAATACTGCTTCAAACACTTAACAACTGTGTGGCTTTGGGCAAGTCACTGAGGCTCAGTGGTTTTTTCTGTAAAATTGGAATAATATTAATATCTGCTTCCCAAGATTTTTGTGAGGATAAAGACAAGCAACTTATTTAAAACCCTTTATATTAAAATGTTACATAAGTGCTACATATTGTTACTACTGTGTGCAAAACACTGTATATACACTGGGGAGCAAAGGAAGAATGTGCATTACCTCATAGAGCTTACATTCTATTAGGAACATGCAAAAATAACCAAGTGAATATAAGCACGATAATTTGAGGGGGAGGGAATACTAGCATAGATGGCAAAGTGGATATGCACTGGCCCTAGAATCAGGAAGACTCATCTACCTGAATTAACATCTGGCCTGAGACACTTACTATTTATGTGACCCTCTGCAAGTCACTTACCCTTGTTTGCCTCAGTTTCCTCATCTGTAAAATGAGCTGGAGAAGGAAATGCAATTCACTCCAGATCTTAGCCAAGAAGATCCCAAATGGGGTCACAGAGAGTCAGACACAACTAAAAAAAAAAATGAAAAAAAATGACAACAAAAGGAAATCAAGAAAGGATTCCCAAAGAAAATAACATACAAATTAATCCTTCTAGGAAACTAACGATTCTATAAAATGAGAATGAGAAGAAAATGTGCTTTGATTACTGGGGGCAGCCTCAAAAAGGCATGGTTGACAGAAGGTATAAAATGAGAGTTGGACTAGATGATCCCTAAGGTTCCTTCCAGCTCAAAGTCTATGATGCTATATGAATTCCATTTTTCTCATTAATATTCTTTAGACCTTCTTCTTCTTCCATGAGTGGTTGAAATAGTTCTAATATCTGGGGCTATATATTCTGAGAGATCTTTCCTTTCAAGTTCTGGACCCCCAGGGAAGAATAGGTTATAAGGTCATAAGCATGTATTCTCCCTTGCAGTCACTGTGAAAAGAGTAATAGGATTTCAGAAAATGGATAAGGAAATTGCATATGGAATTACAACTTTGTATTTCACTTTCAAGTTTGCCTCAGTCTCTGGGTTTCTTTAAGATGGCATACTTTAAAGGGTTGAACTATATGAACAGGAAAAAGAAATGGAGCCTTGTTTCTCCAATAAAGAACAAAACATTGAGCAGGGGAGAAAGAAAAATCAGATAATAGCTATGCAAGAACTAGTGGGTTTGTAAGAATGGTAGGGTTTGTTTGTTTCCATGTTGAACACCAGTTTTTGCAAACTTTTGAAGGATTTTTTTCCTTCATTAATCAGTTTTTCTCACCAAAGACTCAGTATTAAACCAAAGAAGTTAATCCATCTTAAAAGAAATTCTATCTGGATCATGGATGCAACTGATAAACTCCCCTTCTTCATCTATATAGAAGATATTCTTTCTATTGACTAACTATACATAAATGTGGATACATTGTGTTCCTCCTGTAACATAACAAATATCACCTCATTCTTTCTTTTCAGCACTTCTTTTTCTAAACCCCACGTTAGCCCAAGTCATGTTATAATTTTTTTCTCTACAGAAATCCAACAATAAGCTTATTGTTGTTCCACATAACCCTGCTTCCACTTGAAACTTCACTACTTTTCGTGATGGCATGATTGTTCACCTTTGTCTTCCATGTCTGAAATCTCTTCCTGTTCCCTAATTTCTCATATCCAATTAGTTACCAATTCCTATTGTTTTATTCTCTAAAATATCTCAAACATTTTTCTTATCTATTCCCAGAGCCATCACTTTCATTCTCACTGTTATTTAAAAAGACTCCTAAAGCAACCTTCCCAATTCAACTATCTCCCCCTTTAAATTTCTGTCCGATTTATCTTTTCTGTTCATGAATCTGGCCACATCAATCTGTTCAAAATATTTCTGTTTCTCTCTTCCCTACCGAGCAAAGTTCAGATTCAAAGAGTCACCGAATTTGAGAGTTGGACGGAAACTAAACAGCTATCCAGTTCAACCTCTACTCATAAGAAATTCCCATTATTACATAGCTGACATTTGGTCATCCAATCTCTGCTTGACCTCCAAATGTTATCCAAAAAAAAGCAGTTCATTACTTCTTTTTAAAATTTAATTTATGGAATAAAACAAGCGTTTCTATAATGTAGAATGATATGAACAAAATTATATGATTGTATATGAAACTGCAAATCTGTTATGTACAACTTGCTATTCCTTTAAAATATATAATAAAATTATCATGTGTTTTTTGCCTTTTTTCTTCCCTTCCCCCTCATAGCTACCATTTCACACACAAACACACACACACACACACACACACATGCATATATGTGTGTGTGTATATATATATTATATATAATACACTTATATGTGAGATAATTTTATACATACTTTTATTTATCAGCTCTGTCTCTGGATGCAGATAGTGTCTTCCTTTATATGTTCTTTGTAGTTAATTTGGGTATTTATAATAGTCAAAATGACTTATTTGCTCAAAATTGTTCTTAAAACAGTATTGCTGTTACTGATGCAAAATTCTCTTAATTCTACTCATTTTGGTCTTCATTATTTCATATTAAGATGCTTAAGACAGCTCCAATTTTTGTCCCCCCATTAAATCTAAATTTTCCTCCAAAACTTCTACATTATATTCCCGATTTTGCCTCTGGGGCCAAAGGAGAAGAAATTCAATCCTTCTTCCACATTGCCTTTCAAACATCCATGATCTTAAGATCATAGATGTAGAGTTAGAAGGAACAATAGAGGCTATTTAATGCAACTCCATCTTTCTACAGAGGAGTAAATTGGAGTGGGGAGGGGTAGTTAAATTTTTTGCCCAAAGTCTATCCATTAAAGGTGGAATTTGAACTCAGCTCCCTTGACTATAGACTTAATGCTCTTTCCACACTGTCATGCTATTCTTACCTCACAGCTGAGATTTCTCTTTCCTCAGGCTAAACAATCCCAGGTTTTTTGTGCAATTCTCATATGCCAGGGACACAAGGGCCTTTCACCATTCTGGTGCATTTATCCCTCAGCTCACCTCAGGGGCTTCCTCTTTTTTATTTTTCAATATTCAGTTGAGGTGCTACTTTCTGCATGAAGTCTTTTGTGATCCAGCCCCTCCCTAACTAATGGTACTCTCCCCTCTGTAACTATCTTGTTTTTATTTTGTATGTATTCTCTATATGTTTATTCTGCACATTCTTATAAGTGTACACACATTGTCTCCTCTTAAAGAATGTAAATTAATTGAGAGCAAGAATTATTGTTTGGTCTTGGGTTGTAGGGGTTTTTTGTTTGTTAGTTTGTTTGGTTTTATGTCTTTATATACAGTCAGAGCCTAAAAGTATAATGCCCATTACATATAAGGTGCTTAATAAATCACTGTTGATTGATTTACAACTAAAACAAAGTGACACTATAACTCTTAAAGTCGTCTCATACTTTGGGATAACCTTTGCAGAAAATAAACCCCCAAAAAATCGCTTTTCAGCAGTATGGTGCTAGCCGCTCACCAAAGTGTTACAGCCAGTAGCTAGTCCCTTTTCTACAATCCATTTTTCAGCAGGCATTTATCAAGTACCTACCCTTGTGTGCTGGGCATTGTGCTAGGCCCTCAGGAACCAAATATAATATACCCTGATCTAAAGGAGTTTACAATCAAGAGAGATAATTCCCAGTCTCTAATCCTATTCTCCATAATCTTCTGTGAGCTCTTCCCAGGAGATTAAGATTTAGTCCAGGGGATACACAGCATAACAAAGACACTCTAGTCAGGTACTTTTGTATCTGCTTCAGGCTACTGACCAGCCTTTTTAGGATTTGAGGATCCAAGTTACCAGGAGAGTCCTTTAGATATCACCCTATTTTGCAGTTACCTGTTTGCAGCTCTGTTGGGGTTTTCTTCTTAGTTTTGAGGGTCTGCTAAATACAAGTCACTGTAAGCAGAGAGAGTTTTTCTTCTTTGTCTCTGTTGTCCAAAAGTACATTAGGAACAATTTGCTGTTCTGCAGTGACTGTTGACATGAAAGTAATATCCAAAACTGTTGTCTCAGTGGAATGAATGACCTCTCATAAAGACCTATTTAGGAATGACTATTTGGGAGATAGGAGTTTCCTTATTGGTTAATTCGAATGGTGACATGGAAGTTAGAGAATAAATATGATCCCTGCTTTTCAGGTTGGGGGGGAAAAAAACCAAAACCAACAAGACTAAAGTATAAAGGGATTCCATGACCTTGTATGAAGTCAAATAAAATGGCATGGGTAAATTAGCATTCCAAAGCAGATTCCCTCTTCTGTGCTCAGCACAATAGAGCATCCTTCCAGATTTATAGAGATTGTTACAGGTTGCTTTATTATGACAACAATGTAATACTGTGCCTGGGAAACACTAGGGGAAGATGATCTCTAGCTTCTGGTTCCCTGAACATTGATCTAAGTATCTGTTCATTTATTTGTATTCAGATTTCACCTTAGCAGATTGTGCTAAGTAGTTCCAAGTTCACTAAGTTGTATTAGCCATGGCTAATACTGTGTGCAGTGTGACAGTGTGTTCAAAGACCATCACATATTTCAAAGGACTCTAAAAGAAAATGTATCATTATTCTAGGTCAGTGCTAAGTTGAACCATTAAGAAGGGGAAATGGTGAACACCTCCTGGAGGTAATCAAGTACCAATAACACCTAGTATGAGATCTTAAAAGAAAAACTGTTTTGTCTGGTTTAAACAGATGAACAGATAGACATGGCAGGTCAGATGTGTTTTGACAAACTATTCCAAAGATATGACACATTAAAGAAAAAAGTGCTCCAGCAATTTTCATTGATTATGAGACACAGCCAGACTTCACAGATCTTGAGCAGTTCATAAATGTGTGAAAGATCAGCGCTATTTCAGAGCCATATGTGAGATACAAGATTTTAAATTCAAGCTGATATTTCAAGGAAGACTGAAGGTAAATGAGGTGACAAAATTGTAAGGTCCCAAGCATAAGAAGATTATTCAATACAAGGAACAGAAGGTAGGAGGAAAAGAATGACTAAAATGTCTTCTTATAGATAGGAAAACAGTCATGAATGTATTCATCTCAGAAAGCATCACTACATTTTAATTCAAGCACTATTTATTAAGCACTTACCATCTGCAGAACACTGGATAAGACCCAATTGTTAATCTCACTGAATTTACAGCCCAGCTATGATAAACAAATATCTATGACACACAATATTCTATAATTGACTTAAGGAGATAAAAATCAGAGGACTTTGTCAAGTACAAGAGTCAGGTTATTTCTCTCATGGGAAATCACAGAAGATTCACGGAGAATGTGACAATTAGATTGGGCAGTCTTTAAGGAATGGACAGGAATTCAACAAGTGAAAGGGGGAAAGGGGAGCATTTCAAGCATAGAGAAGCAAACAGGCAGAAAAGTAAAGATGTGTTCCGGGTATAAAATAGTTCAGAATGTTTGGAGCAGAGATTACGGGAAATAAGGTAGCATGAGGTAAATTTGGAAAGCTAGGTTGGCACTCTGGCCTTTATGGAGGACCTTGAATGCCAGAAAAAGAAGTATCAGTTCTAGACAGAAATTGTTAAATGGCTGTATGCCTGAGGCACTGTACTAGGGTGGGGAGAGGAAAAAGCATTTACTAAAGGCCTACTCTGTGCCAGACACTGTCTAAAATATTTAGGAACTCTTATCACCTCATTTTACATTTGAGGAATCCGAGGCATACAGGTTAAGTGTTTTGCCCAGGGTTACACATCTAATAAGTGTCTGGTGAACACAAAAACAAAGAAAACTAGACTCTACCCTTAAGGAGATTTTTGCTACTGGGGCAATATGATAGATATTAAGAAATCAATAAATAAAATTTAGGTTGAGGACAGAAAGAGAACTAACAACTGGAGGAATCAGCAAAGAATCCTTGTAAATTTGGGTTCTCCTTTGAGCTTGCAGGAAGCTAAGTATTCTTCAGGAAGCCTTTTCTGATCTGCCTTAATTCTAGGTCCTTCTTTCTGTTGATTTTATACACTTTTATCTTCTACCTGGTTGTTTGTATATCATCTCCCCCATTAAATTCTGAGCTCTTTGAGGGTAGGTACTGCTCTCTGCCTTTCTTTGTAATCCCTGTGCTTAGTGCCTAGCATGTAGTAGGTACATAATTAATGTTTGCTAACTAATTAAGAGAAAAAGGTGAAGAAAGAGTACATTCTAGACTTTGAGCTAGGCACAGACATAAGAGATGAGAGGCCCAATTCAGGATAAGTAAGCAGGCTATTTTGATATGTATAAAAGGAGAATAATGTGAAATCACTCTGGAGAGTTAGGCTGGACCCAGATTTGAAGGGTGTCAAATGCCAAGCTGAGGAGTTTGTATTTTTACCTAGAGGGAATGACTAAGATTGGTTGAACAGAAGAGTAACATAGTGAGAACTGTGCTTTAGGAACACTTGGGAACTTTAGGGAGGTTGAATTGAAGAATGACTGAAAGTAGCAAAACTAATTAGATGCCTATTACTGTAGTCCAAACAAGAGATGATAAGTGTTGATAATTTGTTACATGATGAATAAATTATTTTAGTAAAATCAAAGAAAAGAAATTGAATCCCTCTTACTCAATGGATATGTAAGTTGCAATGCTTTCAGGAGAATCCACAATAGCAAATTCTTGTTTTACTTACTGGTTTAATCTAAGTACATTATTAGCCATTGAGCCCTAATCTAAGTCCATTATTAGTGATTTAGCCTGAAAATCAGATCAATAACAATACAGTATAGAAGCAGATAATCCCAGGTGATAATTGCAAGTAAGTGGTATTGGAATACCAATGATACACCTGCACTCCTCAATATTTATGGCAAGAAGAAATATTCAGACTATCAAGCACAAAGAAACATGGATTATCTGTAGTGAATTGGTAGGGAAAGAAGGAATTATACCCTTTGACTTGTAATTAACTAGAAAGAGAGTAATGCTTTCTTAGCGATATCAATAAAATAAAATAAAGCCAGTGTAACTTGGATTGTCATTATATATGTGTGTGTATGTATATACATATGCATGTAAATATAAGTATACACATGCACATATATATGTGTATATATACATATACACATATATATATAATATATTAGATGTTACGGGCAAAAAATTGGTATCACCTATTTCTCAACAAACACCTATTACTTTGGTGAGAGCTAGGCTTCATCACAAAGTTTTTATTGAGCACATGTTTGTGTGTTGTTGCCAAAGTTTCTGTCCTCAAAGATCTTTACATTTCCTTTGGTGTTGATTCTCTAAATGGTTCTAATAATCACGAGTCTTTATTATCTTTCTGACAATACTGAATTTATTAACATACAGTGTCATACCATATATAGTGATCAGTGAAACTGAAACATTCCACGTGAGATTAAAAAACAATAAGATTGAAGTTATAAAATGTAAAGGAAAAGCCATTCTCATCCAAAGTCACACTGTGTGGAATAGAAAGACTTTGACTTCAGCGCCATAGGACAGGTATCAGCTGACTTTTGTTACTGTTGTGATTGTTCAGTTGTTTTTCAGTTGTATCCAACTTTTTGCGACCCCATTTGTGGTTTTCTTAGCAAAGATACTGGAATGATTTGCCATTTCCTTCTCCAACTCATTTTACAGAAGAAGAAACTGAAGCAAAAAGAGTTAAGTGATTTACCCAGTATCACATATCTAGTAAGTGTCTAGGTGTCATGTAGGCACTCAGGGCTCTAGGACTATATATTATATATATGTGTGTGTGTGTGTGTGTGTGTGTGTGTGTGTGTGTATACGTATATATATATAAAATAAAAATAGAAGTTGCAAATTAAGTGCCAAACAAAATTAGTAAAGAGATTTTCTTCATCTAAGAATTCCTTATACCAATGAAATAATAAATTCAGTCCTTATCCCTATCCTTATTTTCTTGAGGAAAAGATTCATATCCTTATAGTGTGTTGTATATATTCAAACTGCTACACAAAGAATTTGGAGAAAATCATCCTATTAAGAAATAGAGCTACAAGAGAATTAGCTGAAAAGAGACCTGGTAAACAGATTATAGGAAATACATAAATACTTCATATAATACTAACAACAGTAATAAAAATAGTTGACATTTACATAGCACTTTAAAGTTTGCAAAACACTTTAAATACATTATCTCATTTAACTAACAATTTCTTTTAAAAATAATTTACTTAGATCTATTTCAAGCAATCTCAGTTCTCTGATTGACACACAGCTGCCAGATTCACATAAAATGATGACATCAGGAACAACTTCTTCCTACAGTTGAGACTTCTCTTTGAGGAGAGGAAATTTTTCAGTGGATGAATGCTAATCAACCTTACTTTTAAACAATGATAAAGCCCCTGTGATCACCTCAAAATCTCTTCACGTTTTCCCAGGTGCTAATGGGTACTTTTCTTTCTTTTTTATGTTCTTTCTTTCTTTTCCTTCCTTCCTTTCTCTTTCTTTTTCTTTCTTTTTCTTTCTTTCTTCCTTCCTTCCTTTCTTTCTTCCTTCCTTTTTCTTTCTTTCTTTCTTTCTTTCTCTCTTCCTTCCTTCCTTCCTTTCTTCCTTCCTTTCTTCCTTCCTTCCTCCCTTTCTTTCTTTCTTTCTTTCTTTCTTTCTTTCTTTCTTTCTTCTTCCCTCTCTCTTCTCCCACTCTCTCCTCACCCTTGATCCTTTCCTTTTTCTCTCTCTTCCCCTTTCTCCCCTTCCCTCCATTCCTCCTTCTTTCTTTCCTTCCTTCCTTTTTACTTTTATTTCTTTCCACCTTTAAACCTTTCTTGGGATTTCATCAGTCTAGGGAAGCACTCAGTGACAAAACTCCAAATACACAATTATTCTGAAACTAAAGAGTTTAGAGAGTTGACTTGGAGCACTTAGAAATTAAATGACCTGCCCAGGATCACCAAGCCTGTAAATGTCAGAGTCAGAACAGGAATCAAGGCTAATTTGGAGCCTGTCTATAGATGATTTATGACAGAACAAATAATTATAATTATTAATTATATATTATATATAATTAATTACAAATAAAACATTAATTAATAAATTAATTAGATTAATAAATAATTAAAGATGCGGCTGTTGATAAAGGCAAAGATTTTTAAATAAGTATCCTTAGTTAATTAGATTTCCAAATCTTTTCATATTTACAATGTCTAGATTCAACAGTATGAAATACTCTATCTCTTTTTTATTTGAATTAAATACAGAGTATGTAACAGGCAAAAGCTGACCTGCAAAAGCAACTACAGAAACCATAAGGATTCCTTGATATTGGTGATAGACTTGTCTCATTTCCCATATCTGGCCTTGTAATAGCCTAAAATGCTCTTCTCGAGAAATACAAAACCCTTGTGTGTATTTAACTGCTATGCAAAGAAGCATAGGCTGTCACAACTGCCAGATTTTGGATTTATTTTCTCAATGATTGTTAATTATTTCCACATAATTTCTTCTACTTTGGAGATTCCATCCTCTAGCTTCATAAAACAAACTCTTAATTTAAACAAATTCCCTACTCTGATATTTTTCCACTCATATTAAGGAATGGGGCATGATCAAAAGTTATAAGTAATTTTGTTTCCAATTTTACTGGGCTTAGAGATTATCATCAGTAAAATCTGTGCCCAAAGAGATCAAATAGAGGAACACTATTTTTAATACAGGTGCTTGATGAAAATGCATTTTGAGTGAATTAGGCAAGCAACAGAAGAACGTGGCACTAATTTGTCTGTCCCTTTCAATATCTGACAGGCTCCAATTGACTCTGATTTTTAAAAGCACAGACAGCATATCCTACTAAAGGACAAAAATGGCCTATTAAACAGTATGCCAAAATCATTCTGAGAAAAATGGATATGAGACATTCCTGTCATTATAAAGAATTAATTTCCATGTAGTAGCTCTTAATACAAAAGCACTATTCTTAAGGAATTTAAATTAAGTGTATTAGAGTATTAATTCCCCTAAGAGTAATAAAGTCATAAAATCTTACAGCATAAAAATTATAAAAGCTAAAAAGTCACTGTTGCTATCATTTCTCCGTTCAATACAATATCATACATTATGGGATCAAAGAGGTATAGATTTGGAGCCGGCAGGAAACTTATGTGCTAGAGAATTCAGACCCTGAGGAAACAGTCACACAGTGTTAGTATCTGGGATGGCCTTTGAACCCAGACCTTCCTGATTCCAAATCTGGAACCTCATTTGTCTGTGCCCTGTCACCTAAGTAGCCAGATCTATCTAACACTTCGAGTCACTCAAGAAAAATAGCTGACAAATTTATATTCAATACTTTCATTCAGTACAGCAAAGGGGAATCAATATGAAAGGAACAAATGAGATACTAGTAGGAAACACCATGACTCTAACACCTATTGACATGTTGGCAGTGAATACTCAGCTATTTTATTTTAAACATTTTACTTTGAGATCATACAATGAAGACATGAGTGGTGTCAAACTTTTTAAGTGGATGAATGTACTGAATAGAGGAGACTAGACTCAGTGTGCTGTATGTGGTGGGGAAGCAGATGACAACATATTGGTCTATATGCCCATTTTAGATTCCAATAAATCGCATTTGAGGGAGTGGCTCTGTGTTTCCCCAGCAAACTAATCCTTGTGTTCTGCAGACAGCGCTCAAAGAAAGAAGATATGGTTAAGACAGATAAAGCAACAACATTGTGAATATGGGCAAGATGGATTAATTTTGGGTAGAGTCGTGGAAATACAACTATTAAAGACTTAATGGTTATGTTAGTAACCACTAAATATTATAGTAAAAATTCCATTTCTTTGTCTCCACGACAACATAATTGAGCCCTTTAGATTGAGTCCCATTATGGATTGTTTACCTGCTGCATGTGTTTCCTAACTTTTACCGTCAACATCATTTTACTGAAAATCACATTCCAGAGTGTCCTCAAAGTGGTTTCAAGTGCCTGCCTCCCAGAAAGCTGCCTTCCCTCAATTCATGGTGCTAATATGGTGCTTCTTTTGGTAGATTACTGCTTCCTATTATTTATAGCACTTGGCAAAGTTAAAAGAAAAAGTTCAGTGATGGGGCCTACATAATGATGGTTTTCTAAACCGCAAAGACATACCTCATATTTTCATTTGATTTAAAGAATGATATCCTACTACTTCAAATGAATCAGGAATCAGACACAAACATAGTAGTTCTAGGTTTCATAGCCACATAACAAATTGGACAGCCTCCTTTGGATTTTGATGTGATAGTGTTGTCTTTTTTGCTACAATCTGGATTGACATAGTAGTGTAACCACAGAATTTATGAGCATCATTTACTACCAATAAGGCTGGAGAATAAATGGCTCAAAGGCTACAATTAACTCAGCAGTATTGAGAGCAATTAAATTTGGGATTCTGGATGCTCAGAGACAGATGAGTTTTAGAGGTCTGAATGCCTCCTAACAAAAAGGATGATTTCAGTTAAAATCCTAGTGAATGGAGAAATCATGCAACCACAACAACAAAAAAATCACAAACTTGAATTTATGTAATAGGGCTGGGTCTCCTTAAAGCTTGCAGATTTTCTCTGGCTACTTCCAACTAACTCTGAGGATCTTGTTTCTTCAGCGACTCAGGGGTCAGTACTATTTGATGATGAAAAGTCATCTACTTGGTTGTGGAGCAAGAAGAACTCATAGATTAGATGACTCAAGAAATTCTGAGCTTTATCTGAGAATACATTCAAAAGGACTTCTCTGAGCTACAAGATGGGGAAGGGGTGACTGGCCACATGGAACCCTTTGGCCATTATTTGTCTCAGTGTTATTGGGTGTGTTGCACTGTTTTCTATTTATTCTTTCCTAAAAGAAGTGAGATGTCTCATAGTAGAGAGATAGCTAAGCTGTGAACTCAACAGAGGTATCGAACCTCAGAAGCAAGAAGATAGCTAAGGAGAAATTCGCAAGTATTCCTCAAAGAGGGAAAAGAACTTCTTGCAATTGGGAGCTATGAGATACTCCCTTACCCTATATATTCTACATGTCTGCCTCACTATTGAAAGTTTGAGTTCATTCCCTCCCACCTTATCCTCTCCATATTTTATGGAGGGTGGTTTGTATCAAATGTTCTTACTATACTCCCTTAGTAAATATCCACTTGGCCACCTACATGTCTATATCATCTTAAACCATATTAAACTAAGAGGAAAATCTGCTGTTCATGAGAAATAAGTGGCTCTCAAAAAGGGTTTAGCCTTTTTTTTTTTTTTTTACTTTTTTTTCTTCTTTAACCCTTGAAGCAATTCTTTCTTAGGTTGAAGTATACATATGCATGCACACATTCTTGATCTTATATTTCCAAATTGTTCTAAAATTGAGGCCAAATGGAAAATATTTTTTAAAAGAACAATTAGGTAAATCATAGAAAGAACACTAGGAGCTGACATGTGGCTATCCACTGGAGTTGGGGTGACTAAGACAGAGGCATCTTAACATAGATAGTGAGAAGGACTGGAAAAGAAGACAAAGAGTTGTTGCTCATTTTCTGTTTTTGAAGAGGATCAATGATGTCATGAGTAATGTCTTGACTTGCGCATGAATTGAGTGAGGCAGACTTGTGTAAAGCTTTCAGTCCACTCTCTCTTTCTGAGTCATCAAGACCCAGTGGCAGGACAAAAATCAAGATGACTGCTTTCCCCCAGGATTCAGTAGATGACCTTGGCAACTCTGATGCCTGATGCTAGGATCTAAGCTTTGCACAGTACCTGCTTCAGCTGCCTTCAGCGCCACTGGAACAAATTATTCTCATCCACACATTCCTCCAGGGGAAGTTTTTACTTGCTTGGAGGTAGACACCTTCCTAAATCAGAGACAGGTTTGAGGCCTGTCAGTTAACCTCAACCTGACTTAGTCCATCTGCTGAGGCTTTAAGAAAGATAGAACTGATAAATTTCTTACTTAAGTTGACTTAAGTTTTACTTAAATTTTTTCTATCATTTTAATTCATTTGTCAGCAATTTTTCTTTAAATGAATGATTATGTGACAAGTAAGCTCCCACTCACACCATGGAGAACAAAACACACACACACACACACACACACACACACACACACCATGTGTTCCAAAGAAGATTTATTAATGAATATTATTTATAGCTTTGACTGAATTGCTAGAGACCTCCATATCTTCATTAGTATTGGGGCAATGATGTGACAGTTCTCCATGTTGGGGTGGTGAGGTAAGTACAAAGATGGATCTCCAAGTTTCTACTTTTTCATATAGTAAAAAAACCAACCCTCTTTGATGTATTAGAAATACTCCCTCTTTTTTTTGAGGTGGTAGTGTAAAAAATGATGTTTGGGAGGAGAACAAGGTGTTGTTTTTTGCCTCTACCATTTCCTGATTTTCTCAAGCTAGCAAAGGGGATGTGGTACTTCTTATCTATGATGCCAGTAACTATATGGCCATCTGAACCCAGATGAATAATTTATCTATGAAATTCTTTGGGGGAAAAGATAGAAAGAACTTAGTTGATTTTAGGAGAAAAAACAAGAGACAAGGGGAAATTATTCCTTATAAGATATATTCCAATATGTCAGAAGAATGTCCCTGGATTATTTTCTCAATTGAAGAATCAAAAGGCTTCATAGATGTACTTATCTGACTCTCCCCTCACTCTTATCATGGGGTACTAAATATGAAATGCTAACTCATACTCTGGGAGAAAGGAGACTAAACCTCACTATGCAAGGATCCTAAGAGGTCTTAATTACAAGGGGAAAGAGATTAATCTTATCACCACCCCAAAACACACACACACACACACACACACACACACACACACACACACACACCCCCCAACTCAGTTAATACAGTCAAAGAATTTAGGAACATCAGTTTTTAATGTGTTTATGAGATATTTAATGGTGAAATTTCAGCCACACTTCCTTATATCTTTACAAAATGTAAACCCATTTCTCTGATGAAATTAAGGAAATAACCTCATTAGGTGAGCATAAATTGAAATAGTAGGTTTGATGACAGGGAGAATGGACTGAGTTTCAGAGACTCCTACTAGGGTCAGTGGAATTTTCAGACAAGCATTTTGGGATGTACATTGAGGCTGGAGAAAGTATGTGAAGATCCTGTTGAAGGAGAGATTAGGACAAAGGTTGGTATAACTAGCCAGGGACAGCTTACACTTTTGTCGGCCAGGGCTTAAACATTTTCCACTTGTGTCTTCTTTTTATCCAAAAAAATTTTACATGACTCCAGGTCTATAGATATATGAAATAGGCAGACAAATCAAACACTTACTGATAATAAATCATAAAGAATTTTATTTTAAAACAATTCTTTGGCATACATATAATTTTACCATTTATTAAAGAGGAAAGTAAATTTGCATACTAAAGAGATGAGTGTGTTTGTTCATTTTTACATAAAGGATTAAATCTTGGTGGAATATTTGATGATGGAAGACATAGAGCATCTTCACCATTTTTCAACATTCCAGAGAGAAGATAGACATAATTTGTACATGTCATGAAGAAAAGGGTTCAAATTTACCTATGTCAATGGAAGGAGTTTCCACATAAATGAAATTATTGATCCAGTGACTAAATCATTAAATATTAAATGGTATTATTAGTAGCACACATATCTAGACGTATATTGTTTAAAAGTTTTCAAGTGGTAACATTTTAAGTTGCAAAATCTTTCTCTAACTCTCTTATATAACAGTAAAATAGGTTTACTACTCCTCAGGCACTCTATTAAATTAGGCAGTTAGAAACCTTACTTTCTTATAGGTCAGCACTTCTAAAACAATATTTCAGATTCATTATGCATTTGTTTTTGAGTTAATTTTTGGTCATTATGTCTTCAGAAATATTTTCTGTTGCCAAATTTTTAGCAACCCCCACATTCAGTTATATGACCCCCATGTGGAGGCATAACCCACAGTTTAAGAAGCACTGAGCTAGGCCACATGGTAGACAGGGCACAGCCCCTGAAGTCAAGAAGATCTGAGTTCAAATCCAGGCTCAGACACTTACTAGCTGTGTTATCCTAGGCAAGCCATTTAACTTGGTTTATCTCAGTTGAGGTAATGACCCGTCGTGTAATCCAGGAGCCTGAAAAGGAAATAATGAGGATGCAATAATCTGAAATCAGTGCCAGTTACTCTGGGTGCCTGTTGTGTGACCAGTCTATGAAACTGTCTAATGAGGCATTTATCACAAAATCATAGACTTATAGAAACTTAGAGCTATACCTCCTAGATTACCTATTCCTACCAATGAATCTCTTCCACAGCACCCTGGACAAACTCATTTGATAAAGTTGTATGGAACAACAATAGGGTAGTACAATGAAAGGTAGAGCATCATGTTTCAAATAACATCTCTTCTCACCTGATCAAAACACGACCCCTCCAGGCTTCAGTTTCCTTATTTGTAAAATGAAGGAGTTGGACTAGATGAGATCAGAGATTGGTTCTAGTTATAAATCTAGGTACATCTCGAGTGACAGTCAGTCAACAAACATTTAGGTGCCTACTATGTACCAGGCATTCTGCTAAGTGCTAGAGATACCAATACATAAAAGAAAGATGGACTCTGCCCTTAGAGAACTTACCATCTAATGGGGAAGACAACATACAAAAGAAAACTGAAAAGCAGGGGGAAAGGAGGTACCTAGGAACTTGTCCCTACTGAGTCAGCCATTCCAGTACTTACATGACTTAATATTCACTCTAAGGAGAAATCATAAATCTTATTTTTGAATAAGCAATTTTTATAATGAACTTTCCATTATTTTCTCTGTTGAATGAATTTATTTTCTCTGGTAACTTTTCTGTAATTTTATGTTACTGATTTAACAATTTTGAAGTTTGCTTATTAAGTCTTTTTTTTTAATAAATTAATTTATTTATTTTCTTGTTTACATTACTCATTTCCACGAGACTTTAAGTTACGAATTTTCTCCCCATCTTTTCCCTACCTATCACCCCAAAACAGCCATCCCACTGCATAGCCCCTCCCCAAATCTGCTCTCACCTATGTACTCCCCCATAGCCCCTCTGACTTTCCAGTAGGTCAGGATGGGTCTCCCTACTCCAGTGCCTGTATATCTTAATTCCCAGTTGCATGTAGTTAATAATAATAATAATAATAATAATAATAACAATAAATTATATACATACATATATATTTTTAACATTTGATTATAGAACTTTAAATTCTAGGTTCTTTCCCTTCCTCCCTCATCACCCACCCCCACTGGAAGGACAAGCAATTCAATACAGGCTGTACATGTGTAATTATGCAGAACATCTCCACAGTGGACATATTGGGAGAGATTGATTATATATCCCTCCTTCCTATCACTCCCCCTCCCTTGTTCTATTCTCTACCCTGTCCCTGTCCCTTTACATAAGTGTGTGCTTCCAACAACCCTCCCCTTCCATATCTCCCTCTCTTCTATCATCCCACCTCTCATCCCCATTCCCCTACTCTCCTGTGTAGCAAGATACCTAGTTTAGAGTTTATGCTATTCCTTCCCAAAGCCAAATTCAATGAGCATAAGGTTGACCCTTTCCCTTTTGCCTTTCTGTTTTTCCCCTCCATTGTAACAATTATCCCTTGCCTCTTCTATATGAGATGAATAACCCTATTCTGTCTCTCCTTGTCTCCTCTCATTCTAATCCTCTCCCATCTCAGAATTTCACCTTTTAAAGTATCATCCCTTCCTATTCAATTGATCCTGTGCTCTCTATGTACACATATATACACATACTCAGATATGTGTTCATACACATATATAAACCCTCCTATATAGACATATGTGTATGTATACATATATATACATTTGTATT
>CM053587.1:31082012-31106341 GCA_028646515.1 Pseudochirops corinnae
AATTAATATGACATATTTAATGACAATTAATATAATAAATATGTAATAACAATTCATATAACATTATAACACAGTTCTAAATCCTCAGTGTAGATTCAGATCTTGTATTTGTAGGATGATGCAGAAAAGGAAGAAGTAATAATTGATTACATGCCTAAAGTATGATTCTTGTAATTTGATACGATAAATATGAAGCATCTCTTACAAAAATTGTGTCATTTTAAAACATGAATATGTAAATAATGAACAATGAAGATAAATAGGATGTTAGTTAAATATGTAGTCAAATATACCTGGAAAATTCTTACAAGCAGAACAAGTTGGAAAATTTGAAGTGGGGCATCTTTTATGCTTATATGCATATCTTAAGTGATCACAGTGTTTGGCAACAATGGTGTACTTCCATTACCTGGTAGAAAAATCAGCTGAATACCTATTACTTTTTGACTTAAGTTTTTAAGTAGGAAAAATAAAGCTTTTTGAAAACTACTGTTGCTCCTGATCATGGGCATTGGCAGGATATGTTGAAGAAACATAAAAATTTGATGGCTTTTAAATTTATTTATCATATTGTTTAGGGCTTTTGTTTGCAGACAGGCAAGAGTGCTGAATAATATATGGGAAACAGTATGTATTCAAAATATTATATTTAAGAAGGCAAAGTATCTCCTCTCCATTGACTCTTGCCAATTTTTGATAAATGTTGGCAGGTGCACTGATTTTGTTTTTGTCTTTCAATACATAAGTAAGATTATTTCGTAAGTATGGAATCATATGTATGAGCTACTATAGCTACATCAAATTAGAGGTGAGTTTCAATGAAAATCCACTGTGCCCATCTGCATTTCCTCAGTCACTGAGAACATAGGGCTAAGTCCTAATTGCTGCCATCATCACTATAACACTGCTTTGTATTTGTAGGATGCTCTTTGAAGTGTTTTGTCTCATTATCTATACAAGTATTTTATGTACATTATCTGATTTCTACATAAGTATTTTATTTACAATATCTCATGTTTCTAAGATGATATTCATGTTGTTGCATTCTTCATTACTCTTTATTATGAACTCAAATGACCTAATTTAGTTTGAGCTCAAATCTTAACAATCATACTTGATCTGATAACCTGGAGCCAAGGGGGATGATTGAGCTCATTTAGAAAAGTGACAAGAAAATACTCATAAGGGGTGGCTAGGTGGTGCATTGAATAGAGCACTGGCCCTGGAGTTAGGAGGACCTGAATTCAAATCTGTCCTCAAACACTTAACACTTACTAGCTCTGTGACCTTGGGCAAGTCACTTAACCTCAATTGCCCTGCCTTCCCTCCTCCAAAAAAAGCAAATAAGAAAGAAAGAAAGGAAGGAAGGAAGGAAGGAAGGAAGGAAGGAAGGAAGGAAGGAAAGAAAGGAAGGAAGGAAGGAAAGAAGGAAAACATTCAAAAGTATTTTATTTATATTATCTGATATCTACATAAGTATTTTATTTACAGTATCTCATAATATTATTAAATCATAGATTTAGAACACAAAGGGTATTCAGAGGCCATCTGATCCAACCCACTCATTTTACAGATGCAAAAAACTGTGGGCCTGAAAAGTTAAATGACTTATCCAAGGTGAATAACACTAGCATAAGTACAATTTGAACTCAGATCCTCTGACTCCAGAACCATGTCTTTTTCCACTGTATCATGCTGCTTCTGTTGATCCTTAGAACAGGAGTAAGCCAGGTAGACAGCATTGTTTTTATGTAATAGAGGAATGAATTGAGAAGCAGAAAGTTCCAGGTCATAGCAGAGCTTTTATTAGCACCAAAAATGTTGAGTGTCTTTCCTACTACACCAGACTTCTTTCTCCATACCTCAATAACTCCCTGGACCATTTGGTTTTGGAAAAATTGAAGCTTTGGGGTGCCTGAAAAGATACGCCCTGACATTCTACTCTGGGGTCATCTGGGCAAAAGGGGGTAGCGCAGAATGCTTAGTTCTCTGTCTCATCCTCTACCACTTGAAGTCTTTGTCCTGAATTTTCAGATGATATTTTACAGAAACAATCTTCAAGACAAAGATAAATGGAACATTTTTTTGTCTTCAAGAAGCTAACAACTAATAATAATAGGAGCTCATGCTAGCACATCAATTTGAAACATTTTATATCCATGATTTTATGACCAAGCTTTCAAGGTAGGTAGTGCAAATAGTTACTATTAACCTAATTTTACAGGTGACAAAACTGAGCTTTGTTGTTCAGTTATTTCAGTTGTTTTTGATTCTTTGTCACCCCCATTCATGGTTTTCTTGGCAAAGGTACTGGCATGGTTTGCCATTTCCTTCTTTAGTTCATTTTATAAATGAGGAAATTCAGGCAAAGAGGATGAAGTGACTTGCCCAGGGTCACATAGCTAGTAAGTATCTCAGGCTGGATTCAAACACAGGAAGGTAAGTTTCCCTAACTCCAGGCCTGGTACTCTATCCACTGCACAACCTAAGTGCCCAAACTGAGTTTAAAAGAGATAGGTGACTTACCCACAGACATCAAAAGATTGAAAGTCATAAAGTTAAGACTTGAACCAAAATCTTCAGAATATGAGTCCACTCTTCTTACAATATAAAGAAGATAAGTTACCATAATGCAAAACAGATTTTAAGTGCACAGAGAACTACAAAGTGCCTGAATGAGAACTCTCTTCTCGAGGGAGAACTCTCTTCTGAGTATTGGAATCATGGAAAGCTTCATAGAAAAAGTTGGAATTGAGTCTGAGATTTGAAGAATGAATAGAATAACAAGTTGAAAAGATGGTTTGGTGTGGTGGGTGTATTCAGGATATAATAAATAGCATATTAAAAGACTTTGAGACAGGAAAGGATATGATGATTCTCATAATTGGAAGAAGAACCAGAAATTCAATTTGACTGGAGAATGAATTACATGAAAAGTAGTAACATGAAATAAAAGTCCATGGGTAGTCCATGTGAGGAAGATCTGGAATACCAGGCTAAGGCATTCATTTGGGTAGGCATCAGGGAAGTGTTAAAGCTATTTAAGGTATATGATGAGCAGAATTCTCCATTAGGATAATTAATCAGGTGTAGAATAGGTTGGTTACTATTATTCTCTCAGAGATCTAGGGGGTAATCACAAGATGATCAGGGCTTCCTTAATATTGCTTTCTTGAATCCCCACTAGCATGTTCCCCATTGATTACAAGCCATCCAGACCTGATTTGCTTTTAGAAACAAATATATACTAAAGCATTTTTGTAAGAAGTTAATGTTCCCGAAAAAGTCTGTAACACACAATATAACAAGTATATACAAACTCTAGAAGAATGTAGGTTTAAGCTTAGAGAGCATATTTAACTAATGGCTAGCTCATAGTCTCCGGTTGAAAGGAAGTGCTTTTCTCCATTTGTGTAGTCTACTTGAATTCCTTTTTAGGGTGGATAGTTCTCTGCTGCACTCTGAGAGCCAGGGCTCTTGTAGTCTTAAAACTACCATTCTATCTGGCCTAAAGAGATCATGCTGCCTGAAGTTGCCTTTTCTTAGTATGTCTAATTTTTCCTTTCTCAGCTCCCAACTGAGCTGGGAGCATTGTTTTTTAGTCTCTACAGTGGCATGGTCAGTGAGTCAACAGGAGAAGGGAGTGGGAGTGGGAGATTGACATCCCTTTTGATTTACCCCTCCCCAACTGCCCTACCATCCAATTACAGACACAAAGGTCTGACTTTTCATAGTACTCTTAAAGTTTATTACTGAAAGCTATTGCTAGAATGATCCTACTGGAATCTTTTTCTCTGATAGGCATAGTCCCAGAGGTAAGTCTAATTATTTCAAACAATCCCAATACATTTTGCCATCTGATTTAAAGCAATGGCTCAAAGCACCTCACTCCTTTTAAATAGATTAACTACAGTTGTTTGAGCTTCCTTCATGCCTTTAATTGCTTGATAAAATACAATGGAGGTATCCAGGGATTTTCTCAACTATTTTATAGCTTTGATTGATTCTGTAACTCAATCAAAAAAAATCTCATCTGATTAAGGTATCAGGATGAAGAGCATCTTGCAGATTACTTCAATTGGGGTTAAAGTATGGGATACCAGAGACAGACAGACAGACAGACATAGATAGATATGCATATCAATATTTATTTATATCTATATCTATAGATTTATTTATATCTATAGATATCAGTATCTGTTATCTATTGATCTATCTATAATATCCCATACTCTAATCCCAATTAATGTTTTATACATATATATGAAAAATATGTAATAGTTATCCCTTCTCCATCATGACATTTCCCATAATGATTTCTATATATCACAGATTGGCATAAGTAATTACAATAAATGGGGATATGGGTATTTGGGGGAGGTTTTGTGGAAGTCACAGATGACATGTGAAGGCCAGCAGACAACACAGAGCCTATGACCAAATACTTAACTCAAATTTTACAGTAAGATACTGTAAACATTCTGTAAAAGAAAAAGAAAAAAAACAGACTTCTCTGGTACTAAGGGAGGGCCAAAAAATTGTAAGCAGATTTTCCAGAATGCAGGGGCACCATGCCCCTTAGCCTCATGATGTGTCATATATATGTTAAATGTAACATAATGCTACATATCTGTGTGTATGTACACATAAATATGTGTTGATACATGTGTGTATACATATATATGTGTATGGGAGTGTGTGCATGTGTGTTTATTTTTCCCCCTAGTTTATTCAAGGAAATCTCAGAATGGAGCTTATAGCTCACTAATATATGTGGGCAAAAACATCTTGCTTTTGCCTGGCAAAGTAACAATTCATCTATATCAGGTACAGGGCATTGTTTTATTTCACCCCACAGAAAATGTAGAAAATCCAAGGGGCTCATTTAACCTCTGTGAGCTGCTGTTTCCTTATCTGTGAAAATGGCACTCATGAGAATGAAAAGAGATAATCTCTATGAAAGTGCTTTGTAACTAGGCAGTGTGATACAGTAGAAAGGACACTCCTTGGACTTAGAGGTAGAGAGATCTAGGTTTAATCTCACCTCAGACACTAGGTATGTGACCATTTATTTAAATTCACTGTGCCTCATTTTCTTCATCTGTAAAAGTAGTGAGTTAGATCCAAGGTCCCTTTCAGTTGTAAAATCTATGATCCTATAAATCTCTGAATAATAAAAATATCAGCTTTCATTATTATGACTTTAGTTGTTACATCAGGGAATAGAACAGTCCTCACTAAGGAAAGATTCAACATACTCATTAAAAAAAAGATTTAAATTTATTTTCGAATGGGTGTGATTTTCACTTACCGGTCTGGAGGACATAAGTTGCCACATTGTCTTGCAAGTTTTCTGCCACAAATTATTGAGCTCAAGGGTTAAATTTCATTATTCTTCATTTGAAAGCACATCCCTTTATTCTCTCTGTAGCCCACTAAAGTTTTTTTTTTTAATCTCTTAATTCAAATCTGTTATTACCAAGGCCTGTACATTTTTCCCTCTTTCTACGACTGAGTTAGAATACTTGCATATCCCACAACCTAGGGAAAATTGAGGAGGCACCACTTAATCTGCCCTATATCGCTGAATCATCAGAAAACAACATTTCAGACTTTCCTTACTTAATATTACCCTTGTGAATGGTGCTGCTGATGACACATTAGCCTATCCTCTCAACAGTTTTTTTCACCTTTTTCTATCACTGAAACTGAGTGAATGTTAACCTTAAGCCCCCACATAGGGGCTTAATTTAGAGGCCTCCTTGCCTTTTCTCCCAATCTAGTGCTGCATGTGGACTCACCTTTTCCATTTCTGCTTCATTGTCACATCTGAAGAAAACAGCAGTGACGATGGCAACAGCAGTCTCATCCCTCCAATGTATCCAAGCATCCCAATACTTGGATCTTATCTAAAATAAGGTCTTGGTCACCAAATTTGACCTAAGAATCAAATGTATACTCCATGTCAAGAGAATCTTCTAGTTGTGTGTTATTTCCTGACATCTTGGTATCAGGAAAAGGAAGTAGAATTAAGCATGAGTTCACCTGGTCCCTGGGGGCTCAGCCACGAGGTATTTTTTTTCTCCTAGATGTCTGGCCTGATTTCCCTGCTGGTTCATCTCCTTTTTAGAGAGAACAGACTGATGTTACCCTGCCATTACAAAAGTTGTAAGGGTAGTAACTCAAATGTGTAGAAATTTTGAATTCTGTAGAAGTCAATTGGTACCTCCTCCATGCTATGACTGGCAAACTCTCCAACATGCATGACTAGGATTCTTCATGTAGAAAGGATTTTGGCAAAGCTATAAACTGTAGAAATGATCTATCATATGCTCAATACCTCTGCTTTCCTTCACAGGAAAGGAGCACAGTTATATATACTTTATCTCTATCATCTGTATGACTATCCCCCACCTTGATCCTGCACAGTCTACTGCACCAGAACATATTGAAGGGATCCAAAAAATTATTTCCATCCCCTTTGGGTGCATTACAAACTCTCCTTCTGAGAGATAAAGGGAGAATAGAAACTATCAAAATCTATTGCTGTGATGATTGAATGAGATTGTAAACTAGAATGATTACAGTGTCTTTTTTTTTAATTAGAAGTCTCAGTAAAAGCTAAAAAATAATTCTCAGCTCAAGGAAGGCCTTACAGTGGAATGACAAATTTCATAATAGTGAATTAAAATCTCATTTCTTTTAATCTTAGTAATTTGATAGTAATAATTTTCATGATATTTGAAGAGTATTATTTTGCAGTCAAAAAAATATCCCATTGAAAATGAGTGAGGATTTTCGCTGATAGAATTTAAGAGAGTATTGCTATTGTTATTTCTTAAAAGTTCTCATTGGAATAAGCATTATTAACTTAGAAAATGTTAGTTACTATCATTTAAATTTAAAGCAATCTTTTCTTGTCTTCCTGTTATCTTTTGATTTTAAAACTGTGGAATCACACTGACTTTAAGCCAAACTGCCAGATCTGAAAGAAGTACAGGAGGAAGATAATAAAACCTACTAAATTACCTTCACTTGGAAAGAGTCACCAAATGATATCGCTGAGAATATCTGAATGATAGTAAAGGGCCGCATTCAATCTTTTATTATAAATTGAGAGCTTAATATTATATTTAGGTAAAAATGGAAAAAAAATGAGTAGCCTTTGTTCAAACTATTCAAAAGGGGGTTGGGGAGATCATGAAAGTCAAATATGAATGATAAAATCAAGAGAAATCCAAAGCAACTATGGAGGGGGTTAGGACTCAAGAGAAGTTGCAGATAATTTTATAATAACATTTATACAGCACTTTAGGTTTTCAACACACTTTACATATATATATATATGTTAATTTATTTGATTTTTCTCACAATCCTGTGAGTGAGGTACTGTTATTATCCCCATTTTATGAATGGGGAAACTGAGGCTGAAGAAGGTCAAATGACTTGCCCAGAATCATACAGGTAGTTATTGTTCACAATAGGATTCAAGTGTAGGTATTTCTAAGTGCAGCACTCTATCCATTACACTACCTAGCTATTTTGAGTCCTATACATAGATACACTTGTTCGTGGGTACAGATGAAGAGGATTGCCAAGAAAAAAAATGTAGAAAAAAGAAAAAACTACTGACAGAACCTGAGGTATTAAATACCCACCTTAAATCCTGGGAAAGAATAACCAACAACTGAGGTATTTTGGAAGAGGCCTGAAAAGTAGAACAACAATCAGGAAATTGCAGTATCCTGGGAAAAAAGAGAACAGAAATACAAAGAAGAAAGGATAAGTCAAAAGAATTTATTTCTTTGTGGAAATCAAGAAGAATGAGGAATACAGAAAGTCAATTGGATTTGTCAATTCAGTCACTGGTAACCTTTGAGAGAGCAGTTTTACTAGAGTGATAGGAATTGAAAGCAGATAGAAAGGGGTTGAAAATGGGTAATAAGAAAGTGAATGAAGGAAGTAGAGAATACCTCTTTTTAAGAAGTTTGATTGTTTAATCAAACGTATTCTCTACTTCCTTCATTCACTTTCTTATGGGTCATATATGTATATGTGTAAGCATAAACACGTACATACACATATAGATGTATATGCATGTATATATACATGTACATGTGTATGTGTATATGTAAATATGTGTGTATATGTATATATGTATGTATTAGAGGAGAATGGAAGGCTGTATCTTCCACAACTGTGATTGGATGGTTCTTAAGGTAGCACAATGATTAGAGCAGTAGACCTAGAGTTAAGAAGACCTAAATTCAGATCAAGCCTCTGACTAGCTAGCTGTGTGACCTTTGGGCAAGTAATTTAAACAACTGTCTGCCTCACTTTCCTCATCTATAAATGAGGGAAATATTAGCGCCTACTTCCCAGGGTAAAATGGGATATACTTGTAAAGTGTTTTGCAGACCTTAAAATGCTATAAAAAGCAAGTTATTTATTTTTGTTGTTAATAACCATTTATTATTATTGTCAATGAGTTTATTACCCATACACAAATTCATGGAATATGTAAAAAGAAAAAATAATTTTAACTACATAAGATTAAAAAGTTCAGATTTTCTTCATGAATAGTATCTCAGATGAGGAAAGAAGGTCTCAATTCGGGGAAAATCTGCAACAGATATTTCCAATAAATTTCTGATATCAAAGATACATGGAACTAGCATAAATATATGGTCAAGAATCATTCCCAAAAACAGAAACATTAGAAAGATATGAACAAGTTTTTAAAGAATTTTGAATTGTTAACAAGAGTATGAAAGGTTCTTCCAAGATGAATGGTCCAAGATTAAAGGTTCCAATAAGATGAATGCAAATCAAAAGAATTCAAATAGGAAAGATGACAAAAGATAAAAATAGTCAATGCTAGAAGGACAGTGAGAAGACAGATGCATTTAAACAATATTAGTAGAGGTGTGAGATCATCAAACTCTTCTACATTTTAGAATTATGTGAGAAATCAATAAATTCTTCATACTATTTGAGCCTGACAACCCACTATTGGACATAGATCATAAGCAATTAATAAAGAAATGAAAAAAAGGAAAGGTCTCATGTATTATAAAATAATTATAGTAACTCTTTTAGTGGAGGCCAAGAAAATATTGACATGAAATTGGTCTCATTGACTGGGGAAAGTCCAAATTGTGGTTTTTGAGACCTACCAAAGAGCAACCCTATAAATGCAATGAAATGTTATTGAATAGTATTAAATAATACATTAAAAGAATGTAGAGGAATAGAGAAAAATTGTGTGAACTAATGTATATTTCAAATAGAACCAAAAAAAAGAAGTTTAATGCCATTATAACAAATGAAAGATATGATCAAAAGAAAATGAATGGTATATAAATGTTACAACCAATCGACCCTGAAGGAGACATGAGAAAATATACTTCTTTGCTAAGAAAGGTAGGAAATGCAAAATGTAGCATATGCTATAAATTATGCTTGCTGTATCATTCAGATTTGCTTAACTTCATTTCATTATTATACAGAAAGATCACTGTGTGGGTGTTGCATAATAGAATAGTAGATATGTGGAAATAAAAGTGAAATAAAAAAGAAATAGAAGACATTCCTAAGGTGTTAATTTTTAAAAATTTAAAGAAGTTGAATTATGAAGAGAAGAGGTAGATGGAATGGTAGCTGAATGGGGTTGGGGGGAGGATAACAGTCAAGGAAAAGGTTAATTTATTATTAGGGAGACCTAAGTATTATTTTATGCAAGCCAACAACAACAACAAATGAACTACTAGGAAGGGGCAGTTTGAAAATACAAAAAGGAGATGAAATTATTGGTGGAATAAAATCTTAGAAAAAAAAGAAAAGGAATAGAATACAGAACATAGCTATAGAAATTAGCTTTGAGAAGTAGGAATATTATTTAAGCAATAAACATTTATCAAGTACTATAGGCACTATGCTAGGCACTGAGTATGCAGAAACTAGAATTAAAGAATTTATCCCCAAGGAGCTTAGTGTCTAGCAATGAGAGACATATGTAAACATGGGTATGTACAAAGTACATACTGTTTAATGGAGGAAAGAGGGAAGGCACTAACAGTTGGGGATGTTAGGAAAAGCTTCATGTTGAAGGTCATGTTTAAATTGAACCTTCAAGGAAACTAAGGATTCTAAGAGATGCATATGAGGAGAGAGTGCATTCCAGGCAAGAGAGATGGTTGATGTAAAAGTACAAAGATGGAAACTAGAATGACATATATGAGGAAGAATTTGACTAATGATATATAATAACACAGGAAGAGTTAGATTGAAGTCTGATCATTTTATAATCAAACATGAATTTATATTGGATCTTAAAAGTAATAGAAAGTAAAGACTCAAAAGAGGATGGTAATAATATATAGGCTTCCCAGAAGTGGGGGGGAAAGGGGAAAAGCTATATCATATAGCTCCAGCCTTCTCAACAAAATAGAAGCACTTATAATGTCTTATAACTGTAGAGAGCTAGATGGAGGTTTAAGGAAAGAAGAAATGATTTGGAGTAATTTGAAGGAGTTAGTTTGTGGAAGGAATTAGAAAATCATTAAATATAGAAGAATTGGCAACAACAACAACAAAAAGTGTTTGACTGATGGTATTCATAAAAATCCTTTCCTTTCCTTATCAGTGTACCAGGCATTGTTCTAGGCACTGGGGATACATTACAAAAAATGAAACAATCCCTACTCACAAGATGCTTCCTGCCATTATATCACCATTCCTAAAATATTTCACTATCTGAATAACATTGAGCAAGTATCTTAACTCCTCTCTAGTTCCCTTATTTATAAAATGTGAA
The DNA here is from genome assembly GCA_028646515.1 of Pseudochirops corinnae. Lineage (NCBI taxonomy): Eukaryota > Metazoa > Chordata > Mammalia > Diprotodontia > Pseudocheiridae > Pseudochirops > Pseudochirops corinnae. The sequence goes on from CM053587.1 coordinate 31,092,829, forward strand.
AGTTGAATTAGAAGATCTTTGAGGCTTTTCCCATTTTAAAAAACTATGATTTACATTATCCATTTTTAGAAAAAAAAAAGGAAATCACATTCTTTATTTTAAAATCTCTTTTGTTCCTTCAAAATTGTTATTGTAGTTTGCTAACATGTTCATTTCCCTTAAACTAGCTGAAAAAGGCATTGTACATATATGTGTGTGTACATAATACATTCATACATATACACATGTGGGTATATTTCTAGTTCTTCCTCATTCAGAAGTGAGTGAAATAATGCCTTTCCTCAAGTGATATATATCATGTAACTAGGGTACATTTTAATTATGGAGAGCAATAACCCATATGGTTATAGAAAGGTGTATTATAGGAGCACAGGCTTAAAAGTAGAGTTGAGCTAAATGGAATGTTGTTAGGCTGAGTTGAATGTTAAAATGTCATTTTATCTAAAATGTAAGGTGTCTGCATTGTCCCCTACAAAAATACTGTTTATAGTGTTAATTATTGAGATTGGTATTTTTAGAAAGTAGCCTCATGAGTCTCTTCATGATGTTTTTTTGCTTCCAATAATTGTAAAAACTTTTTTCAGCATATTTCCTAGAAATGGTCATCCTATTAAGAATAATGACTTGATTTCTATTTAGGCTATTGACTTCCAAATAGTAATTTAATTCCTATGTTTTTTCTCCTCAATACCCACCCCGTGTCATTATACTGTCTTTCTGAAAACATTTTTCTATCTATATGATCTTGGAAACAGCAGGCTAAACTCACTACTAACAACTTTTAAATCAACAATATAAAGAAAGCATAGATGAAGCTGTAGACATAAGCATAAATGTAGGATTTCTATATGTGATAGTGCATTTTTTCCTGTAATTATTAATTGCAAAGTCATATTCTATGTGAACAGACTATAAGTAGCGCATGTTTAATTATTTGTATAGGTTTCCTACATTTAGATGTATTGTAGAAAGGTAATAATTTAAATGTTTTGTAATTCCATAATACAACACTGCCAGAAGAGACTACAAAAAAAAATACTACATTATGAAAATCTCTTTCTCCTGTTGACTACTTTATTGAAGGTCTGAATTAAATGGAAGGAAATATATCTTAAGAGTTTGACAGGATCCTAAAAAGGTTGTTTCCTTTCACTTGAACATTGAATTTTTTAAATGATGCTTCATTTCTTTATTTAAGTACTCTTCTCATTATCTACTTTCAATTTCAAAATTGAAGTCCTGATAATATGAGTCAAATGGAAGAAACCAACTAGGTGCTGCTTGTCAAGGTTCTAGTCCTCTGATATATAAATACCAGTCTAAATCCAGATCTCCACGTCTGCAGACTAGCAGAACATCAAAAAAGCACTAATAATTTTGAGATAATTTGGATATGTTAATGAACTAACCCCAAGATGCCACAGATAGGAAGGAGGTGGTCTTTTTCCCTAAAAATCCTTTTGAAAATGAGATCTCAAACCCCTTCCTCCAACACACTTCCATCTCCAGAGGGTCCCAGCAGCTGAGTGCACCCAACTATAATCCATTGTTAGTGAGTAATATTCTCTGCCTCTCTCCGCCCCAGGCATTTTCCTTCACAGCCTGCCTTCCTTTACTATCTCGTTCCCTTTCCCCATGCCACCTTCCATCTCTGTATCCCTCACCACTTTTCACCATGCCACCTTCCATCTCTGTATCCCTCACCACTTTTCACCACTTATCTCTGCACCTTACCAAAGTGTGATTACTGCCCTGTTTCCCATTACCAAATGTAGTCTTTCCAGGTGAGTGCCCAAAGAACCGGATGTGCCTGTCCCATTTCATATTTTCCTAAATTATCAATTCAAATTGTTTTTTTTTTGTATGTGCCATCTTATATGTGTACATCAAATGAGGAGATAGCCTCTGATAGTTACAATAAGACCAGTACAATCAGTAACTCTCCCCTATTTATATCATTGTGAGGAATGGATTTTAAAAGAGCATTACTAATTGAGGAGTTTCCCTTTTGAAATATCCTCTGTATAAAAAGAAATCTGTGCTTAAGATTTAGTTTTATACTCAACTATCTGTAACAAATCAGCATTTTGATATTTTTACTTTCTTGGTACAATTTAAATATGAAAATCAAGATTAAATTTTGGTTTGTGGTATTTATATGAATAACATAACATAATAATTCTTTTTCCTTTTCCTAAATAAGGTTATAAATAAAATAGCATTTTATGAAAGTTTAAAAAAAGAATGCAAGCTCACAAAACATTCTTATATCTTGCCCATTGAATATATTTCTTTTGCTCATCTTAATAATGCTAATCCAATTTAATGCAAATTTTTTAGCAATAAGCATTCTGTCACCAGATCTGAAACATTCATTCTTCCAAAAATAGGAATTTTCACATCCTCTACCATATGCAAAAATAGAACTCCATTAAATTCCACCCCAAATTATTCCCCTACCCCTAGAAGACCAAAGGGGTAGGAATAAAACTAAACATGCCAAATTATTACATCAGAGTGATTTAGAAGACATTCTGCTCACCTTAGATTCTTCCATGTGTAGCACAAGTACTGGGATTTTCTAAGTGTATATTTCTGTCTGAAGGAAAAAAAATATTAAGAAGTACTCTTTGCCTCTGTACATCTCTATGCAAATGGTTGCCTTGATCTTGCTTAAAAACTTGTGGGGATATTAAAAAAGGCATGCATAAAACCAAGCACTACTTCATGCATGACTGAATGTGTCTCCTAAAGGGAAATAATCCATTCTTCCTCTTCATCATCATAATCATAACATCCAGGTTTTTATATTCAAACCTGTACACATCTAAAAACCTGCCACTCCTGATCCTTCTCTCTACAATGATTGGAATTAATTAGTGGCTCTGGAGGCAGAGACATCAACATGTCTTGTGATTTGTCATTGGAAGAGGGGAAGGGACCAAGTATTTATTAAACACCTACTATGTGCCAGGTACTGTGCCAAGCTCTTTATAGCTGTTACCTCACAATTCTGTGAGATAGGAACTTAGAGGTCATCTAGTCCAACCCTTTCATTTTACAGATGGGGAAACTGAGGCCCAGAGAATTCCTAAGTGACAGAAGGGTGGAGGGAAGAAATAAATAATCATTTATATCATGCCTTCGATGTGCCAGGCACTATAACAGGTGCTTTTTACAAATGTTATTTCACTTGATCCTCATGACGTCCCTACAAGGTAGGTGTTATTATTATTATCCCCATTTTAAAATTGAGAAAACTAAGTTAAGCAGAGGTTAAGTGATTTGCCTAGGTTAACACAGGAAGTAAGTGTCTGAAGTCAAATTTGAACTCAGATCTTGTGACTTTAAGCCTAGCACTTTATCTGCTGTGCTATCTAATCACCTCATAGCTATTCTATTTGTTATATAAGTAATCACATACATAATAAGTCATTTCTAACTGTAATTATGTAAGTGGGGTAGTTCAGTGCCACAGTGGATAGAAGGCTGGGCCTGAAATTAGGAAGACTCTTCCTGAGTTCAAATTTGGCTTCAGGCACTTACTAGCTGTGTGACCCTGGCAAGTCACTTAATCCTCTTTGTCTCAGTTCTTGGTCTGTAAAATGAGAGATGGAAATGGCAAACCACCTCAGTATCTATGCCAAGAAAACCTCAAAGGGGATCATAAAGAGTCAGACATGACTGAAAAACAACTGAACAAAATCACATAAATTTAAAAATAGCATACCTGAAGTATGAAATGACCTTCCCTGTGATTCACTTCTTATGTCCTGAAAGTACTACCCTCTGCTTTAAAAAATAAAATAAAATAAAATAAAAAGACTAAGTGTTTAGTATAGGCAATGGCTGCAACCACCTGAATCTGAATTACTGTCTCAAATCCATCCCATGATTTTATTCTCTGCTCAAAACAGATCTAATCATCTACTATATAGTCAGTCTCTACTTTCAGTTGTATTAAAACCTGTTAAATGGTAACTTTATCTACTTGAATTTTAGGATTGTAAGTTTAGAGAGAGAAGAAAAAATATAGATTGTTTATCCCAGCTCTCTCACTTATAGGTAAGGAAATTAAGACTTAAGAATCTTGAGATTGGGGTCTGTTTTATTTCGATGTTTCTATCCCTAAGATAGCAGAGTGTCTGGCACATAGTAGAAACTTAATAGTCAAGTCGACATACATGTATTAAGTACCTGTATATACCAGGAAAATTCAAGAGATACCAAGAAAAGTAAAAAGAATCCCTGCTCTCAAGAAACTTACAATTGGATTGGGAAAACAACATGCAAATTAATATGGGTTGGAGATAATCTCCCAGAAAAAGAAATAACATTAAGGTTTCTTGCAGAAAGTGGTATTTTAACTTTAACTTGAAGGAACACAACAAAGACTGGGGTCAGAAATGAGAAGAGCAAATTCCCAGCATGTGGAGCGGCTAGGGAAGATGTATAGAATTGGGAGGTGCCATATCTTCTGAGAATAACAGTTGGAAAACCATTGTCATTGGATCATAGAGTAGGAGGAAGAGAGTATGATCTAAAAAAGATTGGAAAAGTTGATCAAGTTTTAAAAGGCCCTAAAAGTGAAAAAGATTTCATATTTGATCCTGGAGTTAATAGGGAGCCACACAGTTTATTGAATAGTGAAGTTACATGGTCAGAACTCTGGGAAGACCAGTTTGAGAGCTGAGTAAGGGATGAAAATTTCCCCTCCCAAACTGGAAGAAGTAGCCCAAAACACTGGATATTTGTGCATGGTATGTATGTGCACTTAATCCTTTTGAAGGGCAAGTTTAACTTTAGTATAAAAACAGCAATTGCTGTTGTCTGAATTCAGGGCTGACTTTTCAGTTTTGACAAAAAATTGGGAAACTGTGGCCCATGAGCCAAGTATGACCTGATGCCTGTTTTTGGTCAGTCCACAAGAAGGGAAAATATAAAAGACATTCTTAAATCACAGGCTGTAAAAAAATAGGCAGCAAGCAGAATTTGGCCCATGCCCCATAGTTGAAAAACCCCTAGTCCAGAAAAATCCTCTAGCATCTCTCATGTAAAACATAACTTTTTTTTTTTTGTTTTCACATCAGTCAAGTTGTAAAGAATGAATGGGAGAAACCACAAGAAAGAGAGAAAAACAACAACAATAACAAAGAGAGAGCAAATAGTAGGCTTCAATTTGTAATCAGACTCCATAGTCTGACTCCATAGCTTTTCCCATCATGAGTCTTTTGGAGCTGTCTTAGATCCTTGCATTTCTGAGAAGAGCAAAGTCTGCCAAAGTTAGTCATGACACAATATGGTCACTACTGTGTACAACGTCCTCTTGTTTCTGTTCGTTTCACTTAGCATCAGTTCATATAAATCTTTTCAGGTTTTTTTGAAGTCCACCTACTCATCAGTTCTTATAGTATCATAGTATTCCATTACATCCATATACCACAACCTGTTCAGTCATCCCCCAATTGATGGACATCCCCTCAATTTCCAGTTCTTAGCCATCACAAAAAGAGCTGCTGTTAATATTTTTGTACATGTGGGTCATTTTTATCATTTTCATTATCACTTTGGGACACAGCCCTAGAAGTGGTATTGCTGGGTCAAAGGATATGCACATTTTATAGCCCTTTGTGCATAAAAACATAACTCTTTTACATTGGATTTTGAAGTACTTAAAATTATTAAATCAAGCCTTTGTGGTGTATCACAAGAATTTACAAAGCATGTTAATGTCCAGAGATTAAAATGATCACCATCACTCTTCCCACTTTTACTCTTTTCTTAGTTCTCAGGAAAGAATGAATGTAAACCACCTGGTATCTATTATTTTTTTTGTCAAGTACTAACTACAATTCTTTTGTAGAATCAACACACGACCATTTCATGTACTTGTTATTCATTTGAAGGTGATGATCTAGGATCAGGGGTGGGGAACATGTGGCCTTCTAGGTCCTTAGGTACAGCCTTTTGAGTGAGTTCAAGTTTTAAATAAGAAATCTTTTTATTAAGGGGATTTGTTCTGTAAGTTTGGATTCATTCAAAGGGCTGTCCTTGAGGACCTAGAAGGTCACATGTGGCCACGGGTTCCCCATCCCTGATAGGTGCCTTAGAAAATATGGTAAAATCTGTAACCTTTTGTTGTTTATCTGTGAGTTATGTTAAAATAATGTTAAAGATAACATTAATTTATAAGCCTATTTAACTTGGTTATGAAGGGTTAAATTAAGGTACTGTGAATATTGTCATTAATCCATCATTTTTCCCTTTTCTACCTCTCTCTGCTCAATGACTTCTGTATTTCTCTGCCTTCTTTCCTTCCCTTACTATTTCCCAAGTCATCTGCCTGGATCAAATTTATCAACCACTTATCCTTATCCTAAAGAGAGAAAGATCAGGGAGATCAATCCCTAACTGATGTGGGAACTCTGTTGACTATAGCCGAAATTACGTAGTTAATCTACATGGTGATTGTTGGAGGTTAACTGTCCTTCACATTCAAATTAGCTGCTTTATTTTTATGAAGTTGTAGCAAGAACTCTAGACTTGGAATTGGAAGACCTGGGTTTGAATAACAGCATTAGCATTTATTAGTTGCCTGACCATGAACAAGTCATCTACCTTCTAACCACTGCTTTCTAATCTGTGAAAGTAATGATACCTTTACAACTGATCCTACAGGGTAATTGGAAGGAAAATGCTTTGAAAACATTAAAATATTATATGAGCTTTGCATGTGTCTATGCACGCACATTTCATGACACTCAACTTGCAAGGAGCCCAGAATTCTTCTGAAACAAAATTGATATTTCAATTACTTGTAGTTCATGTCAACTGAAATGTTTGACAACTAATTTCAAATTAAAAATAATTTCTAGGGGGCAGCTAGGTGGTGCAGTGAATAGAGACTGGCCCTGGAGTCAGGAGGACCTGAGTTCAAATTTGGTCTCAGACACTTAATACTTACTAGCCAGGCGACCTTGGGCAAGTTGTTTAACCCCAATTGCCCTCCAAAAAGCTAAAAAAAGAAAAAAAAAGAAAAAGAAAAGAAACTTCCTATAGTCTCTATTGTTTGTACCCTTGATTCCTAGGACAGTGCTAAGGACCCAGGGACAGCTATATACCTGATGCTTCATTTACTTCTTTCAGCACTTTTTTTAAGAATTTTGATTTTCTAATGTTCTTGAATAATCCCAATATTTTACCATCTCTACCCAAACCATTTTCTGATGATGGCTTTTAAAGCTTCAAGTTGTGACTAATGCATATATTCCCATGCTAAAACATTTAAATGTTACTTTAATTTCTAAGCATAGAAATGCTTTCTCCATAAACAACAAATTAAGTACAAAGCTCAGTATTTATAGATACCAGTAGGGCAAAAACTTATTTCTGAATCCATTCCACTGGAGGTATGTCAAACTATGGCCAGTGGGTCATACCAGGTGTTTACTGTTCATTCCTAAGGGACAAGTCATACAAATCATCTGCACTATTAATCCTGTAATTTTTGTGATGGCATTTTAGGCAAAGGTCATAGTTTCAATCTAGGATATACTAGGCAACTTCCTATTGTATGTCACTATTCTCCCCAACTGACTCATTGTGCATGTCTCTATGACTATTCAACAGTGTAACCTTTGCATATAAAAAGAAAAGAGAATGCAAATTCTTAATTAAGAATTCAAACACAGTCCTTGAAAATTGCTATCAGTATTATTCTATTTTTTTCATGTGTCTGATTTTTTTAAAAAAGACAATGGAAAAATCCAGCATGGACATAAATAGAGTAGAAGAAATTCCCAATGAAAATCTATGATCAAGAAATCACTGAGGAGATAGATGAACAGAAAAGGAGGTGCTTGAGACACATAATGAGAGTGAGAAATGATAGAGGTACAGTGTAAGTTTTATTCCATTCTCCAGAAATTATTAAAAGACCAGCCGTGCTTTGGGGAGGCTCTTTAGGGAAGATTTATGGGAAGACATGAGTAAGAATTATACATAAAGAAAAGGTATGAATAGTCTGTGATCTACATAGTTGGTAAAAAGTATTTACCCATAACATGAAGTCCTACATCCATTCAGAATATCAGAATAAGATTGATTTAACCTCATGGAACACAAAATTGGAAAGACAAGAGAGAAAGAAAAGATGGGTCCTGAAATTAACCATAGGTATAAGGCATATAGAATTATAAAAAATTATAACCCGAAAATGTAAATGTGTGCAGAAGAAAGTCATGGTAATGGATTTACTGATGGTAGTTTGCTAAATTAATCTGCAATTTGTGTGTTTGTTTGAATGTATGCATTTATCTTAATTGTTTCTTTCTATCCCTAGAACTTAGCACAGTGCTTGCTTATTGACAAGCCTCCTCTTTGATGCAGTCCAAGGGACTCTTGTAGGGTACATTTGGAAACTCAACTCCCTCAAAGGGTATATTCATTTCACCCTTTTCATGTGCAACAATATTTTCCAAAAGATTTTTAGCTCAATTCAAAAATGCAGCAATAGAAACTTCACTTCTGCACAAATTCTAGGCACCGAAAGTGCATTCCAGAAGGAAGGGTACTTTCCCCAAAACATTGTTGGGGTATTTCCTCCATATAAAGTAGAAATGAAACCACAACAAGACGATGATATCCATTTCTACAAAGTTTTCAGTTTAGTCTAAAAAAATCCATTAACTTCAGAATTTATCAAATAAGAAGAGCAATATGTAAAGCCTAAACCATTGGTAGTAGGAACCACCTCAAGAAGCAGGGGTGGAACTGAATTTTACTCCCCTGGCAATTTTCAGTGATGCAGCTGGATCACTAAAAAGAATTTATGTTTTGAAATGATGAAAAAATACACTTATTGATCCTTCAGTCTTAGAAGAGCAGCAAAAGGTCTTCCTGCGCCAAAGGGGATTGGCCACTGATCTACGAAGAACCACTTATTCAATAAACTTTAAAGGGAGTGACAACTTTTGCTCTCATTTTTTTTCTTCAGCTCTCTGGTTTACGTAGCATGGAACTCTCTGGGACTTCTTATGCAGGGGGAAAACTTCAGGTTTTTGGCACAGGTCAATGGGTACATGTGCCTAGGTGAGCCACATCCTTGGCCTCAGGCAGTTTGCTGCTTCTTATGTTTGTGATTCTTTCCCTGAAAAGAAATGATTGAACAGAAATAGGTAGTTCAGATCTGAAAATTCAAAAAGGTGAATGTTTCCATGAGTAGAGACAACCTCATGAGTTCTTGGGGTTGGAAACTATTGGGTACTTCAACAAAGTTGACTGATAGGAGGAGTTTTTGCAAGTAAATCCTTCACAGGGAATATGACCACAAGGAGATGATGACGCTTGGCCATTGGCCAGGAAGCATAAACCTTGAAGAAATTGTTAAGACAGTCAAGAGACAAGATGAAGGTCTGATGCCTAATCAACAGTCACACTAAGTACTCCCATGTTTTAATAGTTGAAGTATCAACTTCCCAGGAGTAAAATAGAAATCATGTGTTATTGTATCATTCTTCAAGTCAGTGTCAATGTCTGTTTATGAGGCTTATTTTTTTTTTCATTGGGGGAAAATGAATTGTTGTTCTGTACCTGATCTACACTGTGTATTGGGAACCATTTTATTCTTTTTTCGGGAAGATCTTACACATATGCCATACTTAAACTTTAAATTATTTTCCCTGGGGTTTCAGCGTGGGATATAAAAAAGATAGAGAGCAAGAAAAGGAACCTGGCCCCTCCCTTTAGAAGAAAAAAAATCCCCCAGACAGGAACATACCCCATGCGTGAGCTTGGAACTTTGGATTCTTTAGTGAAAAAGGACAAGAATCCCAGATTTCCTGATGCAACAATGATATTTATTGTTACACATATAACCTTCAAATGCGAGAAAGAAAAATCAGAACACAGAATTCAAAGAAAAAAGTCTCCATTTTCTTTTTTCCATATTTTATTAAACACCTCTTGTTTCTATACCCACAGATTTCATTTATTTGCTAGACGTATGTCATCTCCCAGTTATTTCTTTGGGAAAATTATAGTAAAATGTTATATATGTATATAACTATTCAATATTCTTAAGAAAGAAACTACAAAGTTTCTGAATCAAGAAAGGCGGTGGGATATTTTACAATATCATAAACCCAAGTTTCAAACTACAGAAATTTCAGCGGATAGAAAAGACGCAAAATCTTAAGTAGAAATTGAAGTTTGTATTGTTGCTGCTTTATTCACCTGTGTAGCATTATCAGCTGGAAAAAGAAATGGTCACATTTTACCCTAAAACAATCCAATAATTCTCTCTAGCTAAATTTTACTTGACCAAATTGATCAAACATAGTAAATTGAATCAAACAATGATTTGAAGTTTTAACATTCCAATGCTAGATTTGAAATTAAACAAACTGGATTCTAATTTTTACTCTGCCACTTACTACCTCAGTAACTTTGTGCAAGCCATTTAAACTCAATGACCTTCACTCTTCTCACCTGTAAAGTGATAGGGTTGAATAAGATGTCCTTTCAAATTCCAAATCCATGATCCCATGATCTGATTAATGTTTTAAAAAGTTCTGTTGGGTAAAATTATGTGAATACAGCATATCCCCATGTTCACACAGAAGAGTCATTTATACCATCCATAAATAGGAATGAACATTTAGCACCTTCAGAAATCCAGTTTTCATGTAATTTTAGAATATTTTAGTGGAATCATTCTTTTATAAAATAATTTATGAAGGTGCTTGGTGCCAGAATTTCCTAAATGTGATTTTGAACTTCATTTTTTGTTTTCATATGTCCAATGCCTTGGCCAGTTCTTTGCACAAAATGAGTGCTTAATAAATTCTCGTTGAAGGGTGGCCCAAATTTTTAGATGCCCATCTACTAATTCATTCCTTTCTTCTGCACAAGCAGCTTTGTTTTGTCTCCTGAGTGAACAAGTATAACTCTTACTGTTAAACTCACCACCCTCATAGATAACTAAAAGTAAGCCACTAGGGTCTATTTAGCCCTGTAATTTTTATATCAGTTATTTAAAGAACAAATAAAATATGGGATAATTAGGATGTGTGTTAAACTAATGGAACTCTATGTTGGGAAAATATATAATTAATAGCCACATTAACTAATAATTAAGAAAGAAGACAATTTCACTGATGTTCTTCTCTCTAGATAGTAATATATAGCTGAGGTAACACCTATTAGTATTGGTCTTCTCATACATTAGTAGAAGAACTGTCTTCACATTATGAATTTTAAATGACTCTAGATTTTACTTTAATCATAAACATGGACAGTTTTTAATGATAGAATAAACTCTTGTGTATATTTATGAGTTTTCTATTAACTCAGCAGTATTACTGGATGATGGTAAATATTTAAATATTGAACAAAGTTGTTGAAAACAAAATATGATATTTTATTTAGTTTCAATTTGGGGTGCACTTCTTTTAGAAACAAATAAATATTAAAAATCAGTTCCCCATACAGTAATATATTGAATCACTCTTTAAAATTCATTTAATTGAATTAGGAAAATGGACTTTTACTCCAATTCCTTGAAATGAAACTTTCTGCTTACTTACTACATATCAGGCACTGTACTAAACCCATTATGAAAATTATCTCATTTGATACTAGTTCTAAAACTTAAGGTTTCAATTCTACAAGGTATATATTAATAATAATAATAATAATAGAATGTCATCAAGTTTATAGAGCAATTTAGTTATAAAACAATATCAAATGCATTAGCTTATTTAAAATAATGATTTTTAAAATTTTTTCCAATTATATTTTAAAACAATTTTTAAATTTTTTTTTAAATTTTTGTGTTCTGGGGTGGCTAGGTAGCATAGTGAATAGTGCACCAGCCCTGGAGTCTGGAAGACCTGAGTTCAAATCCAGCTTCAGACACTTGACACAAAAACTAGTTGTGTGACCTTGGACAAGTCACTTAACTCCAATTGCCTTACGTTCCCACCTCCAAAAAAGCCATAAAAAAAATTAGAAAGTTTTGTGTTCCCTCTTTCCCTCCCCTTCCCCATCTCTGATATGATTAGAATTCCAATATAGGTCATACACATGCAGTCATGCCAAAAATTTCCATATTATTCATTTTGTTCAAGAAGACTCAAACAAAAGAAAAAGAAAGTGAAAAATAATATGCTTCAGTCTGTATTCAGACATCATTTCTTTCTCTGGAGGCAGATAGAATGTTTTGTCATGAATCCATTGAGATTGTCTTGGATCATTGTATAACTGAGAATAGCTAAATCATTCAGTTATTCATTGTACAACATTACTGTTATTGTGTATGGTGTTCTGCCAGTTGTGCTCACTCTACTCTGTATCGGTTCATATGTTTCCAGGTTTTTCTGAAATCATCCTGCTTGTCATTTTTTTATAGCACAATAATATTCCATCATATCATATACCACAGTATGGTCAGCCATTCCCCACCTGATGAGTATCTCCTCAATGTCCAATTCTTAGGCACTACAAAAAAAAAAAACCAAAAAAACAAAAAAAAACCTGCTATAAATATTTTTTGTAAAAATAGGCATCCACTCATCCACACCTTTTTAATTTCTTTGGAACACAGGCCTAGCAGTGATATTTCCGGATAAAAGGGTATACAGTTTTATAACTCTTTGGTCATAGTTTCAAATTGTTCTCCAGAATGGTTGGATGAGTTCACAACTCCACCAACAGGACATTAGTGTTCCAATTTTCTCACATCCTTTCCAACATTTGTCATTTTCCTTTTTTTGTGATATTAGCCAACCTGATATGTATGAGGTAGTATCTCAGAGTTGTTTTAATTTATATTTCTTTAATCAGTAGTGATTTAGAACATTTTTTCATATGTCTGTAGGTAACTTTGATTTCTTTGTCTGAAAATTACCTATTCATATCCTTTGACATTTGTTTGTTGGGGAATGACTTGTATTTTTATAAGTTAGACTTATTTCTCTATATATTTGAGAAAAGAGGTCTTTATCAAAGATACTTGTAATTTCTCCCCAGTTTTCTGTTTTCATTCTAATTTTGATTGCATTGGTTTTGTTTGAGTAAAACTTTTTAAAATTTATATAATCAAAACTATCTATTTTACATTTTATAATGTTCTCTACATCTTGTTTGGTCCTAAATTCTTCCTTTATCCATCGATCTGATCAGTAAACTATTTCATGCTCTCCTAATTTGCTTATGGTATCAATGTGGTTGTCAAGTACCCATTTTGACCTTACCTTGATATATGGTACAAGAGACTGGTCTCTACCTATTTTCTGCCATAATGCTTTCTAGTTTTCCCCACCAATTTTATTAAATAATGAGTTTTTATATTTTACAGTAATTTTTTAAAACCCCACAAAGTCAAATTATGCCCATTTCACAAATTACAAAACTTAAAGAATCAAAGTAACTTACCTGTTGTTAGATACCTCAGTAAGACAAACTAATGTCTGTAGAGGGAGAGGGACAGGGTTGAGAGTGGATGGGGGGGGGG
>CM053587.1:31106841-31123221 GCA_028646515.1 Pseudochirops corinnae
AAATACAAGAAGACTGATAAGATAAACATGGAAAAGAAATCATAAGGATCTTATCAAAGTTGAACTATTTACATGCCAACATGGAAAAACAATAATTGTAACTTGTGAAACTTTTCTCAGTATGAGGATAGGTGAAGGGAATACAAATGTATATATATGTACACATACACATATGTCTATATAGGAGGGTTTATATATGCTTATGAACAAATATCTGAATATCTGTATATATGAGTACATAGAGGGCACAGGATCAGTTGAATAAGAAGGGATGATACTCTAAAAGGTGAAATTCTGAGGTGGGAGGGGATTAGAATGAGAGGAGACAGGGAGAGACAGAATGGGGTTAATCATCTCATATAGAAGAAGCAAGTGATAATTCTTAGAATGAAGGGGAAGAACAGGAAGGCAAAAGGGAAAAGGTCAACCTTACTCTCATTGAATTTGGCTTACAGAAGGAATAACATAAACTCCAAAATGGGTATCTTACCACACAGGAGAGTAGGGGGGGTGAGGATGAGAGGTGGGATGATGGAGGGGAGAGCAGGGTTAGGGGGAGGATTGCTGGAAGTACACATTTTTATAAAGTGACAAGGACAGAGACAAGGTAGAGAATAGAATGGGGGGGGCAGGATAGGAAGGAAAGACATATAATCAGTCTCTCACAATATGCCCTCTGTGGAGATGTTCTGGGTAATTACACATGTACAGCCTGTATTTAATTGCTTCTCTTTCCAGTGGGGATGGGTGACGAGGGAGGAAGGGAAAGAATCTAGAAAAGTTCTATAATCAAATGTTAAAATATATATATATATATATTATTATTATTATTATTATCTACATCCAACTGGGAATTAAGATATATAGGCACTGTGGTAGGGAGATCCATCCTGCCCTACCAGAACTTTGGGGGGGGGGGCATAGGAGAGAGCAGATTGGGGGAGGGGTTATACAGTGGGATGGCTGTTTTGAGGTGTTGGGTAGAGCAGACATGGGGAGAAAATTTGTAACTCAGAATCTCGTGGAAATGAATGATGTAAACAAGAAAATTTATTAATTAATTTATAAGAAATAAATAAATAAATAATGGGAAGTAAACTAATTGAACCCCCCCCCCCAAAAAAAAGAAGAGGGTAATAGTAGTTAACTTTGCGGGGTTAGGATTAATTTTAGAGTTTACCAAGTTGCTTTGTCATTGCCAGAGAGACTTCATACAGCAGTTCAACCATGAGGTTTTTTGCTTTTCAAAGTGGCTTATAACTAGTTATAGATACCAGTAGTTTTTTTAAAATATCATAAATGGCATAAATCCAAATCAATAAACAATTACTAAGTGCCCACTGTAGACCAAGCACTCTTCTTCTGGTTGCTGGAGATAGAGAGAAAAACAAAATTGTTCTTGACTCAAGAAGTTTCTATTCTATCAAAGGAAACAAAATTTGCACATATAAGTATATAAAAAAGAATTTGGGGGGGGGAAGACTCTAGTTGGGAGGGACATTTGTACTGAATGTTCAAAGTAATGGTGGATTCTAGAAGAATTCTAAAAGGATTCTAAAATGAGAAAGGCTGCATTCTAGGTATGGAAGTAGATAACCCATACAAAGATAAAGAGTTGGGAGTTAGAGTGTGGTTTGAGGAAGGAACATCAAGAAAGATACTTTCACTTGAAAATATTATTCATGAAGGGGAATAATGTGTGATAAATTTTTAAAGGCATTCTGGAATTAAGGTGTAAAAGGATTGAAACCAATAAGCAGGAACTTGTGTGTTATGCTAGAAGTTATAGGGAGACTCTGGAATCTATTTTAAAAGGAAGTGACATGGATAGACCCATACTTTAGGAAGATTATTTTGGCCGCTGTGTGAAGACTAGAATGGACGTGGTTAATCTTGGAGACAGGGAGAGCAATGAAGAGGCTATTGTAATAGTGCAGGCAGATTTCCAAAGCAAGGTCTTGAGATTTTAAACTATTTACAACTTCTGATAGGTATCTATAGTTGACAGGACATAGACCCTTCTTTTTTTTTTCTCTTACGGGAATTTTGGCTTCCAAAGTACAGAGAAAATAAGTTTGCATGATTTTAATTTGCTAATAAAGCACAGATTCTACCAGAAAAGTTCTATGCAAGAAATAGCACTCATCAATTGTCTGGCCAGTCTCAAATATGAAAGTGTTGTGTATAGTGACCTTGGAAAATATGACCCTGGAAAGGGAAATAGTCTGATGTGTATAGAATGGCTGCTAATGCTAAGTGTAAGGTATTGCCTGACCTAAAGTGATTTTTCTCAGGCTGTCTCCATTACTTCACTTGTTTATTGATTGTCCCTGGTTAGCTGCACACTATTTCTCTAGTAGGGCCCTGTGGATACACATGAATTCCTCAGTGAGCTGATAGAATCTTTGGCAAAAGGTTATTTAGGGGAAGTTAGAGGTACATCTTTGCGGAAGATACCTTGGGAAGCAATTACTGTGTTCTCCTCCCCCACAGGAATGATTCTGTAGATAATGTTTGCTTTTCCCTTTCCACTTAGGAAGGTATAGCAACTTACCTACCTGTGAGTCCTGGAAACAAAAACCTGCTTTTCTTCTCTCACTGTTCTAGGAAGCATCCAGGCTTGTGCCAGGCTAGGCCAAAGGGATTACCCTGCTTCCAATTCAGCCATGCCCCTAGCTATTCAGTGGCTGAGAAAAGCCCTATGTGTGCTGACATTTGTGTTTGACAATATGAGAGCTTGGGATGGTCACAGTGGTAGGACAAATTGGACCACAGGCAACAGGCTTAGATAGAATGAGAATAAAGACTTCCTTCTTGGATGAGCAAGCCCCTCAGCTAGATGAATCCTACATGAAGTCAAAGGGATGTGTTCTGTCAGCTAGAGATACCCACCAGGGGGAACAATGAAGCTGATATCAGAGATCCACATGTTTAACTCTCAAATCCATTTTTTTAAGTGCATATGTCTCTGCTGACAATGAAAGACACATTAAAATGGCAAAATGTCACGACTAACATTTGCAGTTTGGTGGCACAGAGGATTGAAAATTGGAATGGGAGTCAGGAAAACAGGAATTTATAATCCTTCCTCAGACACATACTGGTTGTGGAATTCTGGGCAAGTGGCTTAACCTCTGTATATCACCTCAAATAAGAGTTGTACTCAACGGCCCCAAAGGTCCCTTCAAGCTCTAAACCTATGATTTGCTAGATGAATTGTTCTGTAAACTTAGCCCTCAAAGTAGGTTGGGAAACAGGAAACAAAGGACAAGGAAAAGAAATGTATGCTCTCAATGGAAGCTAAGTCATAATTTTTAAATAGATCTAGAAATCTCTCCAAATAAAGCAATCCCATTCTAAGTCTATTATGGCATCACAGTACCAAACATCAAGAATACCTTTCTTAGAGATCAGAGGTTGAGTTTCAGAATATCAGATAACATAGAACTGCCTGAATCTCTAGCAAACTGATATTGTTCACATCCCTCCTTTGATGTACTCTGTGTTTGGACTCTGAAGCAGTAGAGGACTTAACCTTGACCTTGTAGGCTCCTGGAGAGTTCAGGCTCCCTAATGCTTTCTCCAAGGGGTTGCAAGCACAATACATAAGACTGGAGGGATGTTAAAGAACATCAGACCATAACAGCTGAGGCATTCCACCACTTCTCCACATGGTGCCATCAGGACACCAGAGCCTACATGACCTGGCATCTCCCCACCAGCACATTTCTTCACTGCTAAATGCAACCTAAATTCTCACTTGTTCTTGATTTAATGGAAACAGAGTTTACCACCAGTGAATTACATCAGTTCTTCCTTTATTTCACCCCCATCAGGAAGATCTGTTTTTTGAGCTTACTGAATAAATTGAGATCAAAGTAAGATAAAAAAGATATGTGTTTATGTAGGCAAAATCTGTGCAAACTTGAGAAACATATGTGATTGTCAGTATAGGGAACTATGTTCACCAAGGTAGCTCACAGACCAAAAAGTGGATGGATAGATAGATAGACAGATAGATAAATAGATATGATAGATAGATAGATAGATAGATAGATAGATAGATAGATAGATAGATAGATAGATAGATAGTATGCTTAAGGATTAAACCCTAACTGGAAGCATATCGACAAAATCTATAATAGTAACTAAGTTGATCAATAATAGGACTATTATCAACAATGAAGATAGATCATTTATAGTGGAGTGTAAAACTGTTACAAGACTTTCATTTGGTGCTGAAATGAATTGACACTCCATAAATCACTTAAAATAAATATGTATCCACCCTGAGCGAAGCACTGCTTTTTATATGCATTGGATCCTGCAACAGGAAATATGGTAATTATATGCAAATGGCCTTTAGAAAACTAAGACATCTGTATCAGAACTCTGATTCTAATTAAATGCATAAGTTTTTAGTTATGGACATTCATTTATTTCATTTTAGCTTTATTCTGTATTAACTTTATTTCTATGTTTCTTATTCTGAACTTAAACTTTAAATAAAAAGAGGATTTCAATATACATAGTAAAACAGAAAAAATTCATGTAAAACTGAAGATGTCTCCTATTATATATAGCTAGCTTTTCTTCATAATAAAATTTTTTAAATAATTATATAATAAATTCAACATGTGGCTTTCAAAGATACTCTGCTTAGCTGAGATTCCTTATGGGCTACCTTCTTTTCTTTTCTGTGCCTTTTTAAAAATAGTCTTTTTTTTCTTTTCTTTTGGCTATACTATACTTGTCTCTTTCATTCTTACTCTTCTCCAGAAAGAAAGACTCCTTGTAACCTATATGCATGCTCAGGTAAAATAATTCACATACTGGTCATATCCAAAAATGTATAGCTTATTTTTTTTCGTTTTGAATCCATTACCTCTGTGTCAGGAGGGACCTGCTTCATCACTAGTCATATGGAATCATGCTCACTCATATAATTAGTGTTCTTCAGTCTTTGTGATTGTTCTTTAAAGTGTTACTATTGCACAGATTGCTCTCCTGGTCCTGCTTTCTTGACTCTGTTGATTCATGCTAGTCTTCCCAGGTTTCTTTGAAACCTGCTCCCCTTTTAATTTCTTATGACATGATAGCATTACATACATATCCCACTACATTCATTAATTTCTTCAAGAAGCCTGTGATTTATGAGCAATTCCTTATTTTTCTATTCTTTACTACAACAAAGATAATTGCTATAAATGTGTGTATATATTTGTGTGTCTGTTTTTTTTTTTATTTGGTCTCTTTTGGGTATATACCAGTCTTGGTATTACTGGGCCATTGGTATTATTGGGTCAGAGAGCATGTATACCTTAATAACTGTGGAAACATAGTTCTAGATGTCTTCCAAGAATGTTTGGCCCAATTTATAACTCCACCAACAGAGCATTGGTGTGCTTGTTTTCCACAGATACTCCAGCAATGATAATTTTCCTTTTATGTCATTATTTTTAATATGATGGGCATAAGGTAGAACTTTCCATTTGCATTTCTGTAATTATTAGTGATTAGGAGCATTTTTTTAATATGGTTGATAACTTGGATTTCTCCATCTAAAATCTACCTTCCATATACATTGACCATTTATCTATTAGGGAAAATCACTTGTTCTTATAAAGTCAGTCCTGGATAAGAGACCTTCATCAGAGGAACTTCATTCTTTTCTTTTCCTATGAACTATTTTTTAAATTTACAAAATCTGGTTAAGAAAGCTAATTTCTCCAGGACAGTTTCTCCAACTAAGTAATAGACATGGTAAATAGCCTGGTAAATAGACATGGAAAATCTCTCTTCTGATTCAGTTGATTTAAATGCCCTCAATTACCTATTCTTTCTCTTTTATTTATTGCATTTAATCATGTTTACTAAATCAAAGCCTGTGCAGACTACCCAAAAGCATGTGATTTTTTTCTATGCAGTTTGTGGATTCAAATTCCACTTTACTCTTCTTTCTATCCATGAAGATCATTGTCAGGATCAACTACAAACACAGAATATGATGATCTTTTTTTCTAAATTCTATTCTCTAAAATCAGTAAGCTATTGATCAAGAGTATCCCAGTAATCCAATATACTGCTTACCCTCTTGCATCTTTCCAATATTTGTCATTCAACTACTTCTTCCTTGAAATTCTTCTCTCTTGATTTTAGTAACTTTATGTTAGGGTCCTACAACTTCTTACTGCAAAGGTAAACAATGATCTGACTAAGGTACATCTATTCTTTTGGTATTTTTTGGAGGGGAAAAGGCAGGGCAATTGGGGTTAAGTGACTTGCTCTGCTAGGAAGTGTCTGAGGTCAAATTTGAACTCAGATCCTCCTGACTCCAGGTCCAATGCTCTATTCACTGTGCCACCTAGCTGCCCCAACAAAGGTACATCTTAAGAGAAAACAATGGTCCAGATGTTCTAGTCAAATATTCAGCATTCACTGAATTTGTGACACAGATTCATTATAGCCAATTTGCTGTGGCAACTTAGAATCACATCCGAGTCCAGAATCCCACCAAGAAATATTTATAATATAAAGAAAGTATGCCCCCAAATGAAAAAACAAATACAGGAACATCCTCCATCACCCTTCTGCTCTCATATAAGGCCCCATTCTTCTTCTTTTTCTCCTTTCAAATTCTGTAACAACCCCTTTAACTGCTCCTTCTACCCCTTTGCTCTTCTTCTCTTCTTCTCTCGTTTATAGAATCATTCTCCGAAGTTCTACTCTCAACCTTTTCTTCTCTCTCCACATTCTCTTTCTTGAGGAAATTTTCTATGACCATAATTTCTACTGGCATCTCTGTGAAGGCAGATTTTTAATATGGCAGTTCTTCTCCATTACACTTCCACATTTCCTATAGCCTGCCAGATAGTACACTTAGAATGGCTGAACAAGCGGTGGTGTATGAATGTAATGGAATGCTGCTGTGCTATGAGAAGTGATGAGCTCAACAATATTAGAAAAATATGGATCTACTTGCACTAAATAATGAAGAGTGAAATGAGCAGAACCAAGAGAAAATGTAAACAGTAAGAGCAATATCATTTTAAGAAGAACTTTGAGTGTCTAAGTAATTTTAACTATTATAAGTACCTGTTATGGGAATCTGAAGATCTTCCCTGCCCCTAGGCCCTTTGCTAAAGTGGCTACGTGACTCTGAGGACCTTCCCAGATTTGAAAGTATACTCTGTTCCCTAATAGGCTGAATGTGGTCACATGGAACCTGTGGTGCCAGGCTTGTTTTTCGGGAATGCCCACGCCTTGTAGCTTTGTGATTGGGCAGTGGGTCCAAAGGGCTGTGACATTCTCCGAGCCAGGAGAAGGCTATATATACGCCCTGATGTGAGGTTTTGGTTTGAGGCTCACGTTGAGAAGAGTTGTGTGATTTGGCCAGAAGAGACTCTGGGCAGCCGTTGAGCCCCCTGGCTGTGAAAAACCCAGATGTTGGTGCTTCCCTCTCTGGTAACTGAATAGGTAATTGATGTAATGGTGAGACACTGGAAGCCGTCTGCTAATCCATTTTCCTGTTTGTTTGTAACTTGTTTTTGATTCTCTGAAGTTCAGGGTGCTGACTTTTCCCACTGAACTAGGTAAATATGTGTTTGATTGATTAAAGTGAGATTGTTAACCCATTTTGAGTTGCTTTCCTTTAGAAAAGCAGATCTAAGAACCTGTGCTAGCAGCCACCCTGGGTATGCTAGGGTGCTTGCTGATACAGTACCTAAATTAAGTATGAAGGATATATGAAGGAAGATAGTATCTGAATCCAGAGAAAGAACTGATAAATAGAAGTATGTATAGGATGTTTTTACATAGATATGCATATATACATACATACACATATGTATATGTATGCATATATATGCATATATGTACATATATTTATATATAAATTCTCACATATATGTATTTGTATCTAATGGTAGCCATCTCAGGAGGGAGGGAAGAAAAAAGGGGGAAAAAAGAAATTTACATAATAACTTTAGTATATATTTAAAAGGAATAGCAAGTTGTACATAATCAATTTGCAGTTTCATGTGCAATTATCTTTTTTATATTATACTATGTTATTGAGATGCTTGTTTTATTCCATAAATTAAAAATAAAATAAATAAATAAAATTTGAATAGTACACTAAGATGTTTTACAAGCACTGCAAATTGACCATGTCCATTCAAGCCATCGATATTAGCAATCTTCTTTCAGTTCAAATCAAAATATTTTTGTTAATTTGTTTTTGTTTTTGCTTTTAGTACCTTGTATGTAATAGGGATTTGCTAGGTGCTAGGGATTCAAACACACAAGTGAGAATATTTCTATATTTAAGGAGCTTACATTCTACTGGGAGATACTATGTGTTCAAATCACGTTGTGATTGATTTCACAGATAAGAAAAAACAGTGCATGTGTTGGTTTTTTTTTCTAAATAATTTTGGGGGTAGAGTGATTCAATAGTAACTGGTGAATCAAAACAGTTTAGAATGCAAGGTCATTGAGAATAGGGATCATTTCCATCTTTGTACGTGTATCTCTTCAATCTAGCACAGTGCCTGGCACTTAACAAATATACTTGTTGATTGATTTGATTTGATATCTTTCCTATTTCTACATATCACGTGAAAATGAACTAACCACTATTCCCTAAATATACTCCAAATATTCCTATCCATTCACTTTTGCTCATAGTATTTATTCAACCTCAGATACTATATTATATCCCATCTTACCCTCTTAAAATTTTTTCCCATCCTTAAAGACTACCTTGAATGATGCCATATTCATGAAATATTTCAGGATTTCTCACAACTGGATATGATCTCTTCCTCATCTGAACACCAATTTTATTTTTGTAACTTTTTTGTGAGAACTTGTCTTGTTCTCACACTAGAGTTGAAGTACACTAACGAATGTATCCTTATGAATTAGACTTTTTGTATCCTTCAAACCACTTAGCAAAGTAGCTTGCAAATGCTATATTTCTCTTTTATTGTCCAGAGGCAACGCAGTGTAGCAGAAAGAACACTGGACTTGAGTCAAGAGAAACCTGGTTTCATCTCCCACTCAGCCTGAGTCTGAAACATGGCAGGCTCAGCCCATTGATGCTTGGCCAGTGCCAAGAAAATTACTGAACCTAGAGGAGTACACTCTGCTTGACTATAGTCCAGCCAGTCTTGCCTCTCTTTCACTTACTTGATGCACTTCTCCTCTGAGCTCTTGGAAGTACAGGGTCTTGGAAAGAACCTGGTTTCTGACCAGCATTGGCTTCCTTGCACTTTTTTGTACATTTTGTTCACACCAGCAGAGGATGGAACCAGCTACTTAGTGCCAGATAATGAGCAGACACCTACAAACGTTATTTTAACTTTTTGAACCATATTCCCAATATCCATTAAAATGGGTAGTATAATTGACTTGCCCAAGAAAATGCAGATAATGAGTAAGACCCAGGATTCAAACCCCCATGCTCAGATGCTATACCAGCCTGCTGTTGAAGAATACCTATCTCATAGGTTTGTTGAGAGATTCAAATGAGAATGATGTCTGCAAAATGCTCAAAATGATACAAATTTCAGCAATTATTATTGCTATTCTATCTTTTTTCTCTCTTTCACTGCAAAACATCTCTACTTCCAGTCCCATCCCTTCTCTTCCCTTTTTCTCTTTGCCCTCTGGCTCTTGTCCTGTCTATTTTGTTCACATTGTTATAGAATCTCTTAAACAATTTCTATTTTACCTCCAGTTATGTTATCTTAGCATTTTTGTCATGAATACCATGATTCCCTTTTTTTTTTAAATTCAGTCCATCAAAGCATTCACAACATAAAGAGGCAATTTAATCTCATCAGCAAATGTCCTATAATGGGCTAAAATAATAATTCAGCCAACTCATAATTTCATGGGTTTGAGTAGCAAATGCATACATATATCAAAAGTGACTGAACAAATTGATCTTTGGAGAGCTATACCATTTCCAGATGGTTCTGCTGGATAGTTCTTACAAACTGATTTGTTTATTTCAAAATATTTGAAATTTTCATTACTTAAAACATGATATAGTAAAAGTATTGGAGAGGAGTCAACACATATTAAGTAGCCTTCCTTTCTATTCTCCAATTAATATTATAAAACAACTAAATTGTAACAATTCAATAATATTATTGTTTTTCAAGACAAACATGGACATTTTCTTTCTATTCTTTTATCTTCCTGGATTTAAAAGCAAACTAACAGTGGTAGAAAGGAATCAGCCAGTTAACTTTTTGTTCATTTTTTTTTTACTTGCCTACAAATGGTGATAGGTGATCTTTTGAGAAAATGAGCTTTATGAATTGTTTCTGTGTTAATCCCTAAAATGCACCAAAGAATTGAATGATTTGGGGATTTAGAAATTTCTACACTCCCACTATGGTTTCTTATCAATTTCATTAAGACTCAATGATAGGTTTTATTCATATTCTTATCTTATATAGAAAGATATTGAAAAGTTGAATTTTGTAGTTAATGATAGATAGATGGATAGATAGAGAGATGGATAGATAAGTAGATATACATATTTTTTAAAGATATATATCTCCTGGGGAACTATTAAAAGTTTTCAGGTCCTGATGATGAAGCCAATAGTGTCTTGAAATTATATATATATATGTGTGTGTGTGTGTGTGTGTGTATGTATATATGCACACACTTATATGTATGTATTATATGTATGTACATTTATGTGTGCATATGTATATATACATGCATTAAGTTAAATACACATATTAGCATTATATACATAATATACATACACATGTGCTTGCATACATGTATATCAACTAGGTGGCACAGAAGATAGTGTGCTGGGCCTGGAGTCAGGAAGACTCATCTTCCTGATTTTTTATTTTTCTAATAGTAGTGATGGATTCCTACTGAACCATTACTATTTTCTTTTCATCCACCCTTTGTAAAGAAGTTACCATTCACAATTTACTTGCCAGATTTCATTGTACAGTTAGTAGGTAAGAAACAGAATCAAGAAGTAAAACCTTAACTTTGCTTCACTTGGTGTCCTGACCAAATTAATGCTTCAGTGTGAACACATTTAAGTCAAGGTTTAAATCATTTCTACTTGTAGTTTCTGGGCACTGGCACAAAAACCTCTGGCCAATCTTCTGGATTGGGAGATAAAAGTTGTTGTCACCTTGTCAGGAGGAGAAGTGTACTAGGACTGTGTATGAGAAGATGATAAGATAATTCATTTACACATTTGTTTATAGAGTATTCGCCATCTGTCTGGCATGTTCTGTTCATTCATTGCTCAATTCAGTTGCCGCTTCTTCCATGTCGCCTTCCCTGTTTCATGAAGCCAATAGTTACTGCTCCTTCCTGATTTTCCTAGATCATTTAATCTTTAGCCCTCCTTCAAACCCAACACATTCCACCTCATATAATATTTACTTGTGTGTATTTTAAACTCCACCACATTAGATTACAAAATTTTGAGGGTAGCTAGGTTGCACAGTAGATAGAATGCCAGGTTTGCAATAAGGAATATTCATCTTCCTGAGTTCAAATTTGACCTCAGATACTTACTAGCTTTGTCACCCTGGGCAAGTCACTTAGCCCTGTTTGCCTCAGTTTCCTCATCTGTAAAATGAACTGGAGGAGGAAATGGCAAACCACTTCAGTATTTTGCCAACAAAACCCCAAAAAAGGGTCACAAAAAGTCAGAGTTGACTGAGAATGACTCAACAACAAACAAAATAAACATCACATATGCTTGAATATGTGAATAAATGTGAGTGAATAAAACATGCTTGAATTGTCACATAATTAGGATTTCAATTTTTGATGCTTGGCTTTATTTCTGACTGTCAGCTGGAAAAAAGGTTTGCTTTTGAATTTCATTTTGGTCTTTATACTTTAAAAAAATTATACTATTTATAGAAAAAAGATATTTTAGTGTTAAAAAAAAAAGGGAGAAATGTTTAACCTTTCTCTCTAAGGATCCATTTAATCCTACTCTCATCACATTTCTATATCCCTGTTTATTTTTAAATAAAAATTCTAGTATTAGTTGAAAATCGCTTTGCTTAAAAAAAGGAAAATCAAGCCAAGAAATAATAGCATCTTTGGCAGTTTATTGAGAAATAAAGGAAAATGGATCAAACCTTACCTATTTTTTCATCTTTTATTCATTTTTTCTAGTGATTCTGATGATCTGAGCTTGTTGGAATGAGATAACCTACACTCCAATGACTCGATCCATCAAAACCCATTTCTCAAAGCTTCAGGAAAGTTTAGACAGTATATGAAATGTAGTCCCTTTGACCTGGTGCCTATCCTACTGGCAATGCTTGTTAGAATTGATTTGTAGGGCATGTGTGATGTGGAATTTTTGCTCTAATGCCCTGAATTCATTTCACTTAAGCCATTAGTCTTTAGTTGATAAAATTTTTTTGTTAGTTTCTATCTAGGTTAGATTAAATCAACAGATTATAAATGATAGATTTTTTTCCTGCTATTCATTCCTTAAGTTTTCCTCATCAATTCTCATTTTAGTTTCTTGTTTTTGCCTGTGTTGCTTAAACAAATACGTAATTAGTAAAAAGCACAGAGAATATAACTACTACTGTTAGTGAGTTTTGATGGGTCTTAAGATTGTCCTAAATTAAAATCCAACAGGAATATATCTTAGATGATTTATAAATTAAGATAATGGGTCATAGTAGACAGAGGGCTGGAGTGAATAAAATACTTACCAGGGAGAACTGGCTAATTCATGAGAGGTGAAGTTATTCATCGCAACTTATAGGCTGAGAGAAAGGAATCAACTGGAAAAAATGGAATGAATGAATGAAAATGGGAGGGATACTTGGAAAAAAATATCTTTGCCTTACATTTGGGAGCATTTCACCAAGACTTATCATGATGTACTCTATGGATTCCAATGGGTTAAAGATATAAACACCACCACCTAGGTACATTCTTACTTTAAGAAAGCTTGCCATATGGATTTATAGAATTATGAGCTAATAAATTCAGTGGAGGCAGACTGGTACTATGGAAAGAGAATTGATTCTAGCAGGTGACCTGAGTTTAAATCTAATTTATTACATTTACTACCTTTGGGACTTCACACCTCAGTTTCTTCATCTATAAAAATGATGAGCTTAGACCCAGTGTACTCCAAGGTCCCTTCCAGTTCTAGATCTATGATCATAAGACATTTCGGGTAAGGAGAGTGTTATTGCTTATCATTTTCAGTCAGATCTGACTCTTCATGACCCCATTTAGAAATTTCCTGGCAAAGATACTGGAATGATTTACCACAGCTCCTATTACAGATGAGGCAAATAGGGTTAAGTGACTTGACCAGAGTCACACAGCTAGTAAATGTCTGTGGCCTGATTTGAATTCAAGAAGATGAGTCTTCCTGACTAAGACCCAGCACTCTATGCATTGTGCCAGCTAGCTGCCTCCAAGGGAACCAGAGGAGAAGTACCAACTTTTAAAGAACAATTTTTTTTTATTAAAAGGACTTTATGGAAGGTTCCTTCAGATAGCAAACCTCTTTGGTTCATCAAATATGAAATGAAACAGATAAATTAATGTGACTGTTTTTTTAACGAGCTTTCAATAAATATCACATGTTATGGTAGATATTACAAATGTGATCACTACAGAACAGTAGGCGGCCACTGAAGCTATTGCCTCCATTCTTCCCTCTATTGCTTCTTTCTTCGTGTATTACAGCATCCTCCTAATGGGTCTCCTTGTCCCAGGTCTCTAATCCAGTCTCTCCTATGTGTTGCTGGTAAAGTAATTTTCTTTAAGTGCATATCTGCCCATGTGACTTTCTTGCCCAACCAACTGCAGTCATTCCCTGTTGCCTCGAGGATAAAACATAAGCTTGTGTATTTAGCCTTTAAAGTCCTTCATAACCTCATCAGGAAGATCTAGTTCAAATCCACACTCAGAAACTTACTGGCTATATGACCTGGACAAGTCACTTAATCCTGTTTGCTTCCATTTCCTCATCTGCAAAATGAACTAGAGAAGTAAATGGCAAACTACTACAGTATCTTTGCAAAGCAAACCTCAAATGGGGTCACAAAGAGTTTGACACGATTGAAGTGACGAACCAAGAAGTGACATTTCTTGTATGATTTGATTTACAATATTTTGCTTTACTGATGGATTTTTCAGGAATGTTCTTTCTTTATAAAGGATGGTACATATATTTTGAAATAAATAGTATTAGAATCATTTTATAGATGATAAAACTGAGGCCAAGGGTGGCAATGTGACTTGCCAAATGTCACACAGATAGTAAACGTTGGAGGTGGATTTAAACACTGATTCTTAGATAATCCCCAGGATTTTTTTTCCCATTATGCTCCACGGCCTTCATTAGTAAACAATCCCATTCCCAAATATTCAATTAAAGGGAAGATGACCTATTACTACAAAAAATTAGGCATAAGGCACCACTCCCTCCCTGACCAGGACCCTCTATATTGCACTTCAGTAATTTGCACAACATATTATAGATGTCATTGCCATTATATTTATTTGCAGTAAGCTAGTATTCTAGGCAGTTGCCAACCTACAAATCTTTATTCTTTCTGTTAAGTAATAATTCCAACTGTACTAAAATTTACTCATATCTAAGTGAAAAGTGGGATAGACCTTGTTCAGTTCCCAACAGACATTCACATTTATGGTACCAGTGTTTGACACTCTTGGGGTCTTTCCCCA
This sequence comes from Pseudochirops corinnae, assembly GCA_028646515.1. NCBI lineage: Eukaryota > Metazoa > Chordata > Mammalia > Diprotodontia > Pseudocheiridae > Pseudochirops > Pseudochirops corinnae. The sequence continues at coordinate 31,121,584 of CM053587.1, forward strand.
CCTAAAAACATAGGTCAGTATTACAGTATTACTTGTTATTGTTTTCATTGTTTGGGGTCAAATTAATTTTTATAGTGTTTTAAATTATTTGCATCAACTTTTAGGATATAAGATAAATGTGGGAGTGGAGCCAAGATGGCGATGTAGAAGCAACAAGCTTCCACAGCTCCCACATGGCCATCTCAAAAACCCATAAAATATGACTCTAAGCAAATTTTAGGGCTCCAAAAATCACAAAAATACAGAAAAACACATCTCCCACTGAAGGCAGCTCAGTAGGAAGGGCTCATGGCAGCACGCTGGGAGCCGAAAACCAGCCCAGCCTGAAACCATGGCTTGGCCCCAGGGTGGCCAGGTCGAGCCCCAGCTGGAGCCTTCAGGAGAGTGGATCAGTGGCAGCTGTGGCAGTTTCCAGAATTATCAAGCCATAAGAAACAAGGACAAAGTGAAAGATCAGTGGAACTCAGCTAAATTTGGTGGAGAAAAGCAGTCCAGCTGAACTGCCTCTAGGGCAAGGAAGCAGCAGAAGTGGGGGCCCTGTAGCCACTTCCATGTGGTTGCTTCAGAGCTCCTGGCCTGAAAACTACAGAGGGGCCAAGCAGTTGTTCAGAGGCTAAGTGCTCTTGCACTGAGCAGCCTGGATCCGGATCATGGTCTTGGGTGGTGGTCCTGGGGTGCATTTTCAGTGAGTCAAAGCTGTTGGGGGCTGCAAAAAAACAGCGACCTCCTAATAGCCCCGGCAGCTGCAAAAACCACAGTGATTTGGGACAGAGCTTTCCCCTCTGGAAGCAGAGCTCTACAGAGCTAAAAATTCAAGTAATTGATGGCAGCATGAGCAGGCAAAGGAAGAAAAGTAAGAACAGCAATTGAACCTTAGAATCCTTTTTTAGGGACAAAAAGGACCAAAGCATGGAACAAAAGGAAGACAACACAGTTAGAACTCCCACATCAAAAGCTTTGAAGAAACATGCAGATGGCCTACAAGCCATAGATCAGCTTAAGAAGGATTTTGAAAACCAAATAAGAGAAGTGGAAGAAAAATTGGGAAGAGAAATGAGAATGATGCAAGAAAATCATGAAAAGAGAGTCAACAACCTGACTGAAGAAAATAACACCTTAAAAAATAGATTAACTCAAATGGCAAAAGAGGCCCAAAAAAGCCAATGAGGAGAAGAATGTCTTAAAAAGTCAAATTTGCCAGATGGAAAAACAATCTCAAAAGCTTTCTGAAGAGAAGAATTCCTTCAGAATTAGTGTGGAGCAAATGGAAGCAAATGACTTTATGAGAAATCAAGATTCTATTAAACAGATCCAAAAAAATGAAAAAAATAGAAGTCAATGTGAAATATCTCCTTGAAAAAAATCACTGACCTGGAAAATAGATGCAGAAGAGACAATTTAAAAATTATTGGACTACCTGAAAGCCATGAGCAAAAAAAGAACTTAGAAAGCATCCTTCAAGAAATTCTCAAGGAAAATTGCCCTGATATTTTAGAACCAGAGGGCAAAATAGAACTTGAAAGAATTCACTGATCACCTCTTGAAAAAAAAAAACTCCTAGGAATGTTATAGCCAGATTCCAGAGTCCCCGGATCAAGGAGAAAATATTACAAGCTGCCAGAAAGAAAGAATTTTAAT
>CM053587.1:31123721-31171679 GCA_028646515.1 Pseudochirops corinnae
GCACCGGATCAATTGAATAGGCAGGGATGATACTTTAAAAGGTGAAATTCTGAGGTGGGAGAGGGTTAGAATGAGAGGAGACAGGGAGAGACAGAATGGGCTTAATCATCTCATATAGAAGAGGCAAGGGATAATTGTTACAATGGAGGGGAACAACAGGAAGGCAAAAGGGAAAGGGTCAACCTTACTCTCATTGAATTTGGCTTAGGGAAGGAATAACATAAACTCTTAGCTGGGTATCTTGCCAAACAGGAGAGTAGGAAGGATGGAGATAAGAGGTGGGATGACAGAGGGGAGGCCAGGGTGGTGGGGAAGGTTGCTGGAAACACACACTTCTGGAAAAGGACAGGGACAGGGTAAAGAATAGAACAAGGGTGGGGAGGGATAGGAAGGAGGGACATATGATCAGTCTCCCACAATATGTCCACTGTGGAGATGTTCTGCATAATTACACATGCACAGCCTGTATTTAATTGCTTCTCCTTCCAGTGGGGGTGGGTGATGAGGAGGAAGGGAAAGAATCTAGAATTTAAAGCTCTATAATAAAATGTTAAAAATATATATGTATATATATATATATATATATATATATATATATATATATATATACACACACACACATATATATATATATTATTACTATTAACTACATGCAACTGGGAATTAAGATATACAGGCATTGGGGTAGGGAGACCCATCTTGCCCTACCAGAAAGTCAGAGGGGCAATGGGGGAGGACATAGGAGAGAGCAGATTGAGGGAGGGGATATATAGTGGGACAGCTGTTTTGAGGTGGTGGGTAGGAGAAAATTTGTAATTCAAAATCTCATGGAAATGAGTGATGTAAACAAGACAATAAATAAATTAATTTATTTTTAAAAAATAAATTAAAATAAATGAACATATATCAATTTTATTACACGAGTATAGGCTTTTAACATTTGAGATTTTAACATCTGAAGAACACAATAGATTTACAAACCAGAGAGACATATAAAAGCAGTGGCCATAGCCATAAATATTGAGATGTGATCATGAGATCACTCCAGAAAAATTTTAAATTATCATGTGGCTAGAAAAAAATGACTTCTCTCAGGAATGGTCCTCTTGGCAAGGCTTTCATGCTTTCAACTCGGTGACTTAAAAAATCCCGTCCTTCTATGAGATTCCATGGTTTTACATGGAATGTAAAGTCAAGCTGTGAAATAGAGATACTGGATCCAAATCTCTTCCCTGAATTTGGAAATATATGGTCAGTATATATAGCTATAGATATATAGATATATACACACCTCAAATTGAAACCCTCTAGTACTACATACAGCATAATTCCCCTTTGATGATATAATCAGCAAAACATAATCACATTTTAGTAACAGGCTGTTACTCCCCATTCTCACCCTATTTCAGTACACAATTCAAACATTACCACCTATAAGAAACCATCCCCAATCCTACTAACAAGTACTAATATAATCTAATCTTATGTTATACTACGCACGCACACACACACACACACACACACAATATTGTTACTTTTCTGATGCTGCCTCATCTTGGACTAAATAATTATTTGTATATGTATCTCATCTATCTTATTAAACTATAAACTGCTTGATCACAGGGATCATGTCTGATTCATCCTTGTAATCCCTATATGTCATATATATTAAGTTGTGTGTGTGTGTGTGTGTGTACATCTATCTATAGCTAAATTTGCCTAATTAGATAATGAATTTAAAGAATTGGTACCCTGTTTAACAGATAATCTTACTTTGAGGGTTATTATGCAAATGAATGACTGAGGAGATAGGAATGATTAAATTTAAAAGCAAGTGAATCTAATAAAATAAAAAGAGTAGTGGATAGATAGTCTGATTTAGGAAGACTTAGGTTTCAGTATGCCTTTGACAATTACTAGCTCTGTAACCCAGGGCAAATCATTTAACTTAGTGTCCCCAGATAATTCTCCAAGAAAATAAGGCACAAAGAAGTTGCTGATCTGCATTGGAAGAAGTATATTCCTTTTTTGGAAGCCCCCATACCAATGACATTACAAGTCAGGACCAAAACAGTCCAAAAAAAGGAACTCCCATAAAGACAAGTCAATATGTTTGATGATTCAAAATGCCTTTAGGTTAAAAACATCATCATGAATGATGATTCCAAATGTGAAGGAAGGCAAGTGTATTTTGCTTTTAGTTTCTTGTCTTAAAAATGGCATAATATACATGTTGTTAATGTAGTTAATTGATATAGTTATTAATGTAATTAGATTTTCTGTAACCTAAATCAATGTGTTGAGAGAAGAAAGACCTAAAAGAATTGATTTTAGTAGATTATAATGCTAGAAATCAACTCATCCTTCCCTTTGTTTTCTCCTGCTTGCTCACCTGAATATTCTGTAGTGTTCTGTAATAAATATGTGATTAATGGTCATCCGTATTGCATTGTGGCAAATATTACCATGTGCCAGTTCAGTTCCTCAAACAATTCGTCAGCAACCTCACTAACAAAATTACTTTAGTAATTTGAATTTTCATTGGCTCAATCTAAAAAGAAATCAATCATAGTTACTTGGCCCAGATTTCACTACCACACTGTAGAAAGCAAATGACCTTTAAAAGTTCATACTAAAGCTAGACTTGTAAATATTTGCCAAGTGAGATACTTTACTTAAAGTTGACAGTAAAACCATAATGCTTAATACAAATCCTAGTTCTAGTTCATCTCAAATACAACCTCATCCCTCTGCACACCCAAAAATGTTTAAAATGGAAAAGTTACTACTATTGAGCTTCTTCAGAACCTTCCAAACAAAATTATAAATATCCAGTTTATAAATTATTTGTCATTGTTTACATTGACAAAAAAATTCTTATAGAATTTAGAATAGAAAAAGCATTAAATATATCAAAAAAAGTAGCCTCTTGTAGGTCAATTACTGGGAACTATGCGATCTATGAATAGTTGTATCTCTAAATACAGAACCCTAAGGCATTGGTTTCGATGTGGAAGCAGCACTTCTTTCCAAGGGCAAACCTCCCCTTCCATCTTTTCCAGAAAATTTCTTTCTTTCTCTCCCTCTCCCTCTCTTTCTTTCTCTCTCTTTCCCTCTCCCTCTTTCTTCTACAAGGACACACATTATTCTCTCATCCTCAAAAATAAAAATAATGAAATCAATAAATCCCACTATCCCCATTGGCTATGGTCCTGTAACTTTCCTCCCTTTCTCAGCTCATCTCCTTTGAAGACCTGTCTAGTTTCATTGACTCTGTCTTCTCTCTCTCATCAACCCTTTCAAACTGGTTTCTTACCTCATCACTTAAGGAACTAGGTTCTTCAAAATTACCAACATTCCCTTAATACAAACTAAAATGACCCTTTTACAATCCTCAGTTATCCTTCTTGACGTGACTCCTACATTTGACACTGTTGATCACCCTTTCCTTGTGAACACTCTCTTTTTGTGTTTTTATATCACTATTCTTTTATGGCTCTTTTCCTAGCTCTCTGACCATTCATTTTCAGTCACCTTTGTGATATCTTTGTTCATATCACTCTCCCACTAGTTGGTATATCCCAAGGCTCTTCTCTTGATTTCAGTTTCCTGAACTGAATTGAACTGAGGCCCTGAATATCTTCATGGAGCTTAAAGTCTAGTAAATAACTGTACCATGCTTATATCTATACAAAGAAACCTATAGTATACATTAATGATGTTGGAGATGAATGAACAACAAAGTGATACGTGATGTCTGAGAGGGAGAAGGAGGACTTCCTTTCTGGGTTAGGAAGCTTAGAAAGTGGGGGATAAAAAGTATCTACATACATAGATGTATACATGTACAGTCAGGATGTTAGTAATTGTTCTCACACATACTCTTTGATCTGTTGACCTTGACTTCCTATGGTTCCATAAACAACACATTCCATCTTTTGGCTCCAGGCATTTTCTCTGGCTGGCTGTCATGCTTGGAATGTTCTTTCTCCTCCTCTCTGACTACTGACTTCTCTGGATTCTTTTAAATCTCAAATAAAATTCCACATTCCATAGGAAGCCTTCTTTAATCTCTCAATTTCATTGATTTCCCTCTTTTAATTGTTTCCTATGCATATAGCTTGTTTTGTATATATTTGTACATTGTCTTTACCATTAGATTGTAAGCTCCTTCCTCAATCGATAAATGGTCAGAGTATATGAACAGTTTTCCAGTGAAGAAATCAAAACAATTTATAGTTATATAAATTGTTCTAATTCATTATTGATTAGAGAAATGAAGATTAAAACAACTTGGGGATATCATTTTACACCAATCAGATTGATTAAAGTGATTGAAGTGAAAAGTAGCAAAGGTTGAAGAAGATGCGGAAAAATTGAGACATTAACTCATTAATAGAGGAATTATGAACTGATTCATCAACCACTTTGGAGTGCAATTTGGAACTATGCCCAAAGAGTTATTAAACTACCTATATATCCTTTGCCCCAACAATACAACTACTTGATCTATTTCCAAAGATGATTAGGGGAAAAGGAAAAGAACCTTTTTGTTCTTTAATACTTATAGCATCATCAGTTGGGGAATAGCTGAAGAAGTGGTGGTATGTGATTGTAACAGAATACTACTGTGCTATAAGAAATGAGTTTGGGGTCACTAGGTGGTGCAGTGGATAGAGTACCAGCCCTGGAGAGAGTTCAGATCTGCTTCAGACATATATTAGCTGTGTGACCCTAGGCAACTCACTTAACCCCAATTGCCTTAGCCAAAAAAAAAAACAAAAGAAGAAAAAAGAATGAATGATGAGCTCAATGATTTTAGAAAAAAAAAACAAACTTACATGAAAAAAGAAGAGCAAAATAAGCAGAAACAAGAGAACATTGTATATAATAAAAACAATGTTTTAAGAATGACACTGAGCTAAAAGGTTATTTTATTTATTATAAATAATTATAAAGGGCATATAAAGAAAGATACTATCTGCATCCAGAGAAAGAAATGATAAATAGAAGTAGATATAGAATAGATTTTTATATATATACCTATTTGTGTTTAATAGTAACCATCTCTAGAGTGGGGGAGAAAGAGGCAAAAAAGGAAGAAAAATAAAAATTTGCATAATTTTGTTGTATATTTGAAAGGAATAGCAAGTTGTGCATAGCAGATTTGCAGTTTCATGTGCAAATTATCTTTTTTATTGTGCTCTGTTATGAAAATGCTTGTTTTATTCCAGAATTAAAAATAAAATAAATTTTATTTTTTTAATTGTAGGCTCCTTTAGGGTAAGGAGTGTCTGTTGTCTCTTTTTGTATTTCCAATACATAGCACAGTGCCTGGCACATAATTAGTATTTGCTTAATTATAAATTTGGCATTGATAGCCCCTATAACCAATAAGATACTATCAAGCAAGAAGTGAATTTTGAAAGATCCTTTTCTGCATTTCCTTGCTCACAGCAATGAATCTCTCACTATCAGGAGAGATAACTCCTTATTTTCTCCTTGAATAATCTGTAAGGATGACATTTCAAAATCATGCTTATTATATATTTATTACCTGATCATTAAAAATATACAAATATGATATGTACATACAGATTTTCTATTGAAATAATTATGCATATATGTCATTACTAGTTATTGATGGTCCTATTTTATATGGATAAATATTTAAACTCTTGTGCTTGTTGTACTATACATCAGTAACAGGCAAAGGGAAAAACATATTTGCAACATGGTATACTTTATTGCCACAAAAAGTACTCCCCCTTTCAAAAATATTGCAGCTTACAGCTATTGAAAATCAAGAGGAACAAAATGGACATAAGAATTCTTGAGGAATCAAGACACTAACTTTAGGCAGCTATTCATATTTCTGCTTTCTCCCCTGATTGAAATTGAGCTTCTTAAGGGAGGGAGTGCTTTGTTTGTTTGTTTGTTTGTTTTTCTTTGTATTCCATGCACCCAGCATAAAACCTGGAACCTAGTAGTTATTGACAGCATGATTTGGTGGAGAATATGCTGGGCTGGGACTCAGAAAGACTTGGGTTCAAATCCTGCTGCTAATTTCTAGCTAGATGAAAAAGCATTTTTCTTATCTGCAAGATAGTCTGTTAGTCAATCAACAAACACTTGCTATGCCATGATTTCTCCAACTTTTTGGTCTCAGGAGCCATTTGGCCTCTTCAGAATTTTCAAGGACCAAGATATCTATCAATATTTACTGCAATAGAAATGAAAATTTTTACTTTAAAATATTATTTAGTAAAATTTTAAAAATAATAAACCCATCACATGTCAATATACTTTTTATGAAATGTAATTATATTTTATGAAATGTAATTATATTTTCAAGCATTTTGAGGCATTATTTTACATATTTTTATAAATTTCTTTAATGTCTGTCTTAGTAGAAGAAGGCTGTATATCATATCTGCTTCTGATATCAATCTTCTGTGATATGTTGTTTTAGTTAATATGTGAAAAAAATTCTGCCTCACAATGATGTGTAGTCGGAGAAGGAAGGAATATTTTAATAGACAAATAACATCCTGGTATCATGAAAATCATTTTGACATCAGAGACCTCCTAAAAGGGTCTCAGACATCCCCATGGCCTTCAGCATATTAATAATGGACAAAATATACCTTAACCTTACTGCCACTACCAACTTAGCACCACTAATCCTGTCAATCAGTATCCCCTACTTTTGGTCCTTTTCTTTCCTGTTCTCTCTGCTACATATATAATCTTTCAGCCTGGTATAGCAGGTGAAGTTTTAGACTTGGATTCAGGAAAAAGTAGGTTCCAGTCCTACCACTGATACTTACTAGCTATGTGAATATGGGAAAGTCACTTAAAATATCTGAGACTGAGTTTCTTCATTTATAAAATGTAAGCTATAAAATACTACCTAGCACACAGAATTATTAGGGTCCAATGAGATAATGTATATAATCAATTTTTCAAAACCTTAAAGCATTATGTAATTTTAAATAATTATTGTTATTATTTCTAATCTTGTGTTATAATAGGAGTACAGTAACCTGGGTATAGATTCAGGAATTCAGTATAAAAGTGCCTGACTTCACCCTCCCCTTCCATTCCTCAGTCTCCATTCTCTATGTCCTGAACCTTATATGTGAATGTATGCTAAGACTTCATATTTGGCTCCTTTCTGTATATAAATTCTCTCTGTGGGTGGCCCCATCAGCTCCTTGGGGATCAGTGATCATATCTATGTAGATGACTCTTAAATCTATATGCCATGTTCTAGCTTCTCTACTGAACTCTAGTCCTGCATCACCAACTGTCTATTGGACACTCATTGAAAATCCCACAGGTATCTTAATTTTATTTGCTCCAATATAGAACTGATTCTCTTTCCCTCCAAAAGGTGCCCCTTCTCTCAACTCCCTAGTTTCTCTTAAGGTGATTATTAGTCTTCCCATGACCCAGGTTTGCAAGCTCGGAAACATCATTTGTTCTCCCACCTTCCATCTACAATTAATTGTTTTTGTTTTTGTTTTGTTTTGTTTTGGGGGCGGGGGGGGGGGGTGTTGTCAAGGAAACCTCCACAATACCTCTGACTTCTAATCCTTAATCTTCTCACTCAACTCAGATAGCTACCATCCTGGTTCCAATCCTTGTTATCCCCTCCTAAATCTTGTCTTTCTGCCTTGATTCTTTCCTTTCTCTAATTCTTTCTCCAGTCAGATGCTGTGTTGATATTCCTAAAGCAGAGGTCTGGTCATACTAAAAGAATTCTAGTTGATCTCCCCAGCTACTTGTACACACCCCACCTGACCCAGTTACTTGTATTCACTTACATGTGTACTTTGTTGATTTCCTCATGGGTTACTAACACCTTATAGAATGATGGTATTGGATCTCTTCTCTTTGCTCCACACATGGCTGGTAGTGTTAACAGATAAGAAATTAGTCCCTAGATTCAACAGCTGAACCCATCCAAAGGGAACTCTTCTCCAGTCTTCATAATTGTCATCAGCAGGATTTATTCTATCTTCTTCCCTCATATAAGAGAATAAGAAGCAGCCATATTCCACATCGAGTATAATCTCTGCCAGGGCCCTTGAATACACTATTTTATACTATCTGTCCAGGACTTTACTCCAGCAACCATACCTCTCTTTCTTTTGCATCTTCAGTCTCTCAATATCTGGTGGCTCCTTGACTACAAACATGTTTGAACATTCCTACTTCCATAGATTCCTTCCTTTTGGTCTTCTCTTTTCTACATTACCAACTTTTTTTTATGGATTCACCCATTTCTTCATCACTCATTTCCACCCCAATCCATTATAATCTGACATGAACCTGTACCAGTATAGTGATATTTACAGTTCTCTCCAAGGTCACCAATGACTTCTTAAACACTAGATAGACTGACTTTTTGTCATATGCTCATTCTCATTGACCTCTCTTCAACTTCTGAGTCTATTGTCCTTTCTTGGTCTCAAAGGTATTTCTTGTTCCTTGTTCTTCGGTTTAGCTGACTACTCTTTAAATATTTCTTCCTTTTCATATTTTTTCTTTTCTTTTTCAAAGTGATCTTGCCATTGATCCTCTTCTCATTGATCTTTAAACTCTCTCATGGCAACTTATGGTTTCAGCTATCAATCTCTATGTAGAAGAATCCCAAATTTGTATTTTCAATTTTAATCTCTATTCCAAGGTCTAGAACTATAACTCTAGTTGCTTATAAGACTTCTCCGCCATAATCTTTCATCAGTACCCCAAATTGAAGATGTTCAAAACCAAGCTCATTACCCTCTTCCTTTGCTATTTCCATTAAAAATGTTTTGAAAAACAAAAAACAAGTGTGATGTTAGATTCTCCTCACTCACCTCTCAGCTCCAGTTGGTTACAAGGTTATGTTCATTCTTCTACTCAAATATCTATTGTATCTGTTCTCTTCTCTCTTATTTCATCATCTAAGTGGCCTTCATTACTATCTACATAGATTATTTTAATAGGTTTCTAAGAGGCTTTCCTGCCTTCACTCTCAGTCAGTTGCCTATGATAGATTTAGTCAAATCATTCCTTTTCCCAAAGATTCTTCAATGTCTTCCTTTTGTCTGCTGAATATTGCTCACACCCCACTGCCTAACATTCAGGGGCCCATAGAATCCTGTACAACCCTAATTTTTTAGAGATAACTAATATATAGCCTTGTTGAATGCTCTACACTCCAGCCAAACTTGTACATTCCATCTCCAAACATGTCATGTGCTTTTCCTACTTTTGTTCATACTATTCTCTATGCTTTCACTGCTTCCCTCCTGTACTTACTTATTGAACCTTAAACACTTAATAAGACCCAGTAAGTTATGATCAAATGTTTATTAAACTGATCTCATATCAGAAGACTTAATTCAAGACATGTATCTGCCATTAATTAGTCTTGTAACTTTCAATAAGTCTTTGATCTCACTTGGATTCAGTTTCTTCATCTATAAAATAGGGATAAATTCATCTTCTACCAACCACACTCATTTGTTGTAAGGAAAACAGTTACAGGAAATTGTGAAAGGAAAAGTACTAAATCTTACGTAAATGTGTTATTGATGTTTTAAATTATTTCTGAAACCCTTGGCCTCATCATTACTAAACTATTCTTTGCCCCATTTCCCTAGGGCCCTGATTTCTTTGGGGCTAAGCTAATTCATATTACCACGTTAAAAGGGGTTAATATATTCCTCCTTCTATGTATACACAATAGTCATAAATTTGGGTTACATGACAGGATGAACACAGCTTTGATAAATGAGTATTTGGGGAGCCATGCAAGTTATAACATATAGCAAAGTATTTTTTCAATCTGGTCCTGTACCCCATATATTCATTCTTAGATCAAATATATTTTAGATCTCCATGTTATTTTCAGAGCTTGTCTTGAAGAGGGATTCATATAGCCATTAACAATGTTATGTGATCACACAGAGTCCCCTAAAACAGTAGTCTGCAAATGTTTTTGATTGAGATTCCCTTTCAATTAAAAAAAAAAACACATAATCTAACACATATATATTTAATTATTTATAGTTTATGTACATGTCCTGCTATATATAAAGAGACATATTATAAAACCTACCAAAAAAAGAAAAAAATTTAAGGATGCTAATATTTGATGCTATAGTCAATAGTGAACCTCTTGCAGCTTAAGCAAGCCACTTGGGCAGATAGATAGATAGATAGATAGATAGATAGATAGATAGATAGAGGATAGATAGACACATGCATACATACATATTTATATATATGGGGTATGTGTTTGTGTATGTATGTGTGTGTGTGTGTGTGTGTGTGTGTTTGTGTAAAATAGACTGTAGAAGGGAGGTACTTGAGGCAGGAAGAATTAGGAGACTATTTCAATATGCCAAATAATGAGTGATGAGGACCTGAATTTGGGTCGTGGCTTATATGAGCAGAGAAAAGGAGGCATAAATGAAGACACTGAAATAGAATTAACAAGATTTAGAAACTAATTAGATGTATGAGGATGAGAGAAAATAAAGACTTAAAGATGATATGACAATTGAGGAAATCTGAATTACTGGAAGGATGGTGGTTCCTTTGAATGGGACCTTTAGAAGAGGAGTAAGCGGTTTTTTGGAGGGAGATAATGTAATGAGGTCATCATGATTATCTCTTTACTGTTTACATTGAAGCAACTGTTTTGTTTTTCTGTGCCACTAGTAATTAAAATATGGATTCTTTCAACAAACGTATTCTTTATTTTTCAAAATACATTATGAAAGCAAAATGCAGCTTAAAATGGGGGTAAAATGTACTGTATTTCATAAAATGATGTGGAGTAAGACCCATAAAATAGTCCATTTTTTTGTAGCAAAACAAAGGAGTCCTGAGGGATGGTAGACAATGATATACCCACCTTGTAAGCATTCAATTTACCATTAAATCTCATGAATATGGAATAGACCCTGGGTAGAGCTTTTATCACAAAGTGTCCTTTAGTATGTATTTTAAACAGAACTGAAATGAACTATTGTATAAAAGGCTGACCTTGCTTTACAGCAGATAGGTCCAGGAATTTGCCTTTAGCTCTGTCTACTTTATTTCAGAAAATAAAACACAAACAAAATGAAAATTTCTTCACAAAAGCTTCCTAGCAAAGGAGGCTGTCTAAAAGTGGAATGGCTTGCCTTGGATGCAACTTTTGAGAAGGCTTTTTTCTTCCTAGAGATCTTGAAACAGTGATTAGATGGCCACTTATTAAGCAAGGTATATGCTTACTAATTCTTTTGAATATGGGTTGGATTACATAGTACATAGCCACTATAATACCCTCTGGTTTTGTAATTCTGTGATTCTATACCTTTTTTAAATGGTGTTTTATTTTTTCCCTATTACATGTCCAAACAATTTTTTGCTTATATTTTAATAAGATTTTGAGTCCCACATTTTTCCTCTTCCCTCCCTCCCTTTTGCATGTACTATGATGTAAAACATATTTCCATAGTATTCATAGTTGTGAAAGAAGAAATAGATCAAAGGGAGAAATGCACACAAAAAACCAAATAAAGTAAGTGAAAAAAAAAATAGTATGCATAGGTCTGCATTGAGAGTCAATCTATTCTTTATCTGTATGTGCACAGATAGTATTTTCCTTTCAGAGTCTTTTGTCTTTGTCTTGCTGAGAAGAGCTGAGTCATTCATAGTTGATCATCACACAATATTGCTGATATTGTATAAAATGATTCCTGATTCTGTTTGCTTCACTTTGTATCAATTCGTACAAGTCTTTCCAGGTTTTACTAAAATCTATGTGCCCATCATTTTTTCTTGCACAATAGTATGTTATTACATTCATATACCACTACTTGCTCAGCCATTCCCCAATCTATGGGCATCGCCTCAATTTCTAATATTTTGCCACCAGGAAAAGGGCTGCTATTATTATTTTTATGCATGTAGGTCCCTTTTCCCTTTTTTGTGATCTCTTTGGGATACAGACCTAGTAGTGGTATTTCTGAATCAAAGGGCATGCAAAATTTGGTTACCCTTTGAGCATAGTTCCAAATTGCTCTATAGAATGGTTGGGTCAGTTCACAACTCCACCAACAGTGCATTTTTCCAACATCCTCTCCAACATTTATCATTTTCCTTTTTTTTGTCATATTAGCCAATCTGATAGCTATAAGGTGGTCCCTCAGAGTTGTTTTGATTTGCATTTCTTTAATAAAAAGTGATTTAGAGCAGGGCTTATTAAACTGTATCTACTCATAACCCCTTTTTGTCTGAGAAATTTTTATACAACCTTGGGTATATAAAATAGGTACATAAATTAAACGTTTACTGAAAATAAATTAAAAAGAATTTTATTTTCAAACAATTCTTTGATATACATGTAATTTTACCATTTATTAAAGACAAAAGCAAATTTGCGTACTGACATAGATATGCTTGTTTATTTTTACATAAAGAATTAAATCTTGTCAGAATATTTGATACTGCAGGATGTAGAATATCATCAACATTTTTCAGAGTTGATCAATATTTTGATTTTATAATCATCAATGCTGAGAAAACTGCTTTGCATAATAGATAGTAGACAATGGCAGAAGTATGTTTAGGATCATTTCAGAAATTGTTGAAAATTTTTCTAATCCCAAGCCAAAATTCATTTAGTGATTTTTTTTAATATTAGGAAGCTCAAGTTTTAAACTTGTGTCACTTGATAAGTTGACAAATTCTTCTTGAACTTTTAATGGTAGATGATTGATGGTTTTTTTTTTAATTTGAATTGAGTATGGCTTATGAACTCAACTTCATTTTTTAGAATAAAATTTGAAGGAAAGTATTTCTGAAGCTGTGTCTCCAGGCACTTCAGATAATCAATTATAACTCTTACTTTAAATCTTTGGGAAAGTTATTTTCAATTATAAAATCAAATATAGCTGTAAACATTTTTTAAAAACCCACAATTTCCCATATGTTAACTTTTTAGTAAGATTTTGAATTATATATTTTAACATAAATATATTTTAGAAATTTCTCTTTAAGTGACATATTTAAATCATTGAGTTTTTAAGTAATATCCAACAAATGACACAGTTTTGAAAGTCACAAGTCATGATTGAAAAAAATTAACAAAATCAGATTTCTCAGTCAAAAATGTAACAACTTCATCTTTCAATTTCATTATTCTGCTTAAACTTCACCCTCTTGAGAACCACCTTCCCTCTGCAAGTACTAATAAACTTTTGTAACTGGAGTTCATTTTTTTCCAAAGGTTTGAAAACAAACAACTATGAAGGGTATGGTTTTTAATGAAGTTAATGATTTTGATAGTGTCACAAAGTATAACATCTTACTCTGGTGATATTTTTTTTTTTTACTATGAGTGCCTCCTGGTGGATCATGCAGTGAGTAAAAGTGGTGTGTTAATTGCCACCAGCTTTAATTTTTGTTATAAATCCAACATTCTCTCCCATCATTGCTCCAGCACCATTGTACAGAGTCCAGTGCAGTTTTTCCATTGTAAACCTTCATTTGTGAAAAACTCATCAGCTTTTAAGATATATATCCTCTCCTCTTGTGTGCCCTTCCAAAGGACAACAAAACAGTAATTCCTCATATATGCTTCCTTCATAAATGTATCTTCTATAAAGTAACAACTGTGTCATGTTAGAAATGTCAGTTGTTTCATGTGAGTTGTAAACTTTGGGCTGCCCTCAAGCCTGGTAATGAGTTGCTGGACTTGGTCATTACAGATTTCAGAAATTCTTTTAGAAACAGTATCATTTGCAAGGAAATACTTTTCATTAACAATAAGAAATTTCTCAAAACATTGTTTTACTTTATTGGAAGATTTTTAAAAGTCATTCAAAATATTTCTTTGGTTCATTGCTGTCTACTGCATGCTTGGTATTAAGATATTGTTTTAGTTTCACTGATTTCATGCTCTCTGCAGCCAAAACTTCATGACAAATTAAGCCAAGAGTTTTTCCACACCATCATCATTATTAGAAATAAATTCATATTGCAAAAATTATTTGACATACTTTCTTTTTCTTGTCAATTGAGGTGGATTCCAACCTAATAGTAGACTCTGCCACATTGTTATCAGTATTTTTACTTCTTCTGTCTAAATTTGCCTACTTATCCACAATCAAAAACTATTTTATCTTAAAATATAAATACTAATAATTTCTCAAATACTGACTTTAGCTTATTAAATTACATTTGTTTTTACTTAATTTATAAGATTGATGTTTATAATTACATACACATACAGCAATGATGGTGGACAAATATTTTTAAAGGGCTTTTGTCTTGACTTGCTGCAATTAAATACTTATATTTCTGTAAAAGAAGAAGACAATAGCAATTTTAAAAATCAATCATTCTAACATAATCCAAAGATACACTAACCTAATAGTTACATGCTAAGAAATGATGGTAGAAAAATATTAAAGTCTTTATTTTCATAATTAAACTATTATATTTCTGTAAGAGCAGAAAATTTTGTATGTACAGTAAAACAGAACAAAAAAAACCCCCACTGCAACCCATAAAATAACAATGATCTCAAATCTGAACCAAGATATTTCTGGCGGTGTTCATTGGCATTATGTGGCATGACAGCATGAGCAGTGCAAAGTGTGCATGTTATATGTTCAGAAGCAAGGCTTCAGTAAAGTCACATGATGTAACATGTGCAGTTGCTCCCAGAAACATCTCAGATTCATTATGCATTTGATTTTGAATTAATTTTTGATCACTGCACATTCAGAAACCTTTTACTGTTGCCAAATATCTTGTGAACCCCACATTCAGTTACACAACCCCTTATGGGATCATACCCCACAGTTGAAAAAGTGCTGGTTTGGAGCACATCTTCATATGACTATAGATAACTCTGATTTCTTCATCTGAAAACTGCCTGCACATATCCTTTCGCCATTTATCAATGGTGAATGGCTTGTATTCTTATACATTTGACTCTAGTCTCTATATATTTGACAAATTGAGGCCTTTATCCAAGACACTTGCTATAAAGATTGTTTCCCAGCTTTCTGCTTTCCTTCTAATCTTGGTTGCATTGATTTTGTTTGTGCAAAAGCTTTTCAATTTAATATAATCAAAATTACCTATTTTATATTGCATAATGCTCTCTATCTCTTGTTTGGTCATAAACATATAACTCGCTTAATACTGCAAGTGGCCAGAAAGAAACAATTCAAATATCTGGGAGCCTCAATATTACACAGGACTTAGTAGTTGCAACATCAAAGTATCCAAGGTCATGGAACATAATATTCCAGAAGGCAAAGGAACTAGTACTGCAACCAAGAATCACCTACCCAGTGAAACTAAGTATAATATGCTCCAAAGTAAAAACAAAAAATGATCAATCAATTAAATAAAAGAATTTCAAACTTTCATAAGGAGAAGACCAGACTTGAATAAAAAGTTTGATCTCCAATATCAAGACACAAAAGAAGCTTAAGAAGGGGAAAAGAGAAAAAAGAAAAGAAAACAAGGAATTCAAGCATTTGGATGCTTTACCACTTGATGCATATGTGTTTAGTATTGATGTTATTTCATTGTCGATTGTACCTTTTAGCAAGATGTAGTTTCCTTCCTTATCTCTTTTAATTAAGTCTGTTTTGCTTTTGCTTTTTTCTGAGATCAGGATTGCTACCCCTGCTTTTTTTTTTTTTAAACTTCAGCTGAAGCATAATAGATTTGGCTTCAATCCCTCCCTTATCTTTGCTTTGTTAGGTCTGTGTCTTTCTACTTCAGATGTGTTTCTTATAAACAACATATTGTTTTTTTGTCTGTTTTCTTTTTTTTGTTTGTTTGTTTGTCTGATTTTTGATCTGTTCTGCTATCCATTTCTTTTTTATGGGAGATTTCATCCCATTCACATTCATATGTATGATTATTAGCTGTTTATTTCCCTTCAGTTTATTTTTCCTCCTGTTTGTCCTCTCTCTCCTTTTACACTTTGCCTCCTTGACAGTGTTTTGCTTCTCTCTACTACCTCCCCTGGTCTATTCTCTCTTCTCTCATGTCCTCTTTCCCCCTACCTTAACTTAATCTCCACTCCTCCTACTTCCCATTATGCTTAATTTTGCTGGATAGATGATTCTTGGTTGTAGTCCTAACTCCTTTGTCTTCTAGAATATCATGTTCTATGACCTTGGGTACTATAATGTTGCAGCTGCTAAATCCTGTGTAATCTTGATTGTGGATCCCCAGTATTTGAATTATTAACTTCTAGCCACTTGCAGTATTTTTTCCTTGACCTGATAGTTCTATAATTTGGCTATAATGTTTCTTGGAGTTTTTATTTTGGTATTTCTTTCCTGAGGTTATCAATGGATTCTTTCAATGCCTATTTTGCCCTCTAGCTCCATGATATCAGGTCAGCTCCTTCATAATTTCATGAAAGATGCTGTCCAAGTCCTCTTTTTGATTATGGCTTTCAGGTAGTACAATGATTCTTACACTATCTCTCCTGCATCTATTTTCCAGGTGAGTAGTTTTTCCAATGAGGTATTTTACATTTTCTTCTATTTTTTCATTCTTTTGAATTTGCTGGATTGATTTTTGGTGTTGATTTTGTGCCTTTTTGAGAAAAAGGAAAAGAAAGTAGAGTATATCAGGATAGAATTCCTTCTAACTCTCACCTCTTAAAAGTGGTAAGGCTGAGCAGGAGATAAGCAACTTACTCTTTCGAGGATGTTATGGGAAGTGTTCTGAGAATTGTGATAGTTAATCAGAGTGAGTTTCAAAAGAGCACAGAAAATATTCTAGTCCTATATAAAACCAGGATGCTTTCATGTTTGAAATGCCTTAAACACTTTAAGAGGTAGTTCAGGTTGACAATTTAGAAGTTAAATAAAGTTTTAATTCGTCAATAATATATTTTTAATGAAAAGATTATGATGCATTGAGGAGAGGATAAAATTTGTCTCAGGACTGAGAAGTTGTTTCTGGTCCCAACTCTGTAATTGACTGATTTGAGCTCTTTTGAGAACTTTCTAACATGGTCATCACTGAAAAAAGCATATTATTGAGAAAAATCTAAATCCATGGAGTCTAAATCCAGGACTCTAAACTCATGCTAGGACTTTGGACATCATCCTACACTATCCCCTTATTGTACAAATGAGGAAACTGAGACCCAGATTGGTTAAGTGACTTGCCTATTATCACTGCGGTAGCAAGTAGTAGATCAAAGGTTTGAAACCTCATATTTTACTCCAAATTCAACATTTTCCTCTACTTCATTATGCCTTTGACATTTCTCATGTTCTTAAGATAGACCTGCCCTAGAGAGAAAAAAGCCTTCTGCTTGTAAGAAATGGATAGTATGGGTATACTAAACAAATAAGCTTTTCAATTCTTTTTTTTTCTTTTTGGAGGGCGATTAGAGTTAAGTGACTTGCCCAAGGTCACATGGCTAGTTTTTTGTGTTAAGTATCTGAGGCTGGATGTGAACTCAGGTCTTCCTGACTCCAGGGCCAGTGCTCTATTCACTGTGCCACCTAGCCTTTTGATTCTAAGCTTTGGACTTGGAAGGTAGATATGTAATGTGTTCCATTAAGTTGTTTTTATTAAAACTAAATAAGAGTTTGATTAGATAGAATTTTGTAATTATCATTATGTCATGACTACTGCTGTTAGTCATTCAGAAAATTTCAAACTCATTTTCCAATTTGCTCCTAAAAGAACAGTCCAGCAGAAAATATACTGGAAAACAGAAACGTCTTTTAAAGCAGAATTCTTATATTCATTTACATCAACGATTTGTTCCCTAGACACAGATTTAAAGACATGAATCTAGTTCATTTCATACATTTATTCAGGGTCTACTACCAAAAAGAAGATTAAAAATGTCAAAGTCTTATGTTTTTGTGAAACCAATAAGTTATTCACAGCAGTTTCTTGAACAGAGCAACAGATCTAGTAAAATAGCTGTACAGAGATGATCACTATCAAAACAATGCCTATCACTGACTGATATCAAGTTCTTTCATCAGTTACTGGCATACTGAGGGGAAAATATAGGTAAGATGTGCACAGAAGGAGTATGGCTGCACATCATTGCTTACTATAACGTATTCATGATACATTTAACAGGTCCCTCCAAAATAAATCTGTCAAAATCATAATTCATCTACACTGAATTCCCTCAGCATGTAATTTAAATGAAGGCATAACTTGCTACCTGGGCACAATTCTCTCTTTCCTTCTGTAGGTACGCTACAGAGAGATATAAGTATGGATAGATATCAGTATGTCTCTAAATATGCAAGTGTTGTTTTTACAGCTACGTTATAAACTTGGGACTTATTCATAAGAATTATAGTGGAAAATGTATTGTAGTTCTTAAAATGGTATGTGTTACAGTTTTTAAAGTTTCATCATTGTTATTCAGTAAGGTCCGACTCTTTGGGGCCCTCTATAAGGTTTTCTTGGCAAAAGTATTAGAGCAGTTTGACATCTCCTTGTCCAGTGGATTAAGACAAACAGAGGTTGAGTGATTTTTCCCAGAGTCACACAGCTAATGAGTATATGAGGCTAGATTCGAACTCAGATCTTCCCAAGCCCAGTCCTAGCCGTCTATCCGCTGAGCCATCTAGCTGTCTTAGTGTCCATTGTTTACCAAAACATATTTGCTAAATTATTATAAAGAACTATACACTTGCCTTTTAAGGATAGAATTCTCTTTTAAAACCTTCGTACATTTAGCAGTATCTATGTAATTAAATATATGTATGTCTATGTATATATGTATATACACACACATATATGTACATATATATGTGTGTTATGCTTACATAAATGTATATATGCATGCACAATTCTTATACATATTGCTGTAATAAATATAAATGTAAAATTTATATCTATATATTCTTGCAATATACATACACTATTATATACTTAAATACCCAAATGGTTCTGTGATCTAATTGATTTAGAAGTTCTGTGGAACAATGGAGGTTTCATCCAATCAATATCTGATCATCTTATGTGACACTTATCCATGACTTCCAACAAATTCCCCATAGAGGGTTCCCTCAGTATACTAGAGGACTTCCTTGATTTCTCCTGAAATTAAGAAGGTACCATGAAGGTACTTTGGATGTCCATCTGTCCTACCTTGCCACATGATCCATGTTCTCTTCTCACCATGCAAATCCTAAGTGATATTTTTTCTCTTGTTCTCTCTTAGAGTTTCTCATTGGTAATATTTTTTATGTGTACTCACACCCACCATTTGCTTCTTCCTTGCACTCTGTATGATATCCATTTTTAATTTTTTTGCTAGCCATTATATTTTATGCCTTGGTATCATACATCAGAACTGATAAGATATAGATATTAAAAAAGATTAGCATTTGATTTTGTGTGAAGCTTGGAATCATAAAAAGAGTTGGTAATTTCTTGAAGGTAATCCAGCCTGCTCTTATCCTGTCCTACTCTAGGCTCAAATCATTTTCTATCTGGAATGTATGCCTCAGATAGCCATGGATATGCTGAAATGTATAGGTTGTCCAGTCAAATGCATGTTGCAATCAGTGAAATAGAAATTTAACATTCATTTGGTCTTTTCTGTGTGAATGTTAGGTCAAATTCTAATTGATGGCAAAATTCTTCCAAGAGGCTTTGCAATATTCTGGGGCTTAAGGAAGTCAACACAATGTCATATATAAATAGGATCATTAGGAGGAACTCATTGTCCAAGGAGAATCTCCCTTCAACTTGAATTCTGTGCTAATTGTCTTCCATCATAGCAGTTAACATCTTTAATAAGCATATGCTCTGTTTTTTGCCTGAGTTCGTAATTACAGGAGGGTCATTGAAGAAGGTGTTTGTACTATTATATCTTTCAAGGAATCTTAAGTGATTTTGATGTATTGTGAGGGATACCTTGTTGAAAAAAAGTTTGCAAGGCAGTGCTTTTTCCTATCTTTTCAAATATTTTTTCAGACTCGAAAAACAATAAATACATTGGGATTTTCTGTTTTCTACATATTTCAGTTTATTTAAAAATACTGATGATGAAATACGTTTTGAATACTACTTTGCAAAAGTCTGACTGTTCCCTACCAATACCTTCTTGAAAGATGTCCTTAGTTCATGGATAAAGATTTTGTATAAATGAAAAAGTAGACATATAAATGAGGAGTTACTTATGTTTTACTGGACCCTATTTTTATATTTATAGAGTCTGAGATGTTTTCTATGCCTTTGGTATCTCCCTTTCCTTCTTATATTTTGTTTCTTGGTTCCCCAATCCCTCATAATTGCTGCCTCCAACACAGAACTCTTCTTTGAACACTTAGTTCAACTGAGTTCTTCGCATACTTGTGTTCTCTGGGCTATTTCTACTTCTCCTAGAAGCAAATCTAGGATTGTGTCATTAAGGGCCATGTATACAGTTTCTATTATCAGTTCATTGTAATCCTTTTTACAAATCTTTTCTATTTCTATTTTTCTTCTCTTTGCTCTCTTCCTTCCATTTTCACCCTTAAATACCCCTGAGATTTCTTTACTTCAAAGTTTTGCCAAGCTTTCTTTAGAATGACTTTACTTTCCACTGTTTATCTCTGCCATATTAGAAAATACTAATCATCATTTCAGAAATCACTCTTGATGAGAGTACTAACTCAATATTGCTTGTCTCTTCATTTGGCAAGTAACTAAGGTGTTTGTTTATCCAGGGTCTTTCCTTTTGTTATCCTTGTTGCAATTAATTTACATGATAAGACTTCTGGTTAAAATAATTATAATAGCTGCTAATGTCATTTCTTCCATCCTTGTCCCATTTCTTGATTGTCAGTTACTTGTTTGAATTATTTAGATTTAAGTTGTTTAGATTATACGCTATATGTTTTTTTTCTCTTGGTTTTGAACTAATTCTTATCTTACCATTAAAAAGCCAATAGTATTTATAAATGTATTTGCATTTTTATATAGAAATATAATTCAGCTCTTCAAAATAATCTGAACTTCATATAAAGTATGGATGCTTTCTATGATATAGAATACCAATAGTCAGGTGTAGCTCATAAAATATAAGACAAAAATAAAGGCAAGCCCATACATTTGTACTCGTTGACAAAAAAAAATGGTCATTGAGTTGAAAATTATCTGAGGGCTAAAAATGATGTGAAAAAATGCTAATAAGTACACACACACACACGCACACACATAAACATATCAGAGTATGTTTATAATCATTTTAGTTTCTATTTCTGTTAGTAATGTTATTACTATAAAAAGTTCATCCCAGTTTATCAATATGAGGGCACCCTGTAAAATGCTTAAAGAGAGACAGTGGATATAATTTATTTGCCTTTATTGCATCCAGCGGGTTTTCAACCTTCTTTATGTTTTGGACCCTTTTTACAATCATAAGAAGCCTATGCATGAACCCCTTCTCAGAATAATGCTTTTCAATGTGTAAAATAAAATACATAGTATAACAAGGGAGACCAATTATATTGAAATACAGCCATAAAAAATGTAAAACTACATGTTGTGTGCTGCAGGTAAAGAACCCTTGCTTCAATAGTTAGATAGGCAAAGTACCAAAAAATGTTATATGTATTCTATATATTGCATTCATGGCAAAGTCTATGGCAAAATTCCAACTTGTCTTTTAAAACATTAAAATTGTGGCAGACTGCTAGCATAATGAATGGAATTACATATTTGTTATTATCCAAAATGTTCATATCAGAGGTTAGAATAACTTGCCTTTCCATGGTCTTTTATGGTAATGGCTTTAATAGTAGCCATTTCATTCATGAAAATTGAAACATTAATATATGATATTTATGATGAATATAATCTAAATGTACATTAATTTGAACACCAAATAAATTAGCCAGTTTTCAGAGATGATATCGTAAAAAATAGTGATTTCACATATTCTTAAAATGTGCTTTTGTGTGTTATAACATAGATTCATTTAAAAATCAGCATGTTATACATATTTATTCTCTTTTTTGCAGTTCAACAGAAGAACAGTTTCATTGGCAAACACAAGGTAAAGTATAGAACTGTGATGGAAATTTAAAGTTATATATGAATCAAAATTAATTTCATTGCACTTTGGAAATAAAAAATATAAAGAAATAAGATGAGCAAGGCAATAGCCTGAAATTAAACTTTTTAATTCTTTATGAAAAGTTTTATTTAGATAATGGAAAGGATTTGATTAAGTTCTTGTCAATTTCTTGCCTAATTTTAGAACCCCCAAGAGAAATGGTCTTAATTGTTCTTGACCTAAAAAGAGAGAGAGAGGGAGAGAGAGAGAGGGAGAGAGAGAGAGAGAGAGAGAGAGAGAGAGAGGGGGGGGGGGGAGAGAGAGAAAGAGAACAGCATATGATAGTGATCTGAGAAATTACTGAGGTAAAACTATTTTATCAGCCTTCTTTTGACTATCAAATAATGAAAAAAAGGAAAAGATATCATTGATTATGGGCTAAATTTTTATATTTATTTTAAATAGATGGTCAGAAGGATATAGAGGATGAACTCACAACTGGTCTTGAACTGGTAGATTCCTGTATTAGATCACTTCAAGAATCAGGAATACTTGATCCCCAGGACTATTCAACTAGTGAAAGTAAGTTTAAAGAACCTTTTATTCTTTGTCTCTTATTCCATAATTATTTTTTGAAGATGCTTTCCATGTTTCAAATGAAAAGAAAAAAGTATTGTGTTGTTCCAGTTCTCATTTCCTCCGTCAACCTAGAGTATTTAAATTATTTAAATTAACTATTAATTATATACTTATATACATGTTATTATCAAAGATCAAATATTTTCACAGTTACTAATCAAACAAAAAGAATGACTATTTTACACAAATCTAAAAGCAACTCGTAAATATTCTGTGTTCAATAATTCATTCCAATTATTTTTTAAAATAGCTTTACATAACTGTGAAAATAGGATATGTCATAATTTATCTGTCTATACTGAATAACAACATTAAAATCCTATCAGAGTTTTGATATTTGCAAATTAACAGAAGATATGTGTAGTTGAATGAATCTGTTATGAGTGTTACATTTTTTGCTCATAGTAATAAAAAACAAATATCGCTAAAAACAAATTATTAAAACATGCACTTGCTATAAGAATTGTAATATAAAGGCAGTAGGACGTTTTCTATTCTAGATGTTAAAAATATAATTTCTTAAAACCCATCAAGAATGTTCAATTTGGAATAAAGAAATTCAGAATACAGCAACTCCTTATATACTTTTGTATAAATACATATAACTTTTGATATTATTCTGTGACCTGCATTTAGTCTCTGTAGTTCCATAATTTTTATTATCCATGGAGAATTATAGGACAGCATCATCAGGAACAACCAAGACCAATTAAAAATGAAATCTATCCCCTTCAATAAGGTAGGTGGTCTGATCTTATAATCCTTGCTCTCTGTATTTTGTACTAAAAAAGTTATAATATCTTCATTACCTAAAATAGGTTCTCTATCAGTACATCATGGTACATTTCACTGTAGGGATATAAAATGGCAGCCTTGGAAAGGACTTCAGAGATCATTTAGTCCAGCCCCTATCTGAATGGCTTAATGAGCCATTCAGAAGCAATCTAATAAAGGAGTCTACCAGTTCAGTTGTAAGTTCATCCTCTATGTCCTTCTGGCCATCTATTTTAAATAAATACAAAAAAATTAGCCCATCTGAATGAATGGGTTAATGTTTCACTGAAAGAAAAGATAGAGACTACAAGAGTTTCTTCATATATCCTCCTCAATTTCCATTTCCCAGATGCCCCTTGACACTCTCTTCATTCACTCTTGTCTCATATGAATAGGTGACCCATCTTTGCAAGGCAAACCTTTTTACTTGCATAAGTGAACCCACTTCATCTCCCTTCTCTAGCAGATTATCCCCTCTGTTATCCCCACTACCTTACTTATCTTCAATTTCTCCTTGTCTACTGGCTGCTTCCCTTCTTTGTCCTCAAACAAACATAATTCATTCCAGCCATCATTCTGTATTTCTCCTCTCTTTTTTGGCTAAACTCCTTGAAAAGGCCATCTACAATAAATACCTTCATTTTTTCTCCTACTCTTTTCTTAATTTTATTTAGTCTGACTTCTAACATCATTCAACTGAAACTGCTTTCTCCAAAACTGCTAACGTTCTCTTAATTGACAAATCTAATGGTCTTTTCTTAATCCTCATCCTTCTTGACCTCCTTCTAACCTTTGACATTGTTGATCATCCTCTTCTCCTTGACACTCTCTTCTTTCTTGGTTTCCATGACACTACTCTATCTTATTTCCCATTTTACCTGTCTGACCTCTCCTCAGTCTCCACTGCAGGGTCTTCATCCAGGACATACCCCCTAACCATGGGTATCCCTCAAGACTCTGTCCTCTACCCTCCTGCTTTCTCCCTCATTATTATTTCACTTGCTGACCTCATCAAGTCCCATGTATTATTATATATATGCTAATGATTCTCAGATCTATTTATCTAGCCTTGACTTTTCTCCTGACTTCCCATCTTTCATCTCTACCTATTGGACTTCTGGAACTAGGTGTCACATAGATACCTTAGAATCAGCATGTTCAAATCTTAATTATTTTTCCCAAACCTTCTCCTCTTCCTAATTTCCCTCTTACTGTTGAAGGTACCACCATCCTCCTAGTAATCAAAGCTCACTTCCTAGGTGTCATGTCTCCTCTATCTCTCCCATCCCATATCCAACATGTTGCCAAGGCCTGTTAATTTTCCTTTCATAACATTTCTCATATTTCCCCTTTTTCTCCTTAATACTGCCATCATCCTGGTACAGGTTCTTATCAGCTCACAACTTTATTATTGCAATAGCCTACTGGTTAATGTCTATGTCACAAGTATCTCCTTATTCTATCCATCCTCCACTTAGCTGCCAAAGTTATCTTTCTAAACCTCAGCCCCCCTCAGCCTCAGTCACCCACTCCTACCCCCACTGGTTAAACTCCAATAGCATCCTATCATCCTCTGTTTAGCATTTGAATACTCTCATGTCCTCACCTCCTCCTGCCTTTCCATCTTCTTGCATTTTGTCTCCTACCTATCACAGTCACACTCCCTGTCTGATAAGACCGGTGTCCTTGATATTCTTTGAACAGAGTGCTCTATCTCCTGACTCTGAGCATTTTAATTGGCAGTCCCCAAGCTTGGGAAGGTTTTCCCTCTTTATGTTTATTTTCTGGCATTCCAGACTTCTTCAAGTCCCAACTAAGAACCTACCTTCTACAGGAAATCTTTCTTAATCCCCCTTAGTTCTTGGGTCTTTTCTCTGTTGATTCTCTTTACCTTCCCTACTATGTTGCTAGTTGACATGTTATTGCCCCATCGGAACTCTTTGGGAGCCTGGACTGTTTGTCTTTTGTCTCACTTTGTATCCCATGTGCTTAGCACGGTTTCTGACATTTATTGGGTACTTAATGAAGGTTTATTGACCAGTGGACCTTGACAATACCACTAAACATAACCATCCAGCTTTTGCTTAAAGATTTTGTAGTGATAACTTTTAAAATTCCTACATGTTGAGTTAGCCCATTCTGTTTTGGAATAACTCTAGTTGTTAGGACATGCTATGTAGATGCAGTCACAAAAAATCACATTCAGAGTTTATTGGTGATTCGTATATTATTGATTTTCAGTCCATTTAACATTTGTCTAAAACAGATGTCTTTCAGTTTAATTTGGGGAGCTGATGAGTTGGTATATAATCTTTGATGAACTAATTCAATGAGTTATGAAAAGACTCAAAACATAACCAGAAATTTCATGGAATTAAAAAATGTTGCAGGACTTAAAGAATACTTTTCTCTCTTTTGTTGTTCAGAGGATTAAAATGGCTTCTGAAATATCTCTATCCTTCTTTCAAAATTTTTGGTAGACTAGGAAATTTTATTTCTTGGTGACCATAATAACATGTATGTCCTAAATTAAAATAAGATGTGTATGTTTGGATTACTTTTACAAATCTCTTATAAAATGCAATTAGAAATTTACTTGTACTAGCTTACCTTTCTAAATGTGAATGGAAGCCATTAGGAAATCACTGGTGTCAGAGGCCCTAGATGTGAGAGAATGCAGAAAGAAAACAACTGAAGGACATATAAAGAATAGCTGCCCATTATGTATTCATAAATGTCTTCTATTCTACATGAAAACTTAACCATATACATTTTCCCCAAAGGATGTCTGCTTTCCCTTCTGTTATATATTATTTTAAGCAAATTACACTGCCTCCTCAAAAAGTTATGACTATTGCTTTAGAAGAGAGTATATTAATGAAAAAGACATAGACAAAAATATAAAAAGTATGGGTTTTTTTAGATTATGAAGAGGAGGTAGAAATGTACATTTCCCAAATGAAAAACAGTTACTGCCATCTGTGTTATGAATGACTCCTGGGATTAAGGTCTAAGTTTAGAGATTTGGGAAGATGAGTGAAAATTTCCATCAAACACATAACTGTGTTTTGTGATTGACAAGGTACCAGAGGTACCCAGAAACCAGTTATTATGCCCAAATGAAACTCAGATGTGGCAAGGTGAAGGAAGTATTGAAGCTAGGAAGGGGAAAAAATACCTCTCAAACTCTCTGAAAGTGGTCAAATAGAGAAGAATTAGAGTTTGAAAGCATTGAAATACTCTTAGAGTCTATCCTGGGATTAATTTTACCTTGGGATCACAGTGAAGACCATATCAATCAGTATCCTTCAACCTAGATCCCCAGCTGTGACTCAGCAAGTAGGGAGAGGAAAGAAGCAACCAGTCAATCAGTTAGCAACTATTTATTATGCAGTTAATATATGT
Source organism: Pseudochirops corinnae (assembly GCA_028646515.1). Classification (NCBI taxonomy): domain Eukaryota; kingdom Metazoa; phylum Chordata; class Mammalia; order Diprotodontia; family Pseudocheiridae; genus Pseudochirops; species Pseudochirops corinnae. The sequence continues at coordinate 31,150,600 of CM053587.1, forward strand.
GGGGCACTGTGCTAGGTGCTAAGATAAAATATATATAGAATAAAGCAATCCCTCCTCATAAGTCTATGTTGTATCAGGATAGATAACTGTCAAAAATATGTGTACATACAGAATGAATATAAAGAAAATAAATATAAAGTAGTTCAACATAAGACAGTTTGGAAAGGAGGGTACTAGCAGTTGAGGGAATCAGGGAAAATTTCATGCAGTAGTAGAGCTGTGTTTATAAGAAAGAAGATTCTATGAACTAGAGTCAAGGACAGTGTATTTCTAGCATGGGGGATGATTAGTGCAAGGATGGGAGATGGAGAGTTGTGGGTAATGAACAAAGAGAAGACAAAGTTGATTGGATGGCAGAATGTGGGAATGGGAATTAATGTACAATGTAGCTAGAAAGGTAGGTTGAGTCAAGGTTGTGAAGAACTCTAAAAGTTAAACAGAGACGTTTATATTTTATCCAAGAGACACTAGAGAGTTGACTGATCAGAGGACTGGCATGGTCAGATTTGGACTTAAGGAAAATCACTTGAACATTAGTGGGGAAGATGGAGTGAAATGGCCAGAGATCTGGGACAGGGAGACCAACTAGGAGACCGTTGCAATATTCTATTAGGTAACAGGTGATGAGGATCTGAACCTCGGCGGTGGTAGCGGCTGGTGAGTGGAGAGAAGCAACTGGATTTAAGAGATATGGAGGTAGAAGTGGCAAGATTTGGCAACTGATTACATACATGAGATGAGGAAATATAAGGATTTAAGATAACATCAAGATTATAAACCCAGGAGATTAAAAGAATGGTGGTACCTTCTATGGAAATAGTGAAGACTGGAAGAGAATTAGGTTTGAAGTAGCAATAGAAAATGGAAATAATGAGATCTGTTTTGGAAACACTGGGTTTGTTATAGCTCAAGAAAATCCAATTTAAAATATGCAATGAGGAATTAATTGGTGATATGGTACTGCAGCTCAAAGGAGAGACTAGAGTTGGATATATCATCAGTGTAGAAATGATAATTAAACCTATTGGAGCTGATGAAATCACCAAGAGAGGAGAGAGACAGAGAGAGAGAGACAGACAGAGAGAGAGAGTGCTGAGGAAAGGGCCCATGACAAAATCTGGGACAATACCACCCATTAGGGGATGTAATTTCTATGATTAATTAGCAGAGGAGATTGAGGAGTAATATAGGCAAGAGGAAAACCAAGAAATAGTAATTCCTTGTGAACTTGGAGAAGAGAAAGTGAGTGGTCAGTATTCTGACATGTAGCAAAGGGGTTGAAAAGGATGAATGCTGAGAAAATACTGATTTTTAACAATTTTAACAATACTGAGGTTTAACAATTAAGAAGTCATTGGTAACTGATTGACGGTGAAGAAAGCAGTTTCAGTTGAGTGATGAGGTCAGAATCCATACTGCAAAGGGCTGAGAGATAAATGAAAGAGGAGGAAACTAAGATACCAGTTATATACTGGCTTTTCTAGGAGCAGCACCTTTCTTTCCAGGGCAGCTAGTTGGTTCAGTAGGTAAGTGCTGGGTCTGGAGTCAGGAAGATTCATCTTCCTGATTTCAAATCCAGCCTTAGATATTTAATAGCTGTGTGGCCCTGTTTGCCTCAGTTTCCTCTTCTGTAAAATGGACTTGAGAAGGAAATGACAAACCCTTCCAGTATATTTGCCAAGAAAACTTTAAATGGGGTCACAAAGAGTCAGAAATAACTGAACAACAAAAAAACTTTTCTTTCTATTAATTCCTTCTATGTTCCTCCTTACAAGTATCACTGCTCGTATCATAACTGATAGTAATATTAATTATCAGATAGTGATATCTTCACACTTTAGTTTTTACTTTAATTTTAATTATCAAAAGAGTTTTTATTGGAGAGTAGAATAGCACAGTAATGTTTGAAATTTGAGTCAGCATGGATAGACAATTAGCTGGGAATAGAATTGATCATAAGGAGGAGAGGAAACTGGATTTGGAAATTTCAAAGAGCCCTTTGTTACCCAAAGCTTCTCCCTAAAATAAATGTGCATTATTTTAACATCATTATTCTTTTCAGTGATGTTGAATGAAAACAAATCATGGAATAGCCTTTCCTCCAAATAATTAAATTTGTGGGTTATCTGAAAGTAAATGAATAGGAGTATATACGAATTAGTTACATCATTCAATAGAAGCACAATATCAGAAATGGTTGTTACTGGAAATGGAGGTGCTTGTAAAAATGGTGGTCGCATGTAGAAAAGAGTGAGGGATAAGCAATAGACATACTAAGTACTCCACTGGCATCCATTCCTTGTCAAGAGACCTGGCATAAGCCCTCCAGCGTATCATGTGGCCACTTTAAGGAGAATGTGTAGAATTTTCTATGGAGAAAATTTTTTAAAGTTTAAATTGAACAAGAATCATACAAGATAGAAATGTTTAGATTGGTTGCAGGCTGGGACTTCAGAGGAATCATCCACATTTATCATAGATCCATTGAAGTACAGGAGCACCAAAAGGTCACGTTTAAGAACAAATGGTGACTAAGCAAAATAGAGCTAGTCTTTAGCTAGTTCTGAGAAACAAATGTTAGATGAAACAAAATTACAAGGAACAGCTAGTTCCATATCAATAATATCCATAAATAAGTGATTAACTATTTAGCACTACAGCAGGGTTTCATGATTTTTCCATAGAGTTTGGTTATAATGGAGAAACGATGTTATTGAGAGGTTATGCTACTTGGAAGCACATTTATGTAGTGTTTGCTGTATATTTAGTAAAGACTTCACGGTATTATTAAATAAGATCATAGCAGACAAAAGCAAACAAACTGGAGACAAAAAAGCGTTTCATTTCCCAAGAAAATACACTGCTTTTCAAGTTTTTCTACTTTTGCTCTTCATAACTAGTTTATACGAAGTTTCTTTGCCCTTCCACAGTTATGGATTATAATGAACACAAATACCATATTTATAGTGGTCACTAAGCTTGCTTTTTATTTGAAAAGAAAGATTATGTACTTTTCTTTTGCATCTGGGTCATAGAAAGAGAAAATATTGGTGAAAGCATGCAGATTAGTTGGTAAAGTGTCTAATCATCAAACTTGTATTGTAGTACAGTGGCAAGAGAAGCAAGACCATAGGATAACTTTGATAACCCGTATAGCTAATCAAATTTTCAAGTACCTTTGAAACTGTTCTTCTAGGTAATGCATTGAACTTTAAATATTCATTCTACCTTAATGTAGTAAAGCTGAATAAATTACTTTTGATTATTTTACCTTTTAGTTATGTTGTCTCTGAGAGATAATGATCCAATGCACAATGTTGGACTTGGTTCTAGTAGACAATAGGGTTTGAATCTCATCTCTAATGCTTCCTAGCTGTACGACTGTACTCAAATCACTTAGCCCCTCTGAGCCTCGGTTTCCTCATCTGTAAAATGAGTATAATGATACCTACCTCATAGGATCATGGAATCAAATGAATTAAAGAACTTTGTAGGCCTTAAAGTTCTAGATAAATGACAAATATTAAGTGGCATCTTTAAATTGGGACAATTGCATTAGTTAAAGTGATTTAATTTAATGCACTTTAAAATGGGAAACTAAGGTTATATGGTTTTGACAAAGACAGTTAAATTCCATTTTTCATTAAATTGTCCTATATATTGGGAGATTGAATCAGAATTTTCATGTCTGATTGGATCTAATAACCCTCCATATATGAAAGCAAAGGCATAGGAGTTGCCAAAATGAGCTTAATGGCTTTCTAATTATTCCCCTTTTGGTGGCACCTTCACTTTTCTCTCAGGTGAATGGATAAATGCTGACTTTGGTGAATTGCTTTTTCTGGTTGATCTCTTCTTCTTTGTAATTATGCAAATAAGGCATAAGGAGAAAATAGTAAGTCTGTAGCATTTAAATTAAGCCCCTACTATGCTCCAGATACTATCATAAGTTCTGGGAATACAAAGACAAGCTAAAGAATGCTCTCAAGAATCTCCCACTCTGTTGGAGGACAATACATGTGAACAACTGCATACTGTCAACTGGACAGAACCAGCCTCTCTCTAAACTGTGGGTGGCCTGAGCTGAACAGAGTAGCCTACAGACAGGAGAGTCAGCAATTAAAGTGAGGGAAATGGCTTGCAAGCAAGGACACATGTGCCAGGGCCTGACCCCAAGTGGGGAGTACTCACTTTAGTGACGTCAAATCTCGATACTTATACCAATACCTGTGCAGTGAGTTGTAGCCCTGACAATGAGGGGTAACAGCAAAAATGAGGTTAGTTTGATTCATACCAGGGCTTCATGACTGGAACATGAGTACTTTCCCAGTGCTTATCTAAATTCAGAGAACACCTGGTGCTAGTCAAAGCAATACAATAATTATATGATTCTGCAGAAGGTGAGATCATCCAGAGAGTGGGCACAAAAGATTGTTGTTATGCCAAGCTCAGCACACAGCTTGCTTGCTAGGCCTTAGCTCCAGAAAATGGTGTCTCCTAGTATCTTGACAATGCAAATAAACTATATACGAGATAAATCAGAGATAATAGAGGGAAGGCACTACAGTCCAGAGGAATCATAAAGGCTTCTTGTAGAAGGCAAGACTTTACCTGGGAATTGAAGGAAACCCAGGAAGCAAGGAGGCAGAGATGAGGACAGAAAGCATTCCAGGCCTGGGTAACAACTAGTGAAAATGCCTATAATTAGGACATGGAATGTCTTATTTGAGGAATATCAGGGAGGCTGGTGCCACTATTTTGCAAAGTATATCCAGAAATGACTGTGATAAAAAAAAAAAGCATGAATAAAACCTTAAAAACAGATAAGTAAAAATGACTAGTCATTGAGAATCCATGAAGTAGATATTTTAAAAAATGAAAATAGTCTATAGATGAAATGTAATTAGAGGGTTTTTTTTTTAAGAAATCAGGCATTTGCCTAGTTCTTTTATGAATAAACTTAGACTTAAATAGGTCTTAATTACTTCAACTCTTTGGATCTTTAAAAATGGCAGCATTTCGTGTTACAACTTGACCATCATATTTTTTTTCATGATTTAATTGGGTAGTTAATTTTTTTTATTTGTGAAAATCTCTTTCATGTTCGTACGCACCATGTTCGATATGTTTTACGAGATTCTGCCATTATATAACTATTTTCTGCATTAATTGACCTTTTATTAAGCATTTGATTTGATCTGCTATTCCTGACTGAGTATTCACTGAGTTCTTGGCAAAATTACTTAAGCCATTTGTTTCTACCCCCATGTGCTCAGGAATCATTGATAAGAGTGGCATTTTGTGAGGAAAAAATTAAATGACATACATGACAGCAAGAGCAAAGATGCCTAGATACAGGACAAAATAGGATCCTAGATGTCATTTGTCCATATCTTTCACTTTATAGGTGAAGTACCTAACGCCTAGAGAGGTGAAGAGACCTATCCAAGGTCACACAAGGAGTTAATGGAAGCAGGATATAAATTCAGATCCTCTGACTGAATCCTCTTTGCGGTGTTTTGAGTTTAAAAAAGAAACTAGCCCTAGCAAAGGTATTATCATAATCAGACCACAAGTTTTGATGGTGGTATCCTATCTTAATCTGCCCAGAGAAACTATAGAAAAGGTGGAACACCACAAATATGGTTAAAGAATAGCTGTGTCACCTCAACAGAGCTATCTAATTACTACCTTAAAATATTTTCCCACACGTTCAGTTTAGGCAATAGGTACCGAGTCTGTGGAACAGACCAGAAGGAGAAAGTACAGAAAAATCTCCTTTGAACATATACAAATACATAGATTGGCATTATAAATGGAGTTCTGAACTTTAAGTTAGATCTGGCTGGAGATTCTTTCTCTAACATTATCTATGACCAAGACTGAAAAGTTCCTTACCCTCTCTGAGCCACATTTTCCTAATCTATAAAAATAAGGACACAACAATTCTGGAAGGTAAATGGTGTTATTAGCCCCATTGGAGGAATGAGGAAACTGGAGAAGTCAAGGGTTGGACAAAGTCATATGGCTAGTAAGTGTCTGAGGGGGGATTTGAACTGAGGTAGACTTGACATCAAGCCCAATGTTCTATCTATTGCACCACTCAGTGGAAATAATGTGTTCGTGTATATTCACATGTATACATATATGTGTATATGTGTGTATAAATACATATTAGGAACATTAAGAGCTCCGTGAATATTAAAATTCTATATGAACCTAATTAAGGACAATGATGATTCACACAGGAGCATTAGTTTGGTACTATCTGGTTGTCTGAGAAGAAATTTTTTATAGATCGGGTGGGATCTTATTATCTGATCCATATTATTAAATTGTTTTAGTTGAGTCTGACTCTATATGACCTCATTTGGGATTTTCTTGGCAAATATACTGGAGTAGTTCACCATTTCCTTCTCCAGCTCATTTTACAGATGAGGAAACTGAGGGAAACAGGGTTAAGTGACTTCAGAGGGTCACACAGCTAGTAAATATCCAAGGCAGGATTTGAGCTGAGGTCTTTTGTATTGCAGGATGGTTCCAATAGGTAATCTTACAGCTATATTTAAAAAAAAGAAAATGAATTAACATGCGAACTGCATAGCCTAGAAGCAACAACAGGGGAAGAATCGGCATCTGCTTGAGGATGACCAATAACTTAAGTACATACTGATCTATCTTGCTCTGTAGTGAGTTTTGTTTGTCCCATCTGATCATAGGTTAACCTAAATTTTATTTTTTGTACATATTGCTCTTGAAAACACTGTACTTTAACTAGCTATTGCTAAATAATGAGCAAAGATAGACATAAAAAATCCACCTTTATCCCCTCAAAGACCTTAGATTCCCCTGGAGGATGACAGAGAAGAAAATACGATACAATTGGAGGGAAGAGGGAGTTCTACTATTTTAGGAAAGACTTCCCCTGCGAGCTGGCACTGACCTGAACCTTGAAAGAAACTTTGGATTCTAAGAGGCAGAGGTTAATCTACATCTGGGAATTGCAAAGTCATAGAGTCAGGAGACAGAATACCAAGAGCAGACCATTTTGTCTGGAATGTAGAGGGACTGAAGGAGGATAGTATCAAATAAGCCTGGAAAAGTAGGTTGGAACTATATTACAAAGGGCTTTGGACACCATGTTGTGAAGTTTCTGTTTATTTCTAGATGCAGTAGGGAGTGTCTAAAGATTCTGGAACAGGGAAGTGACATGGTCAGACAGTTCTTCAGGAAGATGATACTGTATAGAGAGGGAAGGGACTGCAAGAAAGGAAAAGTAACTAGAAGAATACTGTAGTAGTTCAGGTGACAGGTAAGGGAGGCTTCAACCAGACTGGTGTACATGTAAATTTAAGAAGATGGATGTGAAAGTTTTTTGAAGAGGGAAAATCAACAAAACTTGACAGCTAATTTAAGTAATAGTGTAATTTGATCGGTTTGAATTGGCTAGTAGTTATTTTAAATTACAAAATATGTATTGGTCAAAGTCAGCCAGTCAGTGAACATTGATCAAACACCTAGTTTATGAGTCAGGAAGGCAGCTAGGTGGCACAGTGGATAAATCTGTAAATTCAGCTGGGAAAATAAATGGCGATATCTTTGCCAAGAAAACTCTAACCAGGGTCATGAAGAGTCAGACATGATTGAAATGACTGAACAATAATAAATATGAGCCAGGCACTGTGCTAAGCCCTGAGGATACAAAGAAAGGTAAAACATAGTCCTTGTCCTCGAGGAACTCCCAATCTAAAGAATAAAGAAATAATTGCATCTTAAAAAGAGTAAGAGTTTTAATTACTTCAGGACAAACATTTTTGAAGGGCATACATTATCCCTTTGATTTTTGAATGACTTGTTTATTTACTTTTAGTTTACAAGATTCAGTTGCACAATCACTTGAGTTTCAGATTTTCTCCCCTTTAAATCCTATTTAAAGTTGGTAGGATGATCATGTCAGTATCCTGTAATAAGAACACCGATAGGTTCCAACAGGTAATCTTACAGCTATATTTTAAAAAACAGAAAATGAATTAACATGCGAACTGCACAGCCTAGAAGCAACAGCAGGGGAAGAACAGGCATCTGCTTAAGGATGATCAATAATTTAAGCACATACCTATCCGTCTGGCTCTGTCGTGGGCTTTGTTGTTTAACATCTGTGTTTTGGCCTTATCTTATTAAAGTTTTAAGTGGCCTTGATTGCCTGTTTCTATGCGGAACCTCAGAGTGCTCTAGTAAGCATGGCACTTAGCCAGGGCACACTCTGTAGCATCTCCTTCCTTCTCTTGTTTAACACCTACCGTATCAACAATAGACTTTGAAACTGACCCCCTAAAAATGCTTAGAGGAAAGCTGATTGAGGCAAGTGACTACTAGAAGGTGTTAAGAGCAGTCCTGACCCAGTAGTAAGTATGCTGTTAGTTCAGATCTGATACAGCAAGTTACCACAGTTAATAAAAGGTGATTTGTTTTCCCCTAACACCACAAGGAAAAGCTGGAAGGATAGTTGTATTTCACTTCTCTATGGTTATTGTTGTTCAGTCATTTCAGTTTGTCAGACTCTTCATGACCCTTTTTGGGGTTTTCTTGGCAAAGATACTGGAGTGGTTTGCCATTTCCTTCTCCAGCTCATTTTATAGATAAGTAACTGAGATAATAAGGGTTAAGTGATTTGCCCAGATATCACACAGACATGAGGATTGATCTGAACTCAGTTCTTCCTGACTCCAGGCCTGGAACTCTATCCACTGTGACCATCGTTGTAGTCTCAGCCTCCCGTGTCTCCATCTGGAAAAGTCTAGACAGTAGGGCAGGATATAATGACTCCTGTGGTCTTGAAATATTATCTACCAAGTCAGAGGGGGCTTTGACTCCACATGAGTGGGACTTTTTATCCCCTTAGGAGAACAGGAGCTGTGTTGACAGGCAGGCACCAATCAGATGTTAGGAATAACTTTTTTGCCTTTTAGGAAAAATAAATCTTTGATGAAGGGAAATAGGGGGAACCTGAGTGGTTTCTAATATCAATTCTTTCATGGCTCAAAAATGTCTTGACTTTCAATTCAGTTAAATAATTACTTATTAAATATCTATTTTTCACCAAACATCATACTAGTTACTTGGGAGGTATTGACAAAAAAAAAAAAAATCACACTCCTAATTCTCAAGGAGTTCACATGGGGCAAAGTACATGCACACAGATGAGTACAATGGAAGGGAGAGAGTTGGGGAGGAAAGATAGGAAAGGCAGGAAAAGCCTCCAGTAGCTCAGGGTTCTTGAGCTGAGTCTTCAAATTACAAGAGGCAGAGGTGAGGAGGGAGGCATTCCAGTAATGGGAGATAGTCTATACAAAGGCACATATGTGTGAGATATGATGCCATGCACAGTGAATGGAAGGCCAGTCCACCTGGAACTTGAGTGTATGAGTTCTGGGATGTTCATAATCATCTCTAGATGACTACAGCTGCCTCATGTTAGGTATGAGCTGAGGCTAGCCCAGAAGAGCTGACTTCTTGGTTCACAAACCATCAGCTGAGAGGCAATTTGGTAGAAAGGAGACTCCCTAACTCTGCAGTTAGTACTAACGCTGAGATCCCTCTCTATACAGTATCATCACCTCTGGAATGTTTACTACCTATGTGCCAACCTTCCTAGACCTCAGGTTCCCAACCTTTAGAAGGAGGGGTTAGATAGTTAGCCTCTGGGGTCTCTTCCTGCTCAAGTTCTGTGAAGTTGAAAATCAAATCGGACCCATGAATTAGTCTTCTGTAATTACTGCTACTGTAGTCATAATACAGCTCAAAACGGAGTGCAGCTTTACAAGTAATAAAGACCTTAAAACTATCACTTGCTATAAAAAGTTTAGAATTTTTTGGAATTTTGTAATTCAATATAATCATTTTTCTTTCAGAATACCTATTTTAAAGCATCACACATTACAAAGATGAAGCCAATTAGCTCAACTGACAATAGATGATATAAAGCCTTTGGTTGTGATCCCCCTATTAACTGTGCACAGAGAAAAACTTTGCTTGGTGTCAAATTGTGTCCTTAATACCAGTCAGTTATGAACCAGTTACTGGTCACAAGGGGCTGGAAAGGTGAAAGTATGATTAGTGAAGTACAATCCCAATGTCACCACTGGTGGAAAAATCTAAGCTATCTGTCATACTGGTAGACTTAGCAAGGGAAGGCCTGGGGAAGGTTTCAGCATCATCCAACTTCATGTCCTAAGAGCATTTTTAAAAATTACTACAAATTCAATATAAATAGATGCAATTGCCTTTGGAATTCTGGATTAATAGAGATCAAGACTGTAAAAGCTCCCAGTAGGAAATGAAACCATCTATGGGTTGTGCTATATTTCAAGCCATAATCATACTCATTAGCAGAATGAAACTTACGTATACTCAGGCATATTTCTTACTTAGCACCAGGAACTGCCTCCTTCCCCAATACAGCATACCGCCACTTGAGGATTTCCCTCTTTTCTTCCTCGACCTTTCAATTTCTCTTTCTCTTTCACCAATGGAGACATCCCTGCTGCCAGAGAATCTTCCTCCTCACCCTGACCACCACATGTAGTTCTTAGTGTCATTTTGCAGAGAAGTTAGTTGGCAATAGGTCTAAAGTAGTCCGGTGAGTACTGGAAGAAGGAAATGGGAGGAAGAGGGAAAGGAAAACACACTAGCCTCTGCCTAGCACTCAGTTTCTTCTCCCTTACTAAAAGGAAAGGGAAAGTTCTTCCTTGTTTGGAGGACGAGGAGGATAAAGGCTTGCTCTATGCTTACTATTTTGTACCTTACTCTTTATCCCTAAGTATCTGTGGTAGCTTCTTATTCTAGAAGCCCACCACTTCCTTTTCATTTTTGTCTCTTTTCCCTAATTCTTAGCCTTCACCTTCCTGGGATTCTACCTTTCCCCAAATCCCAATCTATAACATCAAGTTGACTGGAACCACAATCAGTGACTTGGAAGGGGACTCCGCAATCCTCTCCAGCAGATGGAAGATCATGTGGGAAATATAAATAAATTGTGGCATCCTGAATATAATTTATATTGAAATATTCCCAGTTAGAATCCATTAGTAAAGCCCATTAGGTATGTTTTAAGTAGCATTTTATAAACAGGACTATAAACCTAATCATCAGGTATATTATTTGGAGGAAAGAAGGGGGACCGCATTGAAATTTTCAAATTCTTAATTTATAATTGAATTTATGAAATGCATTAAAGGTGGCCATATAAAGAAAGGAGTTCCAAATTTAGAGTGAGAAGATATGAGTTCAAGTCCAGATTTTTACAGTAATTTGCTTTCTAACCCTAGACAAAGTTTAGCTTTTCTAAATTTTGTCATCTGTAGAATGGGCTGCTTATAGGGTTATTGTGAGAAAAGTTCCATTATAAACCCTAAAGTTCTATATAATTGTTGTTATTATTATTATCATTGATATTTATTAGGAGTAGCTATATAAACAAATTTAGCTAGCCTAGTTAACTACTCAATTTTTGAATTCCAGAAATGTCATAGATTTTAAATATCTGTGTTCATTTAACCCTAATTATATTTTAAATCTCTCAGTCCTGCATAGGAAACTCAAGAGATCTGGATTTGAATCAATGTGTTTTAACAGGAGATAAGGAGATTTGAAGTCAGAGAATGTGTTTGACTGCAAACTCTTCACTTACATTCTGTATGATTTTGAGAAAGTCACAAACCTTTCATGGGTTTCAGTTTCCTTATCTGTTAAGTGACGCCCCATTCTATCCTAATTCTATGAACTTATGAATCTAAGATCTTATATTTGCTCACAAAGTGACCTTAGATTGTGTAAATATACATTTTCATTATGCAAATCTGAGGTATTAAGTACCTTTTCTGTGCAAGACAACCTGGACATATTATTATTATTATTAATTATTATTATCATTATTATTATTATTATATTTGTAAATTGAATCTTTGAAAGTTTCCATTCATTTGTCTATGTTATATCTAAAAGCTAAATTCTGAAGCTAACTAATAAAAAAAATTATTCAATTCAAAACATATTTGAGCACTGCATAATTTTAAAACAAGATACATTAATTGGCAAACATAACTTCATTACAATTCCCTTCACAGTGTTCCAAAGTTTCAAAGGGAATTAGAAGCAAGGAAAAGATATAGAAATCCTCAAGAGGGTATATAAAATGATACTGTTCAAGGCACTGAAAAATTCTTTCAGTGAAGTGTTCCATATAATGTCAAATTTGGACACTCGCCTTGACAGCTAAAACCATATTTTAAGAAAGAGAAATCAAGAATGAAATTATAAGCTTAGTCACTACCTGCTACTAGAATTGGTACTATTTTGTGTGAAGTATCAGAAATGATGTCAAGGACAGAATAGTTCATGCAGGTACAATTTCTTTCTTGCACTAGAGAGTGATTTTTCTGCATTATGATAGAAATTATTTGAGGAAATTTACATTGCAAGGTTATGTTTCAGATCTCACTTATACTTCTTTTTTGATCCATTAATAAGTATTAAATTCATTTTGGAAAAGAGCATTATAATATAAAGCTTTCTTTGTGTTTATACATCTCTACCTATCTATTCTCTCTGTGTGTTTCTGTCTCTGTGTCTCTGTTTTTGTCTCTGTCTCTTCCTATCTCTCTCTGTCTCTGTCCCTATCTCTGTCTCTCTCTGTGTCTCTCTGTCTTTCTCTGCCTGTCTGTCTTTCTGTCTGTGTCTCTCTCTCACCACCTAGGAGCCCATATAGTTCAACATATACTTGAACAGGAATTTTTTGCAACATCTTGGCATACATGTCATCTCCGAGACATCACTCAAAGATATCCAGTGATAGGAAACTCACTGTGTCCAGGGACTAAACTTTGACAGCTATAATTATTAAGCAGTTTTTCCTTCCATCAAGTTGAAAGCTAACCCTTTGCAGCTTCTGTCTTCCAAACTTTATTTTGTATCACTGACAGAATCATCATTTTAAATTTTAACATACAGATCTGGTCCCGTTATTTGACTCTTCAGAATACTTTAGTAACTCACATTGCCTTCCTAGTAAAGGTCAAATTTATTTTCCTGCCCTTCAAGGCCTCCAACATTAGGCACCACTATAATTTTTTTCAGCCTTCTCCTATTAGTACTGTCTCTGTGTTCTAAATACCAGTCAGACTGAATAGTTCTCTAACCACCCAGCAAAAACCTTGCTATCACACCTGCATGCCTTAGCTCAGGCTTGTTCTCTGTGCCTGAGATGCATTTCCTACCCATCTTTTCCTGTGGAACTATCTGTTCTTTACTCAAATACCATATCCTCCAAGAAACCTTCCTTCATCACCCCTTTTTGGGTGATGTTTCCGCCTTCTCCCTTACAAAATACTTTGTTTTATCATTTTCTAATTCACTTATCATGTAATTGTGATTTATAGCTAAATGTAATGTATCATAAACTGTGATCTTCTTGAGTCCAAGGACAGTTTTGTGTTTGGGAGGTTTTGTTGGGGTTTTTTTTGCCTTTCCTTGTATCCCCAGCACTTAGCCCAGTGCCTAGCACACGGTAGACACTTAAATGCCTGTGACCCTGCTTACTACCATCTCTTTACTTGTTCAGAATGGGGATTGTGTCTTATCTGAACTGTTCATCTTCCATCAGATTCTAGCATAGTGCTGTATACACTGTAGGTACTTAATGAATGACTTGTTCATTGACTGATAAGAGTATAAACAATAATTTTAAATGGTATCATTCAGCAAGCATTTTATTCAAATATTCCTTAAGAATGTATTATTTTTAGCTAGACCTCATGATAAAATGATTAAGCAAGTATGGTGATTCTTATCTCTTCATCATCACAATAATTTGGGCAATCCCTGGGTTGAACACTATTTCCTCACTGATTTCATACTGTGTTTTGCTGAGACGGAAAAGATAAGCTGACAAACTAGTCAGATATTCAGTGAGAATTTAAGTGGGTTTTTAGTGCATAAAGAGCTCTTGATATTTTAAAGTTGTCATGTCTATGGACACTGAAGTATTATATCACCCTTTATGTTGTAGAAATTCTCACTGATTGTATTCTTTAAGGACTGAGGTTAGATGATTGTTTTACCTCTCTGCTCACTGAATTAAATAGATATAATTAAGGATATTAAATTTAGCATGCACATAGTGTAGGATATATTTTCAAATGAATAAAACTATATTTATGATAATGTAAAAATGATAAAATGATTGTTTTTTTCAATCAGCTTGGCTATTAAAAGTTTTTCCATGTTGGTCAGCATTGGAATAATAAATATGATTTTATTGTAACTTTAAAATCTAAAGATATAACTTAAGTTCTAGGATTCAAATCAACTATACAGTCTGATTTTAGTTCTCAGTCAAAGTCTATTAGATGGCTGGAATCGTGTGCATGTGATAATTCGAGGCTACTCTCTGTAAATAATACATGTCATTTCTGCTTCACCCTCACTGACTGCTCCAAATTACTTTCAATTCAGGGCCCAGCCTTCTCTCCCAGAGTGCACTTCAGCTCAATTCCAAACCTGAAGGGTCTTTCCAGTACTCAGCCAGCTACCATAGCAACCAGACCCTTGCCCTGGGTGAAACAACACCTTCCCAACTCCCAGCTCGAAGCAGTCAAGCCAGAGCTGCTATCCAGAGCTTCAGCCAGGTATGTGTCAGAGGGATGTTGAGCACTTAGGACACACACACACACACACACACACACACACACACACACACACACACACACCTTCAACTACATATTTTGAGGAGAGTGGGGATAGTTTGTTACATGTTTATAAATTCATATTGTTATCAACATCTGATTTTTCTTTCCTGTTAGGGGGAATATAAAGGAATAAGCATTTATATACAGCCTACTATGTACCTGGCACAGTGCTACAGTGCTTTGTAAATGTTATCTTATCTGCAAGATGTTATCTTTACAAATGTTTTATTAGATACCTTAAATGAATTAGTAAAGATGCTATTGAATGTTGTAAATTATGAAGGTCTACAATAAAACATGAATATAAAATGAAACTAAATTACAGTTTAAAAAATCAAACTTGTGGCCATCTACCTTAACCTATTGGTTTAGAATATGCATGTATTATACATGTTACTTCTTATTTATTCATGTTTATTTTATATATACATATATACAAGGCATATATGATGATATACACACATGTAAATCCGTTGTAATGGTAAACGTAAGTATTTGATTACTTGTGCTTTGTATTTCTGAATTTTCCATGTCAATTTCTTATATACAGTGTTTTGTTTTGTTTTGTTTTGTTTTTCATAAAACTGTCACCAATGAATTGTTTGTGCTTCTAAACCCATTTCCCCCTTAATCCTAGTGCTTTTATTTCATCATTTTGCATAGTGGGGTGCTTTTTAGGAATTCATATGTCACATTATAGCAGTTCTATATTGGTATAGATATAAATAGATAAATACATTGAATATAGATGTTTGTACATATATATTCAATGTTTGTGTGTGTGTGTGTGTGTGTGTTGTTCAGTTGTTTCAGTCATGTCTGACTCTTTGTGACCCTATTTGCGGTTTTCTTGGCAAAGATATTGGAGTGGTGTGCCATTTCCTTCTACATCTACATCTACAAGTGAGGAAAGTGAGGCAAACAGGGTTTTAAGTGACTTGTCCAGGGTCAAACAGCTAGTAAGTGTCTGAGGCCAGGTTTGAACTTGGGAAGATGGATCTTCCTAGTTTCAGTTCAGGCACTCTATCCACTGTGCCATCTAGCTGCCCTTTATATGTGTGTGTATGCATATGTGTGTACACATATGGATGTATACATACGTATATACATATGTGTCTATTTGTGCACATATACACATATTTTGTGTATATACATATATTTGTGTGTATATACACACATATGTACATATATATATTCAATGTGAAGCCCTACATGGAAAGTAATTTGTAGAATCTTCCCAGGAAAAAAAGAATCTGAAAGAAAAAAATAAAACATTCTTCTCCAAAGTCTAGCTTTTTATAAAACACATACATGAATGAATTTATTTTGTTACATATAAATGAGAAGTTATCATAAGAAGAAATTTGCAAATGAAATAATTGAAGAATCTAAGAACTGTTTTTGCTAAAAGTAAAATTTAATTTTGTCCAAGCTGAATTTTTGCTATCAGGCATTGCTTTATGATGTGTGCAAAGTATGCTTTGGTTAAAATGGATTTTGGAGTATTAAGCAAATGGTCAGCAAGTGTAATCATCTTGGAGCTAAATTGTTCCAACAAAATGGCTACTATTAAAACTAGTTGTGAGTATGATGAATTAACTACAAATGTGAGTATTTTTTTAAAAGATTTTGGTTATGAAAAGATGTTACTAATGTAGCTTCAAGTTCCACTTTCTCATGCTAATACTACATCACTTTAAAAAACCTACAAAAACTTAAGTAGTTATCTGATTTTATGCAAATTTACCAGGACCTTTGAATAGAGTCCAGTAAGTGAAAGAATACTGAATATGCAAAAGAAGGCCAGCAACTGAAGAAAATCCTTGCTCCTCATTAAGTGCTACTTCTGTGGCTAGGAACAAGTCTCTTAACCTTTCTGGGTCATATTTTCTTTATATAATGAAGGAATTGAAGTAGAAATTCTTTGCAGTACCTCTCAAACTCTAAATGCTATGCTTTTTTTTTTTTCACTTAATATCACCCTCTCTTCCACTTGATTTATTTTTCTTCAAAAACTTGCAGGGTTTTTTTTTATTGCAATACATTTTCCCTTCCTTCTTTTCCCTCTGAATGAATGATTGAAAGTGTGATGATTAAATTTTATATACTCAGTAAGTAGTTTTTTTTTCCCCTTTCAGCTCCAAATTATTATTCTTCTAAATTTAGTTGCTAATATAAACTAATTTGCATGGTTTATTTTAGCAATCTGAGTATTTTTACTTGTGATCTACCCTGCCTGGATCTCTCTCCCTTTTCATATTGGCCTCCTGGTATCCCCTGGTCAACTTCAATTTTAACGTAAAGGTCCAACTTCTTTGACAAGCCTTTCCCAATTTCCTTTGGAAATGTCCGTGTGTGTGTGTGTGTGTGTGTGTGTGTGTGTGTGTGTGTGTGTGTGTACACACACATGTGTATGTATATACATGTACACTTGTTTGTATACATATATGTATATACACATGTGCACATTTGGAGATAATCAATAGAGAGAAAATATTACATATAAAATTAAAAGTAATACATTTTGAAATATATTAAATTAAAATACATATTAAATATGCAATATACATATGAATAGCTGTATATTGTATTTATTTGCATGTGTATATGTGTGTATACATATGTACATATATACACATGTACAATACACATACACACATATACTTAGAAAAATAGATTCTTATAAATTGAATTAAAGTCCATAAAAATAATCAGATGAGATATTGGTCTAAGGCATAGCTGGAGAATCAGAGATTTTTCAAGAAGAAATATAGTGACAATAGAATTTTATATAATTTTTACTCATTTTATTTGCTATCATTTCACTGTATACTATTTAGGATAGTCAATGGACTTTAATATGACAAATATACTGATCATTTTTGTTCTTTAATATCTTTGATTAAAGGACAGAAGTTTTAATCATCAATTGAAGAATCTGAGACCATTAGGCAGAGAGAGCTTTTCCTTATGGATATCTTCAAAACATCAAAAGTAGCCCATTATTCCCTTCTGAATTTCCCTGGAAATATCTTTTTTCTTTTTTTATACTTTTTAACCAGGTGGGTGATTTCATGGTCATGGGGAGCTCCCCTCTGGGAAGGCATATTAGCATCTACTCTGTACCTTAGATTGTAAAGACCCACCAGGTACACGGTCATGTCACTTACCCAGAGTCACTCAACCAATGTGTGCCAGAGACAGAACTTGAACCCAGGTTTACTGGACTTTAAAGCTGGTTTTCCTGTGATTGTGCCATGCCAGCTCTCTCCCCGCACAGGTTATTGTTTCTTAATTTGTTTTGCATTTGTTGTTGTTTTTTTAAAAGAAGCAAGGACTTCAGTCATATTTTTATGTTTAAATTCAAAGAGTATTTAATTCCACAAACATCTTTCTAATTGTAGACTGTGTAGAAAGTAGTCTGGTAGGCACCTAGCACAAAAAAACTAAAAATAAAAACTGCCTTTGCCCTCAAAGAGCAAATTTACTGTGTAAAAATAAGGCTCAGGTTTTTACAAGCATCCTAAGACAGGCAGATAATCAGATAAATAAAGCTCTGACTTCCTTACTATTTTTCAAATCTATATTTTTCACTTACACGGGGCCATTGTCCTTATTACACAAAAGGAACCAATAAACTGATTGTTTTTTTTTTCTTTTTTTAATGTTCAGCTCACTGATAAGATCAGTCAAACCTTTTATATGGGTAATATGGAAATAGTCAATAGAAGAATGAAAAAAACTAAGTTCATTTTTAACTCATTGTTTTGTCAGCCTAAAGACTCAGCCATTATAAAAAATCATCACACCATTACAACAGTCCACGCATATCTTCTCTGTTATAATGAGACATTTTTCATGTCAGTAATATGAATGAAACGTTCACAGTTTTACTAATAACAGTGAGAATATTTGAAGTTGTAACTGTTTCATAAGAAAAATCTCTTGCTGATAATGTTTCAAAAAAATGTGCACTCATCTTGAATGAGTTTACAGACAGAAATCAAAATGAGATCTTTCATATGACTGTATTGTAAAGGTCAAGCTGGTATTAGTGGCATGTGATAGAACCTCCCTAATTCTAAATAGAATTAAATGAAATAGAAATTCAAAATGGTGTTTTGAATGTTCATTTTAATTTTATTATTGTGTTTGTATTTATTTTTGTTATTTTCATCCCCATTTTACAGTTGAGGGAACCAAAACAAACAAAATTAAGCGATTTACCTAGGCTCACACAGGCAGTGGGTGCCTGAAGCTGAATTTTAATTCAGGTTTCCTGACTCTACACAGAGCTTTCTATCTACTGTGCCACCAGCTGCCAATCTGGACTCATCTCTCTCATCCTGTCTCTCATCTCCATACCTTTGCATACGTGTTGTTCCCATGACTGGAATGCACACTTTCCCTTCCGTGACCTTGTAGAATTCTGAGCTTCCTTTAAGTTTCAACTGAAGTAACACTTCCTCCACGAAGATTATTCTGATTTCCCCAGTTGCTAGTGCCGTAACACACATATCCCACCTTTTTAAAAATTTGCTTTGTATGTTTTCTTGTTCTTGCTTATCTGTGCTACTGTTGATTGTTCTAACAAATGTAAGCATTTTGAAGGCAGAGACTATTTTGAATTCTGTCTTTGTATCCATAGCACCCCTAGCACAAGTCCCAGAATATAATGGATGCTTAATAAATGCTGGTCATTTTAATTAATAAATAAATGTATTTAATTATGCTCTGGCTGTTGTCATTCAAGTAGAATTTCCTCTACCTAGAAAACCAAATGTCTTCATAAGGCGTCTTGCACTTTTAGCCAACTAAATATACAGATATTTTGAAACATCATACTAGAGCACGAAATATAAGTAAAATGATATACTCTTGAATAGGTTTTTAACTCCCTGGAATTAAAACAATAAAAACCCAACAGAGTCAATGCTTGCATAAATTATCTTTAAGTAGTGGGAGATATGACCTTCCATACCTGCATTGCTCAAACAACCTTCAAGGAACCAGTTTCAGCTCCATGCTGTGATGAGGCATCTGAGCAGGATATAGAGGGAGGGGGTAGAGGAAAAAGGGAGAAACTATTTGAGACACCATGGCTAGAGTCATGGCACTTTGGGGAAGGGCATTTTTTAACCATGGTAGTGCATGGTTTATTTTAGCAATCTGAATATTTTCACTTCAAGACCTCATTTTGGCATGGAGGGGACCCTGGATTTTTGTTGTCATTGTTCTAAAACTAGGCAAGCTTAGCATAGCTTTGGAAAGTTCTACCAAGATAGAAAGGCTACCAGCAGGATGAACCATGTTTCTATCATCTGAAGACTAGCTTACTTAAATTCAGAGGCTCATCACCAGGTAATTCTCAAGGTAATGAATTATTTTAAGTACAACAGTGCTTGAAACCACATAAGATATCAGGTGATCTTTCAGTAGAAAGCCCAATGAAAATGTCAGCTATTGCTTGCTACTGGTGGTGGTATTAACATTATAATTCTTATAAAGCTCAGAGGAACTGGGACTTATACAGGTGGAGCAAGAGCTGACAGAAGTGAAATCAAACAGAACCTTGAAGTTTGGACTTAAAAATCTGTCAGCTAAAGAATGGAGTGCCAGAGACATTTATCAATGATGCATTCACAAAGACAAAATTTGGATCCTTGGAGTGAGAAAGGAATAAAAGATGATATGGAGTGTTCTTAAGAACAACTTCAGTTAAAAAAAAAAAATTGGAAGAAATAGCTTTTGCACAAGCCAAACTGGCATTTATTTCTGATTGAGTAGCACGACTTGCTAGGCATGCCTTCATGCATTTACAAAGTTTTGGCCTCTCTTCTTAACAACAACAAAAAAAAAAGTAGAAGAAAAAGAAAGGAAAGAAGGCAGGAAGGAAGGCAGGCAGGAAGGAAGGAAGGAAGAAAGGAAGGAAGGAAGGAATGCAGGAAGGAAGGAAGGAAAGAAGGAAGGAAAGAAGGCAGGAAGGAAGAAAGGAAGGAAGGAAGGCAGGAAGGCAGGCAGGCAGGCAGGCAGGAAGGAAGGAAGGAAGGAAGGAAGGAAGGAAGGGAAGAAGGAAGGAAGGAAGGAACGAAGGAAGGAAGGAATGCAGGAAGAAAGGAAGGCAGGAAGGAAGACAGGAAGGAAGGAAGGCAGGCAGGAAGGAAAGAAGGCAGGCAGGAAGGAAAGAAGGCAGGCAGGAAGGAAGAAAGGGAAGAAGGAAGGAAGGAAGAAAGGAAGGAGGGAAGGAAGGAAGGAAGGAAGGAAGGAGGGAAGGAAGGAGGGAAGGAAGGAAGGAAGGAAGGAAGGAAGGAAGGAAGGAAGGAAGGAAGGAAGGAA